>CAWUFW010000100.1:3000000-3352500 GCA_963921515.1 Calotriton arnoldi | reverse complement strand
CACCGAACCAACATCTTATTAATATTTGTTGGAGTTTCCTTGTCTAAGTAAGCCAGTAAGCCTGTGGTAAAGAGCGATTTACTGGCCAAAAAGATATGAGGAAGGTATCTTAGTGCTGTAGAGTAAGTCATGAAGACGTAGTATCCACTTGGATAATGGGTAATATTGAAAAGTCAGGTCTTAGATCCTGTTGACAAAAAGGCAATAGTTTGGTTTCTTCCTAATAGGAAAGGGAGCTACCCTAAAAGCTGGAACCACATAGATCATCTTAGAGTCTGAGTATAGACTGAGGTGTAAGGAGGAGTGCTGGAATAAGGCAACTCCTGTGAATATGGCATATAAAGCAAGTCGTTTTAAACAAGTCTATTTAAATGATTAAATCAGGAAGCCAACGGAAAGATTCAGCTTGGACAAAAAGGCATTTGAATTTCTTCAAGACAAAAATAATTCTTGTGATCTTTCAAACATGTTGAGATTTACTCAGGACCATAGCTGATTGGTTTAAATATTACAAATTACAAAAAGGGAATAAGCACATTTTCATTATCATAACCGTCATAGAGCAATTTTTAAAATGTACGATCCATCTAAGACTTTTCAGGTGAAAGAACCATGATTTGTGATGCATGACATGTGAGCAGACATATGTCTGGTTTAAGGACTTCCAGATTACTAACTACAGAGAATAAAGGTGATGATGGTACAGTACCCAAGAAGTGTGCCAGAAAGCAAAGTTTCAGTATTTAATCTTTACTTTTTGTCAAGATCATTACAAGCAGACACTGAATTTGTGCAGTGATCAGCCATAGAAAGAAAACTAGCTTTAAGTATTGCTCGATCCTTTCAATAAGGTTATCCCCTATTCTCCACCACACTGACTGGTTAACCCTCTGATCCAGATGTTGACAACCAACACCAGCCATTGTTCAATGCTAGCCAGTGGAAAGGGGCCCTGCAAGCGGAACCTGTTCCGCAACTGCCTGCGTTTCCTGACCACAACTATTGTTATGAGCCCCAATGTACCCCAATATAGGCCTAGGTCGCTGCACAACCTTTTACCTACATTTGTCCGCCCTTGTTCTACAGAACGGCTCTCGCGCTGACCTTTTACCTAGTTATGTGCTGAATAAATGTCGTGTGATTTTATTTGAAAACTAGCCTCATTTATTATGCATGAGGTTTCTTAGCAAACACGAGGAGATGGACGGAGCGCTGAAACTTTTCGGACACCCCAGTTCAGACTCAGCCATATGTTCGTCCCAAGTTGGCAGGGTATGCCCAGGCGTGGGTCCCTTGCTCACTTTGCCACTGGATTCAAGCTAGCCTGGCGGATGAGGGGTGTTACCCTGAAACCGGTTCCAGGATGCTTGTTTCCGGTCCAGGGAAGACCTGGCTTGGCAGTTTTGACTGGACTATTCCCATGAGGAATAGGGTCAAGACTGATTTGCATATGGCTAGGTCTGAACAAGGGTGGCGAAGTAAGCTAAAGAACGATGATGGATTGAATCCATATCTGTGACCAGGGATTAGTGTCTGAAAAGTTTCAGCGCTCCGTCCATCATCTCCTTGTGTTGGCTAAATTGGACAAACAGTGGGCACGACTCACGGTGGTGAAGCAGCACATATAAACAGCTTAAGGTGACTTGCAGTCCAGGAACCCAGAATGTTTGAACATGGAACAGGTTCTGGCGGTCATGCAGGCTAAGAATGAAGACCTAGAGGCGCGCTCCTGTCGTAATAACCTGCTTACTGCTGGTATCCCATAGCCCAACGGCAAGATGGAACAATTTGTAGAAAATGTTGAGGGAGATATTTGGATCTGAGAACCTGTCAAATCTGCCGATAGTGTAGAGGGTGCATAGGTCTCATGGCTCGGCCACCTCCAGGGGCACCTCCGAGCCCAATTATAGCCAAGCTACTCGAATACCGAGACCGAGATTGTGGTGCTCCACCTGTCCCAGGAGAAGACCATACAATATCAGGGCAATGACATTGCCTTCTTTCCTGACTTTGCAGCGGCAGTACAGTCCACCTTCAAGGAATTTCTCCTTGTTAAAAAGAGGTCACAGAAGGCAGAAATATCATATGCCATGCTTTACCCGCTAGATTACACATAGACGACCATGGGGCGTACAAAATGTCTGCCACCCCCAAAGCAGCGGAAGACTTTGTCAAGAAACTTACCCCAAAACGATCTGAGCACCCAGAGTCAGTGTTGGAAGACAAGAGCAACTGACCCACCACACTTCTTAGGACATCAAAAAAGTCTTGCTGGAGGTCTGATGCACCTCGGACAGTGTTGACACAGTAGGGCGTCTACGGTGCAAAGATAGGCACCTACCCTTGATGCCAGGTGACCACCCTGTACATACACAGACTGGGAGGTCTGCATGGATCTCTGAGCCTACTATTAGTGAAGAAGGTCCTTCACCCATGTACGATGTGCTACTACCAAGCCGATATACTGTTGTTACTCCTGCCCCACCCCAGACTACATGGAGGGGATTTGGGCCTCTAGCTGCCGCTACGAGGATACATCCCAAATGCCTTTAAACTGTGCTGCAGCACTTGTTGTCATGCACTGTGATGTTTTGTTTATACATCTGTCTCTTTTTCTTTTAGTTTGCAGGATGTCTTTGGCATGTTTGGGACGCTGTAGTGGAGGGGGGCTGGGGGGAAGACCAGGGAAGATTCATTATTAACTGTTTTTATTGCCACCAATGCACTACTATTTGCTAAACTGTATATTGCCTGTGAAGATGTATGGCTCGATAAATGACTATGTGATGTTGCCATAACCCCAGCCCCAGGTCACATATCTTTCTTAACATGGAATATCTGGGGGCTCAGCAACCCCAAGAAAACAAGCCAAGTAGATGCATACTTAGACAGGTATCATGTACAAACTGCACCCCTACAAGAGACATCTCAAGTCACACAGAGCGTTATTGGTGCTCGTTAGGTGGTGCCCAAGTGGCCTCGTCGTTCTCCTCGTACTCTAGGGGGGTACTCTTATTGGTCAAAAAGGGAGTGCCATTCACGGTCACCCATTTCAAGGCTGATTGGGGGAGGGGGTCTCAACACACATTTAGACCCAGCACTCGACCAGTCGGCCACAGCGGACGGGCAAGGCAAACAAACACTCCGCCCAAGCTCTCCTCAAGGGAATGGAAGATTGTGGCCTTGTGGAGACTGCAGAACCCAGCAGGTCTAGAGGGCACTTTCACTTCTTTGGTGCACGGCTCGTGGTCCCGGTTGGTCTATTGGTTGGTGACCCAGGAGGCGAACACTTGGACGGTGAATGTGTGACATATGCCAAGAACACTGTCTGATCATTAGCCAGTGCAGCTGTTAGTTTCACTCCCTACTCTCATCCCCACGCAATCTACATGGAAGTTTCATGCCACAACCCTGCTAGGCCCCATGTTCCTGGAGGGACTGCACAGGGTAATTCTTGAATGCTTTGAGAAAAATGTGGGCTCCGTGGCAGAGGCTGATACACCTGTGGGAGGCATTTAAAAGTTACCATCAGATGGGTGTGTATAGACACACATGCAGGTGTCTTGAGGGCCATACATACACAACTGCAGACAATGGAACACACCGTACAGAACCTAGAGTGCGATTATGACCCTGCACCTAGCCCCAGCATGCTTGCCACCATAAGGGGAACGAATCACAAATTATACCGACATGGCGGCGCAGGAAGTGTGCCACCTTTCCCGGCACTCCGTTGCGAGGGCATATAATATATTGAGGCACTGGTTCCACAGCTTCATGCAATGTATGAGGAGGCGCATGTCAAGCAGGTATTGTCCCATCCCTAAGAGAGGCCCTCAGTATAGCATTGCTAAAGCCTGATAAGCAGCCCAAACGTTGCAAATATTATAGACCGTTATCACGGATCAATACAGATGCAAACATTCTGGCTAAGATACTGGTCACCAGGCTCCAACCCCTGCTCATGAACCTGGTGCTGCCGGACCAGTCAGGCTTAATCCCTACTCCTTCAACTGTACATACTTTAGACACTCTCCTTGCATTGCTGCACCAACTAGATCCCTCCATGCAGGTGGTAGCGGTCCTTCCGGACGCCACCAAAGCCTTTGACTCAATCGAGTGGACCTATATGTTCACGGTCCTACATCGGATGGGGATCCCCAGGCCATTCTACGGTGGATACGCATGCTGTACACAGATCAGCTGGCGCAGGTGCGGATAAATGGTAATACATCTGAGACACAACATATATACAGGGGCACCTGACAGGAGTGCCCTTTGTCACAAATATTATTCACGCTGGCCCTGGAACCCCCAATGTGTGCAATTCGTCACTGGTATGCTGTTTCCGCATTACAATTTTGTCTGTGCCCGCTAGCTATTTCTTTATATGCGGACAACATTGTCATATGCCCACGACCCAGCCACGCACCTGGCACCAGTCATTCTGGAGTCCATTCAATATGAACGTTATTCTGGCTTAAGCATCAACTGGTCGAAATCAAGCATCTTTCCTTTGATTCTGGATATTGCGCCGCATTCGCTGGATTTTCCTCTGGAGTGGAGCACAGACACTGTCCAATAATTGGGTACACAGGGGTCCAGAGCTGGTTATTTAATATAATGACAGAGTCATTTCGAAACTCAAAGACCAGGAGACCCGGTGGTCCCAGCTACTGGCAATCATGAAAGTGACAGTACTGCCTAAATTTCTCTACCTCTTTAATAATATACCAATTAGTTTGACACAAGCCTTTTTCAAAACACACAGATCCCACATGATCACTTTAGCTTGGGCAGGAAAACAGTCTAGAATTAGCTGGGACAGGCTAACACTCCCATACAACCAGGGGGCTTTGACTCCCCAGACTTGTACCTATATTAACTGTACACACAGGTGCAGTTTGTCCACTACTGGCACTATCCTCGGGCTTACACACCACATCTGGCGATAGAACATGATGACGCATACACCATTCCCCAAAAGCTATTTTGCCACACATTCAAACGCACGTGGCGAGATCAACACCATCAATTGCAGTACGAGGGTGTAGCGGACCCTTGTTGCGCGAGCGACCAACACCCCGCTGTATGCACCAGCACTTCCACTCTATAACCTGGCCATATCGGTCGCACATGAAACTGGAGCGATCATCATGCTCAGGGGGGGCGTGCAGGGCTGAAATCAATAGGGTTTGCTTAACCGGGGGGGGGGGTACTAGCCTTTTTAATTTGTACGGCTGGTAGGGATAAGAGCTGCCAGCTCACCCCTCCCCCGTACAATCGGATCAATCCCCTATTTAAAAAAAATGATGCCCTTCACTCTCCTTGCAAATGTGTGCCATCCAATATGCTTATTGGCTGTGTTTAGGGAGGAAAGTATGGTATGAATGGTGTCATGCGAGGACATGCACTCGAGTAGAACGATTCACATATCCCTCAAGCTTCAGAGACCCCATTGCATTTTCAGCCTTGCTTGGTTTCAGGCTGCAACGTTCAATCAGCCCATAGCTCCGCCCACACCCAAGACATACCCAAATCTGTTTTGGGCGTTTTGCAGCTATATATGTAGGTCTGCCTGATCAATACATATCTTGTGCCCTTCCTTTTTTTGTGTCATGCAAAGGGCTGTCTAGAAACTGCAGAGATGCCTCTCTTAGAATCCACATTTTCAAGACCAACTGGAGTTTGTTCTTCCTCTCCTTTGTTAAAGTATGTGAAGCAAAGCTCACATGGATGCTGTTTATGTTGGTTGGCTGGTGTGAAGATTTGAGGACCCAACACCCCAACTTGACTGGTTTTGGTTTCCAACCAGTGATTCCATTTTTATTTGGTAAATACTGCCTCCCAACCCCTTATACTAGGGAGATGTGTTCCGGACTTTAAGAGAATCTCTACTAAACTAGCAGGGGCAGATGCAATGAGGAACAGAACTCTGAAAGATGCTTTTTCCCCCCCGAAATTGGGAACAAGCCTAGTACTCTGGGAGACGCGCTACTGCTGTCGCCATCCCTAAATGAAAGGCAGCTGACCATAATCTGAGTAGTAGTCATAATTATATATATATATATATATATTTATTTATTTTTTTATTTTTTTTATTCGATCAGGCCACTCAATAGCCACAAGGGCCTTGCTGACTACAACCAAACGCAAGACACGGTATTTTACAGCGCTCACTGTAGTGTCATCAACCCTGCTTTGGTATTCACCATGATGTTGCACGCTGGGAGCTGTAGTCTCAGACATGATTGCAGCTGCTCCCAATCAAGCAGGGTCAGCTGATCTCCCAGCTATGGGAGCACCGTAGGAGTTTTAAGGAGGGAAACAGCACCATTCGGTTGTGAGCGGCCTCTGAAGAAGGCTGGAAAAGCCGAAATGCATAATGCTGCGTAACTAAGTGAATAAAGGGATCCTTCAACAATCCCCGCTGTGTCCTTTGGTCACTTTTAACCGAGTGGTCTCTTTTGGCATATTTTCCGCGTAAGGCCAGAAACGCGGTACAAGGACCCGTCCTTTCAAGAGTCCTGGGAGTCAATGGCAACAAACTTTCTTCTTTCAGGGTGCTGATATGCCCAGGACCTCCACGAGAACGGGCCATGCCTGTGGCCGCTGCCAAGCTGCAGACTGACTACACGGGGGAAGAGGGCTTATTACAGCGTTTTCCACGGCCCGGGGTGTTCCGCTATTGTGGCTGGGGCGTTGGGGACTTGATGGATCTCTGGACACTGTAATTGACGGATGGTGCCTGCCACTACATGGCCCCCCCTTGTACACGGTATTTTACTGCGCTCACTGTAGTGTCATCAATCCTGCTTTGGTATTCACCATGATGTTGCACGCTGGGAGCTGTAGTCTCAGACATGATTGCAGCTGCTCCCAATCAAGCAGGGTCAGCTGATCTCCCAGCTATGGGAGCACCGAAGGAGTTCTAAGGAGGGAAACAGCACCATTCGGTTGTGAGCGGCGTCTGAAGAAGGCTGGAAAAGCCGAAATGCATAATGCTGCGCAACTTTAAGTGAATAAAGGGCTCCTTCAACAATCCCCGCTGTGTCCTTGGGACACTTTTAACCGAGTGGTCTCTTTTGGTATTGAGGTGACCCGCCTTCACAAAGAGGACAGAGCCAGCTGGGCAGCTTCGGCAACTTTTTCTATTTCACCAAGGTATTGGTACGGCTCTGACCCACCACACCCTCACTTGGCGGATGTGCCGCTGCTCATCGCAGTCCGTGACTGCACGGAGGAATTCTGGAACATTGTGTCCATGTCTTTCAGGCCTGAACCAACGTGGATCTGTGTGGTTGAAGACGTTGGGGGCTCGGGAGAGGAAATTGCTTTCACCAACAACGTTCTGCCACAGATCACAGCAGCGTTCTTCATTTCATCCGGTACCCCAGATGGGACAGAAGAGGCTGAGCAAAGTAACTTACCTGGCATGCGGTGAGAATTGCATGTTGGTACTTGCAGTCAGCCAATGCGTCTGCAGGTCCGTTTGGAACTTTGACCCAGCCCACCTGGATGGCCACCAATGGCAGAACGACTGAGGTTATTTAAAAAACTGGCGGGAGTGCTTTGTTGAAGCTGGCATTTGAAAAAGGAATTGCTCCGAAACGCGTCATGCCTTAAGCTTTTGGAGTGAAAATAAATCCTTTCCCGAATTCCCCGTTGTGTCCCTCACGTTCTTTGTGCTTGATATAGATATATATATATTTTTTTTTTATTCGATCAGGCCACTCAATAGCCACAAGGACCTTGCTGACTACAACCAAACGCAAGACATCTGCTTTCCATGGAGTGGGGTAACTGCAAGGGGAATCCCAAAACTACTAGTGTGGTACAACTGCATCTTGCAGAACTGCACCATACCATTTAGTCTCTGAGGGAGCCTATATGACCCGGTTTCTTCCCAGTCACCCAAGGTCGAAGGGAAGTGTCCCATTGTCTGAGGTTGGTCAGTCTAAATCTACAAATATTTGCATCACTTGACTGAAAGTGGTTTGATTCAATTAGTCTTCTTTTCCACTTGTAGCATAGTCATGTTCAATAATTTTTTTTTTTTTATTTTTTTTTTTTTTTTTTTAAATCGGCAGATGTGTAATTTAAGACTTCTCTTCAAGGTTACATATTTATCTTGTGACACAGGGAGTTCCCTTTTTCTTAACGTTGCCTCTATATAAACGTGTTTTGAAAATAATGTGACACTTCTAGATTGTGATACAATGTTATCTCTTGGATTCTCACACAGGTTTCTCAAATGGCTACTAAGCCCTCGATAAAGTGTCATTCAACACAAAATGTATTGAGCATAAATTCATGAACACTAATTCTGGAATAATAAAAGTTCATTGATTGGATATCCAAACTGAGTTGACTAATCTGTTTTCCAAATAACAAGACTTTCTCGTTGAATATGATTGGTTAGAAATACCCTGTGGAAACACCTTTGAAGGTAGTTGCTACAACGTCTGCTGGGTGGAATCTGGGTAACCTTTCAGTTCTTATTATGGTAAACTATGACCAGATGTATCCTAGAACATTTCCTGTATATGATAACGCTGTCCAGAAGTTGTGGTGTTATTATGAGTATAGCACCTTCCAGTACAAATTCTACAAATCATTGAGGGCTCGTATATCAGTAGGAGGGTTGATGACCTTTTGGTCTGATCTGCTGTTCAGCAGTTTAAATGCCAAGCATTGCCAATATGTATATAAGAGTCATTAAAAAAATATATACAGCAACAAC
Organism: Calotriton arnoldi; assembly: GCA_963921515.1. Lineage (NCBI taxonomy): Eukaryota > Metazoa > Chordata > Amphibia > Caudata > Salamandridae > Calotriton > Calotriton arnoldi. The sequence continues at coordinate 3,343,757 of CAWUFW010000100.1, read as the reverse complement.
TGAACTATGGGTTAACTAGGTCAGTGTGCGCAAGTTCCAAACGTATCACCTCTTCGAGTGATCACTAACTGCTTGACAAAGATAAGCTGGGCATTCAATTGCAGAAAGGTAGACCACCAATTGCAAGCAACAGTACCGAACAAGGATATGGCCCAATAATTGCCAATTGCCCCAAAAACAGAGAAAAAGCCACACACTGCTCTGTTAAATTGCGCATAAGGGAGCAAGAAGACAGGAATGGGAGTGGTAGGACAGCGATCAGCTGAACAAGACATTTGACCTGATCTGAGCTTAGAGAAAACGAATCATCACATTTCAACTCAATATCTAAAAGAAAACGCTGTGGCCTCAAATTAAAGGTAGATCTCCAAAGGACTGCCGTTTCTAGGTTGCTGAAAAGATGTCATGATATGACCTACTCAACAATGCAGGGTCTAAATTAAAAAAAAAAATGAAAACTGTATTAATTACATTATAAGAATAAGTCCCCATCGGTCTGAAAACACATCACTACGGTGTCCTGATTGCAGTAACTATGAATACTTAACCAATAGAGAAACCAAAAGTCGTCATTCCCTTTGAAAAATATGGGAACGGAATTCTGGGGGAAAAAACTGCCTCAATCACAAAGCAGCTCAAAGGACAGACTCATTTGTAATACAATTTTAATGCGACTGACCAGATCTCTATTTTCAAAACAGTATTTCCCAAACAGCTGAACATTTGAGTACCACAACAGAAAATGAGTGGTTAATCTTCTCTTCAACAAATGTTTGAGCAAGCACCCACAGATATTATAATATTTTTTTTTTAGGTCACAGCTTAACTAGGTCCAAAACGCACCACATACCCCAGAACTACATAAAGTTTCATCACTGCACAGCAGTCACCTAAAAATTTTTTTAAAAATGAGAAGATACTGTAGTAAAGTGTGTAAATTAAGAGCCCCTATGTAAGGGAAAAAAACTATAATTTTTGTGATCTAGCTTGCAAATGCCACCAAATCATAGAAACTTATTAACAGAGAAAAAGTTGAAGGAAACTAACTCATCAGAAGCGGTGGTCCCTCGAGTAATCCATTTAAGGTACAAGAAAGTTGCATAATTCTGTCTGTTGTTAATACTGCTTATGTCATTAACTTTTTATACCCAATGCCACTAGCTGTATTGCTCATGTAAAGTGCTCCAAAATATCTGAAAAGTATATCGGTTTCTTTTTCACAGCTCGGTTTCCAGAGAAAGATTACACGATAGCTAGACACAACAATTTAAGTGGCCATTAAGATATCCAATGTGAAAGAGCTGATGAGGACTTGTCGAACATTAAAATCAGTCTACCACTGCAACCCCCCCAAAAAAGACACCCCTCCAGGCGACTACAGTATATGATGCAAGTAAAAGATGTGGGTAAATCAGTAGCAGGGAGGGAGTCTACTTGTACTAGGGTCAGTGCTATATCATCTTTTCTAAATGGTGGATTGCAGGTCTTTCCCCTCCTGTGATCGGCAGAACTAAAAAAAACATCCCACTGCCTAAGAACAAATACACAAGAAAATAGTGAAAGGACTCAAAAACAGCATGAAGATTCATAGGGGAGTGAGGGCGTAATCTGCATGTAAATACAGAGAACACGCCTTCATAGCCACCACTGGAAGACTGACTACCAATGACATCCCTTATACAAATACTAAGTCAGCACAAAAGAGAAGCACTGAACAGGCAAAAAAACAAGCATGTGATAAGGATAATAGTTGTAACTTGCCACCACGGGATGGTCTGTAATGTTTCAAGGACAACAAACTTGTAGCCTAAAATGGCAGGTCAGGTTGAAACAGTCAATGTTGATGATTACTTAGTGCCAGTGAATAATAATAAATCCTGGCAATAAGATTTTCGATGTTAAGAACTGCCTGGTGTACAAGGTCTTGTAGCAAAAATAGTCCAGTGACCGTTTAACTGAACAGTGCACATGAAACTTTTTGCAAAGTGACGGGCAAAGCAAATTGGGTGCGAAGAAACAAAAATGATACTCACTTCTCATATACAAGTTCATCATCAATGCAGAAATAATGTGTATTTGTGGTGGCCTTTGGTTTGTGAGAGAAGATGGCGAAATAAAGACGATCTGAAACACAAAAAACTTTGTATGAGGCCACACACAGTTTAGGAAGATCATAGATAAGATACTCAACCAAATATACAATTAAAACATCAAGACGTGCCTAATACTAGACAGGATAAATGGCACCAACTAACTGATTATGTCCAACTTCCAGTATTTGAGTATTTTTTTAAAACGACAATAGCGCTAAGAAAAATGTAACCAATTAACCTTACAACAGTAGTTTTGTAAGAACACTAGTTAACAACTAAGAGTAAAGAGAAGATTTAAGCATATAACTTTAGAAACAAAAGTACTAGTTATGTTGGAGTACAAGAAGCCGTTCTGTTAAGACCTCTGACCTTAACAAGGCAAAGATTATTAAATTACAAGAAGAAGGAGCAACACAATTTAAATACAATAATGTCTATATTAGAATCAATTCTTCAAAGCGAAAGAAGTCATTAGGCAGATAATTCATAATGTAGATCCATTCTTTATTGTAATTCAAATCAAATTTTTCTCTCTCTGGAAGTGGTCATTCGATTATTCAAATTATAGACTTGCAGCTTTGTGGTATATATCAAATCATTCTTCGTTGCAATACTTAATTCAGCCAACGCGTTTCGTCTAAAAAAGACGTCATCAGGGCTGAAATAATAGAAAAAACAAATATAACTATTCAATTAAGACTTCAAAAATGCATGATCATATTAAAAGTATAACTCTGCCTATATCCATTCTAATGTTGTGCCAGTATAATTAGAGGTACTGTATTTCAAATAATGTAATTGTAGATTTCAATATATTAAGCATCCTTACATCACTAATAGTTCATCACCTAAACACATTTCTATATTCTTAATACAATAGTAATAGACCTGATATCCAATGATAATGCATTCCTATACAGTTGACACAGATCCCAATTACCATAAATTGGAACAGCATTGTATATCTAATCAATTATGGCAACGGAATAAGTCTTTATTTTATTTTATGGTCAACAGGGGTGAGTATAAGTAGCCTTGTACAGGCAAGACATCGAATTGAAAAGGTAAAAAGGGAAGATACATTGATTCAAAAAACGAGACATCATAATACAGATTGTGTGGCACTCATTACCACATATAATGTACACCAAAATCAGATTTTTAAGATCTTAAATAAGAATTGGAATTTGCTGAAGGGGGTACCAGGCTTCCTCGGTGTGATTTCTGACAAACCTAAAATGATATATAGAAGAAGTGCTACTATAGGAAATCTTGTAACTAGAAACTATGTGGAACCTATCAGGTCAGAAGGTACTGATTGGCTGACAAGCCAAGTCAAAGGTTTTTTCACATGTGGCAATTGTAACATATGTGATTTAGGCATCAATCGTATTAAAACATTTAGCTATAACACTAAGAAATGTTATCATATAAATGAATTCATCAATTGTAATAGTGCGGGTGTAATATATGTTTTAATATGTGAGTGCACTAAAATATATATAGGTAGCACTAAACGTATCTTGAAACTCAGAATACAAGAGCATAGAAGAGCTATATTAAACAGAGATACAAATTCACCCTTGTATCAACATGTGAAGCAGGATCATGAACATATTGGCAGCTTTAAGTTTCATGGTTTACAAAAAATCACACCTAAAATGAGGAGGTAATTGGGAACTAGAACTGCGACAGCAGGAGGCTAAATGGATTAGTAGATGTAGGGCCACGATCCTTGGCCTCAACAGTGACAACAAATTACATTATTTTTTATAGTTGTCGTTAATCATTATGACAAAATCAATGTATTTATAGTATTTACATGCAATCATAGGTTGGTAACAATGTATTGAGAAATCGCATATTTTTGAATTATTCATTTGGAAATATAGGAAATTGAATTAATTTTCTCTCACGCAGTAGAAGTTAATTTTAAGAAAATGTATGCAATATTAAAATGTAACGGAATAATATTTTTTGAGTGTAGTATGAGAAATTTAGTGATATTGTGTTACTAATAATTTATTGTATGGTACATTGTTTTTGAAATGTCTCGCAAATAGATTATTTTTGTCAAATGATATACGCAAGCAGTTGTATTATATTCTTGTATTTCGATTCAAAGGCACCGTTATGAATTAAACTAAGAATTAGGACTGTAAATGTTTTGCCTGTTTTTTTCAGTAGCAGGTTTGAACACGTGGTATTGGGATTGCTTGGGTTAATAAGTTGGGCATCTTTCCCTTGGGCTAATCGAGTTTATAACAGTAATGGAATGTGTTCATGGACTTGTTCTAACTAGCACGTTGATAATAGACGTGTTCTTTTCTTTAACTCCTCCCAATTATAAATTTCCTCTTCCTCAAATAATAAATAGTACCACATATTTCCTTTTTTTGCATTATAAAAGGAAATACAGAGTGTTGGTGTGCTTTCACTGTTCCTTCCGGGTAGCAGAATCGAACCCGCGAGGTTGATGATTCTGGGTTATTGAATAGGGTGCTTTAACCGATGGACTAACTCGGATCATGTTAACAGCATGATGTGGTGTTTGCCTTAACTTGATGCTGATAAATATTAATGACCACCATTGGCTTAAGGGACAACCAGTGGGAGTCAGGATTCTGGTCAGATGGCATTTTCTAGCCAATAGCAATGAGTTTTACAGCTACTGGCGTTTTCAGAGAGAGAACAGTTTATTTAAATGAGGAATATAATAACCATCTTTTTGATTGGCTAACATATACTTCACGGACCAGAGAGGGAACATTTTATTTAAATGAGGAATAGAAAAACCATCTTTTCGATTGGCTACCATATATTTTGCATTACAACAGGGATTGGACATTGGGAGGTATTTAAGATGTTAGCTTTGAGCTCACGGTTGCAGTGGGATTTATCGGGCCAGGCTGACGATTAACTACTAATAACCACTACTATTATTGAGGTAAGTGCTAGCACAGATGGGGGTTTATGAGGCGACTTAGCCTCTTACATTGTGGCAAATTTTATTTGGGTGCCTGCAGTGATTTTTCAGACTGTATTCAGCTATTTTACTCCTCCTTACTATAAATGTCCTCTTCCTTAAATATATTTTCTTTTAATACATGCCCCTTTTTTTTTTTTCCTCAATAAACTTTTCCAATTTATAATCTTCACCACAATATATATCTTCTTTTTATATATAATTTTTTTATGCATTATAAAAGAGGATACTCAGGGTTGGGATGTATTTGCTGTTCCTTCCGGGTAGCAGAATCGAACCGGTGAGGTGGATGAATTCTGGTTATTGAATAGGGCGCTTTAACCGATGGACTAACTTGGATTATGTTAACAGGATGATGTGGTGTTTGCCTTAACTTGATGCTGATAAAAATCAATTACCACCAATTGCTTAAGGGACGACCGGTGGGAGACGGGTCTTTTGTCAGAAGGCAATTTTAGCCTTTAAGAACGAGTTTTATAGCCACTGGCTTATGCAGAGAGGGAACAGTTTATTTAAATGAGGAATAGAAACCATCTTTGGAATTGCACTCTAATTTAGCTATAAGTTAACGTATAGTTTTGAATAATTCATTACTATTCAGAAATATTACCATTTAAATGCTTTATATGTTTATTTTTAAGAATTTCACATCATAAAAAGATTTGAATCAAATCGCTTGCTTGAAAAATAGACGCGCAAAAATAACAGAGATTAAATAGGTAAGAATTATTTAATTTAGATTATCAAATGTAACTAAATTGGTCTAACTTGACCTAAGTTTTAAAATTTTCTATGTTCTCTTCTTTTTTCCCCTCCATCTTAGAAGAAACTCCTCATGAGTACTAGCGTACTCAAAATTAGATTCATGCGGTGTATTTGAAAATAATTTTTAACAAGGATATTCACCTTAAATCACAAAGGTACGAATTTAGTTCTAATATAAAAGTGATTATCGGTTCTTACACCCCTGTTGACCATAAAATAAAATAGACTTATTCGGTTGCCATAATAGATTAGATATACAATGCTGTTCCAATTTATGGTAATTGGGATCTGTGTCAACTGTATAGGAATGCATTATCATTGGATATAGGTCTATCACTATTGTATTAAGAATATAGAAATGTGTTTAGGTGATGAACTATTAGTGATGTAAAGATGCTTAATATATTGGTAATCTACAATTATATTGTTTGAAATATTGTACCTCAATCTTATACTGGCACAACATTAGAATGGATATAGGCAGAGTTATACTTTTAATAAGATCATGTATTTTTGAAGTCTCAATTGAATAGCTATATTTGTTTTTTCTATTATTTCAGCCCTGATGACGTCTTTTTAGACGAAACGCGTTGGCTGAACTAAGTATTGTAACGAAGAATGATTGGATATATACCACAAAGCTGCAAGTCTATAATTTGAATAATCGAATGACCATTTCCAGAGAAAAAAATTTGATTTGAATTACAATAAAGAAGAATGGATCTACATTATGAATTATATGCCTAATGACTTCTTTCGCTTTGAAGAATTGATTCTAATATAGACACTATTGTATTTAAATTGTGTTGCTCCTTCTTGTAATTTAGTATTTGTTAGTGTGGGTGTTTTGCGGTAAACCACGAGAAGTGAGCACTTTTTTCCTTATTACTTACTCTTTTTTTAACATTTGAATACGCCTAGTGCGCTAGTGCCGGGAGCCCTACCGCTTGAGTTCTGTTGTAAGGCAAAGATTATGTACATTAAAAATAAGAGCTTTGAGGAGCAAACAAAAAGACTTGGATTACAAATAAATATTAAAACCATGCTTCAGGTAGTCGACATCCATCTGAAAGGCTCTTTGTGGGCTGAATGGCTCCTGTATATTTGTGAGTCTATATGTTATGTGCCTTGGTCTAATGGAAGATAAACGGCATCTGTAAACTAGCAAATACCTGTTAGCGTTGTGCTAAAATTAACCAAACTAATCTTTTTTGAATCACCTAAAATGTAACTAAATAAAAAACACTTACAATAAATTAACTGAAGCAAAAACATAATAACCATTATAATTAAAAGAAAAATCTGAAAAAGAAATGGATAACTATAACACTTGAAATATATATACAATGAAAGACGTAACGCCCCGGTTATAAAGTTTCAACTTGCCAAAATGGCCCAACACAAAAAAATGAAATGTGCAAATCACTTACTTACTTAATATCAAACCATACTAAGCTGCCCTGATTTAAAAGGGGGCAAAGGGTGAGGTGGGTGGCTGCGCTGAGCCACTAAAAATACTCATTACCTCAACCCAATGCCTCTTACAATACACAGTCTCTTTTAATCTGCATCCTGCATCAGCATTTTTCCTTCTGTATTATGTGATTTTGGTGTTGATGTAGGTGTTGTGCATTATCCCTTTATTGATATTTCTGATTAGATAATCTGCACTTTGCCGTTGCCTGTACGTGTTTTTAATTGTTGGCCCAAAGTCAACTTGTAGTACCCCACGCTCTTAAAACAATAAACCGTTTAGACAGGAGATAGCAGTTGGCTCTTCAGAAGGTAAAGGACTAATGATGAGCCTCAGCAGCCTACAAAAGGGGGCCATATTTAGGTCGAGCCTGGGCAGCACATGCGCTGCTCTGCGACGCATGCTGTATTCAGGTATGGACTTGAAGCTCCATCCACATTTCTCATTGGCGTTCGTCACTGTCCACTGTAAACTGTGGCTTTTCATTGGTCAATAGGCTTAGTGGTCCCTCCTTAGCATTACCTCATCTTATTTTGTAACCTCTTATGAGGACACCCAGTTACGTGTGTTGTTACTCAGTAGGCTTTAATTCCAGCCTCTGAGCACTATTCCTCAAATAGCTTTGTCCTGCCTGCTGTTGCAAGCAAGACATGCCCTCTCCTAACGCTTTTTAAAAAAAAATCTTTATAGCACGGGCGCAGAACGCATTTGCAATGCAATAGGTCTCGTATTCGTGAGAGTTTAAGCTATTGGCACTGTAAATGACAATGCCTTTTATTTATCTGTTTTAAAAACAACACATAAATAAAAGGCATTGTCATTCACAATGCCAATAGCTCAAACTCTCATAAATGCGAGATCTATTGCATTGCAAATGCTTGTTAGGTCGAGCCTGGGCAGCACTTGCACTGCTCTGCGAGGGCTTCTGTATTCTGGTAGGGACTTAAAGCTCTGCGCATATTTTTCATTGGCTTGTGTTATTGTCCACTGTAAACTGTGGCTGTTCATTGGTCTATAAGCTTAGTAGTCCATCCTTAGTACCGCCTTCTCTCATTTTGTAACCTCCCATGGCGACACCCCGTGTTACGTGCGTTGTTACTCTGTAGGCTTTAATTACAGCCTCCGAGCACTCTTTTCAAATAAATGTGTCCTGCCTGCTGTTGCAGGCAGGACACCCTCTCTCCTAATGCTTTTTAAAAGAAATCTTTATAGCATCGGGCGCCGAACGCATTTGCAATGCAATAGGTCACGCATTTGCAGAGTTTAAGCTATTTGCATTATAAACGACAGTGCCTTTTATTTATCTGTTTTAAAAACAACACATAAATAAAAGGCAGTCATTTACAATGCCAATAGCTCAAACTCTTGTATATACGGGATCTATTTCATTGCAAATGCTTGTTCTTCAAATGTTGCCAGTCAGTCATTCAAATATTTAAATACAGATCTTGTTTCAAAATAAGTGAGTCTGTGATTCTTAACTCAATCTTCCACTAAGGAGAGCAGTCATTGACTGTTCAATTAGCGTGTGCCATTACTTCAGAAGCACTGTTACTCTGAAAAACAGTTTTGTGAATATTTAGTACATTTTCGAAGTCCATTGCCAAGTAGTACTGACAATCTACTTCCCTCTGCATGTATTTTGTAGTAATTAAATTAATAAAAGAGCCTATATTTATGCCCAGAGTCAGCTGCAAATATGATATTTTGCCCTGACTGATTATGCATTTCTAGCAAGCCTCTGAATTCGCCAACTCTCAATCATATTGGTGAGCATCCTAGGTATGTAGTGGCCCTTAATCACCCTTACTCCTTCCCCTGCCGCCCCACCCCCTTATTTCCTGGATCCAATCGCAACCATCTGCTTCTTTGTGTTTCAGTAAACATGCGTAAATCCAAGTATTACTATGGATGACAAATGTATACTCTGGACCAGGGATACTGAAAGTACGGCCCAGGGGCCGCATGCGGCCCTCCTGACCTTCAATTGAAGCATCCTGGTGAACAGCAGCACTGGGCTGCTGTTAGCTTGACAGAGCAGGAGCAATCAGAAAACTGTGAAACAAACATGCATACTTTATTTACACCTTAACTAAAGTAACAATAAAGAAGAAAAGCAGGTGTCCTAGACAACTTATCTTTAGGAACACCTTTAGTTTTAAAGACATCTTGCGCTAAACATGTAAAAACATGATATACTCTTTCCAAACTTCAAAAACGTGTATTTATTTATTTTTTAAACATGCATGAGCATTTTACCTTAGTAGATCAGATTATATCACTGCATGGGGAGGCATTTATTAGTAGTGATAGTTTTCAAACATGATCTTGGAAATATTGATGCTGCGCCAATTCTGAAAACAATGCTATTAGTGAACCAAGAGGCAAGTCATTTGTCAGGTGCACCTTGTGTGTAGCAGTAATTGTTATATAATAGAAACAACATTATAGTTTATTAACAAAAACACAAGAGAAGGTTCTGTACATCACACATTCTAAACTCGTATATTTTAAGGGGCTCTCATATATGGTAATGAAGAAATAGGAGCCAAAGTGAAATTAACCATTTGCCTAGAATCACACAATTTGGTCAAGTGGGGATGTCAGGACTGATTCCAGGTTTTCTGGTTTCACATTTTGCAATTCAGCCACCAGATGAGTATCTCTTTACCTCTCACGTTTTACATTAGACGTTAATGCTTTGACTTTAATTCTTGGTGCATGAGAATAGAGCGTTGATGGCAGACAGAAGTCACGTGAAGGCTCGGTTTGTTGTCCACACCAAGCATCTGCTTCGCGTCTCCCTACGCTCACATTTCATCACCCGACCCTCGCATGGCTGGCATCGGTGTAACCCTTGGGCATGTCACAGCCAGTACTTTGCGGCCCCCGGGGAAATGTTTGCGAGTAACTATGCTCTAGACAGTCTAGATCCTAGACAGATCCTAGAACATAACTGACTTGAGGAAGCTCACCATCCTTGGTGGTTCTCGGCACACCTGCAGCAAGACACCATTAGATTGCAGACTAGGAAGTTTTAAACAAGGAAAAACAAGGCAGAGCTTTTCCATCTATGTACCCATAATCTGGAACAACATCCCCGTATGCATCAGGACTGCCAACTCTGCTTCAATTTAGAAAGAGCAGAAAACGTGCCTTTTTAAGAGCATTTCATCACAATGCATATCCAGTCTGAAGAAAAAATGTATTGTCCTCAATGCTAAAAACAAACCCTCGAGCACATTAAGTTTATTCTTCTCAAACGCAATCAAAGATCCAACATCTGGTAGAGAGCTTTAATAAATAAACTATTGCGGAAACGTTCGATATATGCACTAACACCCTAGAAAGATATCACTTCTCAGAATGGAGATAAAGGTATTTCAAAACGAAATGGTCAACTTGCAATATTTTCATCAGAGTTGCACGCCTTGGCAGCAGTGACTGGGGCACTTTAAAAAGGAGTCCCACGTTACCCTCATTTTTCGAATCACAATTTCGAGCAAACAGGTTACTTGACGTTAAATCGGCGTGTAAAAGATGAATGTTTTTCCATCGGATCATCAGGAACAGTCCAGTCCAAACGTGCATTGTTTGGACAAGGGTGACCGAGTTCAACGAAGATTATCAAAACATACAGGAATGTTGTTGACATGTACTAGCTACTACCTTTCTCGTGAAACCGACGAGAATGCAAGGTTGCAAAGCATGGTTGACTGTCCTTTTTGAAAGCAGGTAACTGGCAGACCTATTACGGGTGAGTGACTGCCAACCAGCCGGCTCGAAGTACATTGCCACCAGAGAATTAAGAGGTAAACCGAGACTATAAGAGTGTTAGATCTCTGGATCACAGATTACATGGGGACACACCACTGCTGATTCAGACAATATACTTGCTTACTATCCTATGGTGGTGGAAGATAGGCCGCGCCAGCTATGTACAGTAGGTCTTGTTTGTGTTCTCTACAACAGTCAGAGCAAAACAACGCTCGCAGCACCACTGTGTTGCCCTTAATAAACACAGAGTTGAGAAAAAACTATCTCCCTTTCTACATTCATATCCTCTCCGGATTCGTCACCCCTATCCCCATGCTGCGATGGCAACGCACACATACCTGGGATGATGGGGGCGGTGTGGAGAAGCTCCGGGTCGCTCATGGTGCCCGGCAGGGCTGCTGCTGGGTTGTGACGGCTAGACTCAGCTCCTCTTCCCAAACAGGTGCAAAATCGTTGCCGCAAAGGATACACCGCGACTCCAACACAGAGCAGGAAACAATGAAGAGCAAGTGGACTCGGGAGCGCACACCGAGGCAGGATAAAGTGTGCAGCTCCAACCAGCACACAACATTCACAAACGTGAGCTGTAACGACAATGCGCGCCTCTGCAAGTGGCAGGGACAACAACTACACACCCCGACGGATCACACCCACAACACAGAGCTGCCAGCTAGCAAACAACGCGCAGCAGGGACGAGAACCAGCCCGCCCTGCCCCCTGCATCCCTCCCCTGCAGCTTCAGGGCCGCCCCTCCGATGCTGGCAATGACCTCGCCTGACAGCCATTCTTGAAGCGAAACGATCCGCCTCCCCGTACGAGTTCAAGACGTGACTAAGGACTACGGACAAAGAAAGCACCACACCTTCACCTTGTCCGTGATGCAATAACGTAATCTGGAACACTGAGTTTTAATAGGGTGCATTCTATACCGTGATGAACAGTTCTCACTGTAATTGCTGATATATAGGATTGTATTTTTAAATATGATCGATACGATACATTGCACTTTGTATATATGTAGGAGGCGGGGAACGCGAAGACAAGTCTCTTTCTTCATCGTAAATTGTCACGACAGAACCGCTTTAAGATGGCCGCCACCCTACACAGAGAAGTAGGCAGGACTACCAGACGCTTGCCTGGCACAGCTCCTTCGGAGCAATTATTGGTGGCTGATTGGCCCTGGCAGTGCTTTGGCCAGGCAACATAAAATACTGCCCGAGGGTGGTTTCGAACGCTTCAGCGATGATCTGCGCTCTGGTCCAAGCCACACTGTGCAGGCGGTCGTGTTTATAAATATTCATGTCTGCCTGGTACCACGAGTGTTTCTGATGGGATGCTGCTGCTGAATATATAATGCTGAAATACCGTGGGGTACACGTACCTCTGGTTTACTGCTCTAACTAAATAGTACAACACAATACAAATTTGCCTGGTGAACAAGAAAGGTAAAACACTGTATAGCTAATAGGATTTTCGTCATAATAATTACTGCGTGTCAAATTATGCCTTCCACAGTAAAGAAACCGGTTAAAGTGGTCATCGGGTGACCTGGATGATGTCAAGCAGTTGGGAGGGGATCCCAAATTGGGGGCTGGCCTTCCCGACCGTTTACGGCTCTGGGCCAATAGATTTTATGCAGCCCAGTTTAAATGACTGAGTGGCCTTTCCCTTTAATAAAAATATCTACAAACACGTGGCCGCTGCCCTGCCCCACTACGCACAGGATGACGAAGTCCATTTGTGATAACAACAACCGCTTGGCACAGCTGAGAATTTCTAGTGATGAAAGTATGACAGCGAGGCAAGCAGAGCCCAGCTATTGCCTAGAATCAAATAACCCAACAGTGTTTTCGTTCGGTTAAGTTCTCACTAGTATTCGAAGAGCGGATAATATAACTGGAACCAGACAGATTACAATTTACCGCATTTCTGCCAAAATAGCACGTACATTGCAATACAAATTCAAACTACACGTGCGTTGCTTCCCAGTTGCCCCGTATCAACCCGTCTAGTGTTAGTCGGTGTTTTTCCGACCCAAAAATGTAACAATTCAGAAAAAAACATTAAAGTTAGATATTGTTCCCCTTTTAAGTCTGAACTTAAAGCAACAAACACAATATGAAACCCTGCCAAAATAAATTAATTTATATATTTTTTATGAAACCACAAACACAATTAATCGCAGCTCAGCCATAGTAACGCAGGAAAACCGTTCTTCGTTCACACCACTTCAGCCCCTCCCCATTTCCCTGAGCCAATAGTACACTAATGGTCCCACCATGCATCTCATTGCCCCAAATTATTCTTAAAGCAAATGCGGGCTTAACCGCTGTGTTAAAAATAATGTATTGGATTTCACACAATCCAACCATTATTCAAGTATCAACTTCTGGCCTTTCCAAACAAGCACAGATAGGCGTTATTTTCCAAAGAAAAGTGGCACGTCTTACACTTTGAACTTTAGTAGTTATCTATAGATTGGTGGTAGCAATGTGTAGGTCACTACACAATGTACGCAAGTTACACCACATCACGCGCGACACCTCACGTTTTGTTTTTCAATTAATATTTAGAAGAGACATAGCAGGAAGCTGCTTTAATGCTGTTATCACACTTGGAGGCCTGACTAATTTCTAATATTAGACAGCGCTTGAAAAGGAAATCTAAAAGTGCAGGTACTCACTGTCTCAAATAACCCGTCTAGTAGAGAGAAGCGCTGGTATGCCTCATTAAAAGTATTGCGCCCGCTGGTACTTTACTTTTCAAATGAAAGAAGTTCAGGTATTCGGTACCTGTGAGTACTTGACCATTTATGGCACTGAAACTAGCAAATATGATGACATCACCCGATCCTTAAGTCCATTAACTGTCTTTTACAGAAAAAAGACGCAGTAGGAGAACTGCTTGTATTAATTACAAAGCAATATGGCACAATGCCCCCCAAATATGTAGCACAAAAACTCAGTTAGGATAGGACAACGGGATTTAGAAGCAAACAAAAGCTTACATTATAAGTCCCAAAGTTTGAAACAGTGTTTCAAATTACACTAGCTCTAAGCGAAGCCCTAAAGGTGGCACAGTATTTCTCTGACGATTACACTGTTCCCTACAAAGAACAGAGCACCTTCAAAATATAATGGATAAAGTACCCTCTGCCGTACATTACAAGGATACTGTAAGTCACCACAGAGTTCCGTAACCATACAGAGGAACGAGGATGAAGGTAGAGTTCCTTTATAAGGTTATGGAACTCCGAGGTGACTAGCAATATAATTATCATGTACGGCAGGGGGTTCTTTATCCCATATAACACATGGTAACACAATCACCTTTCGCACAAACCACTTAAAGCCTTGGTGTGTAGCTCTTTCCTATGAAAGAGAGCGTATGTCTGGAAACATGGAGAATAAAAATGGAACCTCTAGTGAAAAATTGAACTTGTTAAAAACCTGTTAGATATTTGTTGCAAAAAGGTATTGGAAACAGTTCAATACAAGTCAGTTTTTTCTTAGAAAATCCTGATTAGATGATTTTAAACCTTTTGCCATCTGTACTTATGTGGCTACGCTTGTCACATTTTGATGCTATTAAACTGGATTTACTTTGTTGACTAACACCTCCTTTTGAATTCTGTATCTGACAAATGCTTAATTTGCATTGATTTGAATTTACTAGTGATTGTAATAAACCTACTTAACTTTAGTTACTGATTCCTGGTCCTTATTGTGTGGCTAAATAGGTTACACAAAATTTAATTGTTTTGTTGAATGCAAAAGCATTTGGTCCTCAGCCGACCACAAAGGTCTGTCACATGGAAATTGTAACCATGTGCCAACACGCCATCAAGGTGGTAGCAGAGGATGTTTGGTTGCCGAGGTAAAGATATGTTAGAGTATCCCATTCTAAATTTGCCCAAACCCAGTCTCAGTCCCTAAAGCCCATGTCTTGCGTCTGAGGATTTGTGGAGTTCCAGTAGTTCGGGAGACACTTGTGACCATGGAGGAGTAAGTATTAATAGGGTTGTGCGTTGCTATTGCTTATGTCTATCTTGCGGTGTTATGCAGAGATTGTGTGGCATGATGCGGTAATGTTCTGAGTTGTTGTGTGAGTGTAGCACTTTGTGTTAAGAAATTGAAGTTGTTATCAGGCTCGAAGTAGCCCAAGATCCCGGGATGATATTAAAAAGTGTAGAAAACTCTGTATTTTAATTATCTGCTAAGTTTTATGGTGCTTGTCGTGAGAAGTCGCCAATGGCACAATTGAGATAGGGACACTTATGTTTGTGTGAGACTAAGATGTGGTTGGCATAGTGTATCCTAGTGCACAGGGAGAAACTGTCTCAATTCGGGTGATTCCCGCTGGTCGAGGTTTCACTCGAATGTGTACTTGAGTAGGTCGGAGAGTGTTGCTCCAAACCATTTCTTGTATGATTGTTTTTTTGAATGCTAAGTCTCTTTGCTCCTCAGTCGACCACAAATAACTGTCGCATGGAAATTGTAACTGCGTGCCAACGCACCATTATCTGTCTGCATTGATTATGGAGCGGGGCATGGCCGTGCCATGGTGGGCAGTATATTATATATGTATATATATTTATTCTAGGCTTGCAGTGATGCAACACAAATTGAAATTAAGATTCTCAGCACGTACAAGGATAACATTTTAACACAAGCAAAATTTAAGGCAAACCAGAAAGAAAGAGACAAGCTACTTTTTACAGATAATTTACAGGGTGAGACAAAAGTGACCCAATCATTGGCTCAAAGATCCATAAGAAACCCCTGATGGCTTTTCGGAGGGCGAGGTTAATGAGGGATGATCTTGTAGAGAGCAGCCCGGAGATGAGAGTAGGTGACACTTGGCTCACGGGCAGAGGAGGCTTTATTTAATGCCACAGATACAAGGCCTGCACATATGGGGTAAACATCATGCAATTGCCTATACCACTAACAGATCGAATATGGAAGATCAAACAATCATTGCATTGCAAAAGTGAATATGTGGTATACGTATTAAGATGCAGTTGTCAGAAAATGTACATAGGTAGTACAATCTTATGTGTACACCTGAGAATATTGCAACACATAAGAGCAATTGTAAATAAAGATCCAACGTACCCAGTAGCTAGGCACTTTGTGGAAGCTCATGGTAGCAATTTGGACAATTTGCAATATTTTGCCATAGATCAAGTGATTAATCGTATTAGAGGAGGGAACAGTGTTGGAGACAGTTGGAGTCTAAACATATTCTGAGGTTCAATATGAAGGTTCCGACAGGTCTCAATATTGAAGAGGATCTTCATGTTCACTTGTAAATATAATTCTAATGAAATAAAAATTGAGAAGTTAGGTCAGCCTGGAGTATGAGTTGAAGTGTAGGTGATTGGTTTTAGTTTAGGGCACAAGGCACTATAGGATTAAAAAGTGGTGAACTTAGTGAGCAGTTGAAGGTAACTGTAAGAAGGTGTATTGTATTTTAGGGCACTTGCCCTTTATTGTAATTCTTTAAAGAATGCACTTTGCACTTTTGAGGATAGGGCCACTGGCCCTTGATTAATTCAACGAGCCCCTAGTCATTCTTTATTTGCTGTTGATTTATATTGGAATGGCACTTTGCACTTTCATTGTGTGAAATATGGGGCATTTGCACTAATTCAGTGTATATGTTTACATTCTGATACAGGCAGAGTAAGAGCATTTAAGAAAAAGGGCTGTTATTAGGATTAATATGTGCAATCTCTATATATGCATTATAACTTCATAAACCAATGCTGCTCGCTTAATGGAAAAGTCCACTAATGGATTTGCTTTGAAAGTATTTGTTTACAGCTTTTACTGTCACGATTGGTGAAGTGACGATGTGAGATGGTGTGCCTAAGTCACTTCCATATGTTTATATTTTGTTGAGTTGTACAGATTAGAATGATTTTCTTTTGTCCAAACCAGTGCAATTTTAAGCTATTGTTTTATTGAGGAGTTTACATTATGAATGATTCATGAAATAGTACCGTAAGATATTGCTCAGCGAGACATTATATATATATATATATATATATATATATATATATATATATTTTAGTTTATTCCCTGGTGTCTAGGGTGCTTTCTGACCACGAGGAGGTAGATTGGGGATAATCATCCCTATTTGCCCCTGGGGGGCAGAAAGACTGTTGGCACATTTATTTGGGGTGGGGGAATGGCCCCACGCCATTTATATATATATTATTTAAAAAAAATCAATGCCCCTGGTGTCTAGTGGGTTTCTGCCCCCAGGGAGGGTGGGGGCAGAAAGACTGGGGCAGAAAGACCTTTGCTGTATTTGTTGGGGGTGGGGGCATGACCATGTGCATGGTGGGCAGCCCCCACTCCTATATTTTCTTTTCTGAAATATTCACTAGTGTCTGGAGGGGTGGGGACAGATGGGGGTAATCACCCCCATCCACCCTCAGGGGGGCTGAAAGACTGATATTTTTAGGGCTGGTGGGGTCTAAGGGGCCTCTCCCATATGACCCTGGGGCCTAGTAGGTGTATCCCTGCATGGGGATCGCTATCCTGTGGCGATCCCAAAGCAGGGATCCACTGGGCAGAAATAGCAGAGGAAAGGGGAGATTTTCTCCTTTTCAACAATGCCTTCCCATAAAGCTATCAGTGCTCGCGGGGGGGGGGGGGCTCGTTTTACTTTCTCTTTAGTATAATGAGTCAGAGCACCCTGCACACTGATTGTCATTACAATGGGGAAAAAAAGCTAGGCTGCTTGGGAAGCTCTTCCTCAGCAGCCCAAGGTAAGAATAAAATAAAAGAATCCCTCGACCAGAGGGGCCTTTATATTCCTCCCCTAGGGTCAGAAGGCCACACTTAATCCTGTATCTCATAGCTTTCCTACAGAACAGCCATTCAAGCTATAGTGAAAATAGCTTTTAGGGCTTTTCCCTGGAAGGACATGTTTACCATTAAACCTTTACAGCAGAGCACTGTACAGGGTCAAAGACAAGCATAAAGTCAACAAGTACTAGCAGAGGTAGCTCGTTAATGCACCATGATATAGTGTTATTTAAAGAGGTGTTACTACCAGGGGTTCTGTGAGGGAGCCCCCGTGAGTATCGTTCCTGTGAGCAAGGTGTCCGTATACAGAGACCCCTGGGTGCCTTACCGCTACGATCAGGAAACAGACTGCGAGAATCTGGACGGAACTTCCGATGTAACTAAGGGTTTTTCCTTCAACATACAGCCCAGCGGAGAAAACCCGGAAGTGATCCACCCCTGGAGGGGCGGAACGGAAACCCGAGACAGCCAATCGGAAGGGTCTGACGCGGCATCAGTGTGGCCAGAAAAGGAGGAGGAGAGCCTGCCAAGCCCGTCAGCTGTTGGGAATCGGAGAACACGGGAGAGCAGAGGAAGCGCTGGCGAATTGGAGGAGAAGGCGAAGGAGGACGGAACCGGAGACGAGAGCGACGGAGGCCTGGAAAACCCAGAAGTGTGGTCCGAAGACTGGTGGATCCCGGAGGAGGCGGATGAGCCGCCGCAACTCAGGAGAGTTGCGGCAGAAAGCGGTACGTGAATTGGCCGGGGGAGAGGATAGAGGGAGGGTGGGAAAGGGGTAAAACCACGGGATTGTTTCCCCACTACCTTAAATAACCTCACCGCACGCCCAGCGTCCAAAATCACTTCCCTTGAGCACGTTGTTATACTTACCCCGATGTTTAGCAATCTTCCACGCTGAGACGTAAATCAGCTACTCCTTTCTTTTACTGGTTCCCGGTTCTTTGCCCAGGTGCCTTTTTCTTTTCACCAACTGCTCCCTCATCTCATTACTCACTTGGTGTGGTGGAAGAAGAAGTACTCGTCGCGAATTCATATCCTGACTGCCACCTTTTTGTTTTCCTTTCCCGAGAGCACGCCGGAACTTCGGGACCCTACCAGCCCACCAGAAGGAAACTGACTCCGTGCCCTGGAAGGACCGCTTCTCCTGCTACACCCCACCACGACGACCACTTAATTGAGTTCCCCTGTACCAGAATCAACAGACTTTTACTCCGTCACACCCGCTATCCTGACACTGTTTTCACCACAATCATAATAAAACTCACAATATAGATCCTATACGGCCTCCTCGCTTCTGTTTCCGACCCTCCCTCCGACAGGTTCCTTTTACATTGTTTGCTTTATGAGAACCCATTTGTATGATGCTGTGTCTTCAATTTCAAACTATACAAGGGAATTAGGGGTTCACGTTTCTACATATATATTTCTATGAAATAAAAACCAATGAAAAATATGGTTTAAAAAGCAATGTGGAGGTGAAGTCTATCACTCGAAAATAGAGTCAATAACTTTGCATAATAGGCACACAAATCCACATGCACACTTTCAATCTTCTTGACTTTTTTTGCCGTGGAGTAGTGTAGTAAACATTATGTCTACAATTAAAGCTTGATCAGTACCATTCTGCCTCAGGAAATGCCTATTGCATTAACTTAGCATGTCAAAGTACCATTTCCGGGCCACTACAGATGATTAATAAACCATTTGCATAAAAAGGACAATAGACATTCTTGGAAGGCTAAATAAAGCTGCTGATTTGCTTCCTCTGTTATGTCATTATCCAATTGTTCGACGATGAATGGGGTCAAGCTTGTCCGATAAGCTCGTACGATGCACAGACGTTTGAGAGGACCACTTCAGCCACAAAACGTGATCTCGTCATTCACAGGGAAATTAAAAAGCTGACAAGTTCAAAAGAAAATGAAAAAATATCTATGCATACGATGTTCAAAGTGCGGATTGCCAATATGTTATGTTGAATAAACAAAGGTGTTACAAAGGGTGCAGCTGACATGTTCTGTTTCCCAGAATGACTGCATAAAGCGAAAATACTGTTCAAGAGTGAACCCCAATCGAACGGCGCCAGTTCAAGCCTCTCACTATACTATTTATGATTAATTAACAATTTTGGTAGCGATGTCCCAGATGATTTTAAAATAAATATGTCCATGATGTTTTTTTCTTACAGAAATGCCAATTTCAGATAGTCCACAAAACAGAGCAGTAGTTTTGTCAAGATGGGAGAAGGAATGGGCAAATAGGGTTAAAAGAATGGAGACGTATGGGCAGCTCAACTTTGCATACATTACTGGCTGGCGTCTTTCATTCTGGGGGTACAGAGGCGCGTGAAACTGGGAGATCTAAAATACCACCAGCTCAATGTCTTATATTATATTTTATGGTGCTGTATTTTATTATAGTATTTGTATGGTGCCTCGTACCCCTGACGACAAGGCACTGCCGTGATTCTGGGTGATTAAGAGACTACCAACAAGGTGCAACGAATAGAGTAGAAGGTGGGCCTATAGTGTGGTATTTGTGGGGAGACTTTTGGTAGTTAGCCCAAGATATGGAGAGGTGCTCAGACTGGGCCACAGTGAACTTGAGACTGCGTTTATGGATGCTATATGCGTTTCTAAAGCTCATTCCCACTATTTTTATGGATCTGAAGTGCTTTCAGAATCTGCATGCTCTTTACAGTGATGAGATTCCCACTGACTGGAATCAAAGTGGTCTCTTGATACTGTATTGTATTGTACTGTAGCATTTGTGTATACTTACTACCCCTTTGTTGGGTGCTGAAATGCTTGCCTACATGAGTAGCATGCTACACCATGTAGTGTGTGTTGTTGGAAGGATGTTGCGTTTGTTTTGATCCTATCTGGGAAGTATTTCCCTGTCACGTGTGACGGCCACAGAGGTGCGGGGTTATCATGATACGGAACACAGTGTGTAGCAGTGTGTTACATGATGACGTGTAAGAGACAGATGCAGTTTTATGGTTTTCACCATGCTAGTAGTTTTGAACAGCTCTGCGGGTCCCTTCACAGTAGTGACCTTTAGAGTATTTCATATGATACAGTGAGCTAATCTTGTTACCACACTGAGTTATCCAATTTCAGATTTTGTGCATAGTTGTGGTCTCAGGCTGTCTTGGTTGGAAGGAGAGACAATTGGAGAGATCTGTTGGTATGGACATTTTTTATCATCCCATTTCTGAGTGTCTATGTGAGATGTAAAGAAGCGATCAAACTGTAAAGATATTTGGGACCTGCAAAACTATATGGACTATATTCAAGTACTCCAAAATTGTCCAGTATGTGTGACCGATCTCTTCAGTTATTCCATGCCTGTTTATTTGGTAATGCTTGGCTATAGACTGCTGGTGATTGGCAACCCTGATAGCAGATATGTCTTATGTGAATTTAGTAAGTATAAATTACAACTTGTTGCTTACCACTGCATATTGTGGTTTTAGTATTACTGTGGTCTATAACTCTTATATATGTAAGTACATAACTATATAATGCCACAGCGAACCATAGGTCAGCCCTTGATGCTTACCTCATAATGAAAGCATTTTTCTGGATGAGTTATTTGCAATTCATGGGTAGTAAGTGGAGGACTGCGCTTGAGGGTGCAACTCTTTTCTTGGCTCTGTTGCTGGGATGCTGGTGGTGCAGTTATCTAGGAAACAGCAAGGTTTTCAACTATATATGGTTCTAGGAGCTTCTAATACTAGCTGGGAGTGAGTTTCAGAGCTTGGCGGCTTGTACTGAGAAAGCAGTGCTTCCTACGGATTTCTTATGGTAAGGTAGTATGATAAGTGGTGCAAGCCTGGAGAGCAGTGGTCTGTTTGGTTTGTATTGCTTGAATGTAACTTGTAGGTTTAGAGGTCCTTTTCCTTGAACGGCTCTGTGGACAATGCAGAGCGACTTGAACATTGGCCTTCTATCCATACATAGCCAGTGGAGCAGGGCTGCAGTCATGCATGGTCTTGGATGAAGGTGGAGAAGAAGCCTTGCAACACCATTTTGGATGAGTTGTATTTTGCATATAATGGGTGCTGGTGTGCCACGGTATAGACTGTTGGCATAGTCAACCTTTGAGATTGCAAGAGCGAGGATGGCTTGCAATTTATCTTGGCATGCAAGGTATGGGAAGATGTGACGTATTGTTTTAATTCTTTGTGATGTTGTTAGCATGCTATATCAAGGATAGGTCTGAATCCATGGTTACTCCTAGGTGTCTAATTTCTCTTGAAGTTGTTGGAGGGGCCTCAAGGTCCTTAGGCCATATACTGTTAGGTTAGTAGTTTTGTCAATGTCTACATGCTATAATCTCTGTCTTTACAGTATTGAGCATTAGATGGTTATTCACCCTCCATGTGTTTATGGCATGAAGGCAGTCATTGAGTTTTGAATTGTAGAGGTCTTCAGGGCTATTCTTTTTTTTAATGATTTGGGTATCATCTGCATAGTTGTAACAGGTGAGGTTGTATGATATAATCAGTTTTGGTAAAGGAGTTAGGTAGGTGTTAACTAATGGAGGGGATTTGATGGACCCCTGAGGAACGCCATAGTGTTAGTGTTGTGTGTGAGGAGGTGATGTGAAAGGGGGTGAAAGTGAGGGGGAGAGCCACCGGGTCACCATAGGGAGAGTGAGGCCAAGGTACCCATAAACCTCCATCCGTCCCCTTGCTGCAAGCCGCCACCTTCACGCGGATGCGCGGCTGCCCTGAAGGCTTCAGTAGGGAAGCTCGGGCCATTCTGACGGCTGATGAAGTGCAGCGGTGGAAGGAGAGGCACAGAAAGGGAACCTGCCTCGGAGAGGCTCTATAAGAACGCTTGAGCCCCTGAGCCTGCTGAGATTACCACTGCCATACCACTGCACTGCACGGCAGGAGCTGCCTCTCGCGGATTCCCCCCAACCCACCTCGCAACAGACCGCAACTGGTTCCCGGCTCCCACTGGCACCAAAAGTACAGAAAGCACGGAAGGTCAGAGGCTGCCAGAACCTTCTTACCCAGCTCCAACCCCACCCTCACCCAACAGCTGAAGCACAGTGGGGGCTAAAGGAGCACGTACACAGACACAGGAGCCTGGTAAGAGAGGGGGAGGAGAGGCTACTTTGTTTTCGCTGCACTACTGCCCGAGAACACCCTGGTGGGACTCAGAGTCCCAGGGTGCAACGGTTTCAACCAGCCACAGCTGCCGAGGGGGGAGGAGTGACCAACGCGCTTTAAAACGACAGGAGCCCGTCATCTCCAAAGGGGAGAGGCAGGAGCGTACAACCACCAGGACTGCTTGCGACCAGCCCGCCATGCGTGCATTCGGCACTTGTGCGCCCGGAGGCGCTACTTTAACAGCTTGGGGCACCCGCAGCGCGGGACGCCCGTCACCGCCAAAAGGGAGAGGCAGGAGCCTACAACCCCCAGGACTGCTTGCGGCCAGCCCGCCACCGGTGCACACGTCACTTTTGCGCCCGGAGGCGCTCCTTTAACAGCTCGGGCGAACTTCCTTGCCTGGAAGAGGCTGGGCTGGGCCACCCCCCTGACTTCTGCCCCAGGAGGTTCTACCCCTAAGAGACTTTGGGCCGAAACAGGTCACTCAAGGTGCTGTGCTTTATTCTGTGTTTTTATCTGCCCTTCTAAGTAAAGGGGTCACCTAAGCAACTAGGTCTGCTTCTGCCCCCAGTGCTGGGGGTAGCGCTACTGTGGGATGAATGTTTATAGATCAGTATTGTCCTGATCAAGTGACCATTCTCCAAATTTAGATACCTTGACATAATGGGGAAATGGGCCTGCCATTCCAAACAGCAATCCGTGCCACAACAGCTTGCCTCCTCGGTGCCTCCAACCTCAATCGATAAGATGCTACAGAGGGCTATCGGTGTAGTGACAACAGAAATTGAGCTTACCGAAAGGCGGCTGTCCCTAACCCCTGACCTCCATCTTTCCGTGTCTGGTATGTTCTCCCCTCAATCAACTCTCGCCCCAGGAACTAATCTCCATACACCACAGTCTGATGATAATGCTAAGGCGAGAGAAGTACCAAAAGCCCACCTGCGTAAAGGGGCCACCGACACCGACCCTGTTAAAACTGGGAAACCTAAACAAGTACACAGAGCGGGGGCAAAGAGAAGAAGCTTAACGATGGGACGCCTGACATCGGAGGGTTCTTGGATGAACCGATCACAAGCACGGGCAACACGGACAGCGCCAGAGCAACTCTGAACTACCCAGTATGGGTAACAAACTTGGTGGTGGACTTACAGGTTCAATTTAGATCTATTGTTAAAGATGAGCTCAGTTCCCTAGTAGCACGGGTAGATAAATTGGCTGATATGCTTGTATCTTTTGTGGGAAGGCTAGCACCAACTGCAGGGAAAGGAATCAATGCCAGTTGTCAGGCGGACATTGATACCCTAACAACCGGCATTAGGTCCGAACCCCATATGCCCAAAACCCCATCTCCATTTCCGACCCCAACAGGGCTACAAATGAAATTAAGAGCGGAGACATGGCACTTATCAGAAAGGTAACCAAGCAGGACTTTCTGAACCAGCAGGGGCCCAGGCATAGATGGGAGGGGGACAGATATAAATCCACCACAGAGGCCAGGGAAGAAAGTATGGATTTGCCTTCTATTAACCTACCTCCTGCCTCATCTCCGTATGTTATTGTTTTAGCTGGCGTACCTGAGCTCAAACAAGGGCAGAGGGAAATGCATCATGACCTGAAGAATAAATGTATGTTTTGGCTGGCAAGGAGTAGACAATTCTCTTATGAAGATGCT
This sequence comes from Calotriton arnoldi, assembly GCA_963921515.1. NCBI lineage: Eukaryota > Metazoa > Chordata > Amphibia > Caudata > Salamandridae > Calotriton > Calotriton arnoldi. The sequence continues at coordinate 3,319,044 of CAWUFW010000100.1, read as the reverse complement.
GGAGAGATTCTTATGACACGTAGGGTTCGGTGGGTGGAAAACACACCGAAAGATGTGCATGGGGATTGCATAGTGATTAATTTTAAAAATCCAATGACTGTCCAAAGCATTTTATGTTCAAATCATCACAGACAAGATGCGGGAATTAGGTCTCTACCGCTAGGATATTTTTACACTCCACATCAAGAATCAGCAATAAATGCGCGAAGGAGCCGTGGACAGGGGTTGTGGAAGCAGAACCATCAGCATTTAGGGTGATGGCATCAACCCCCCCAGACCCTTATCATACAACTTACCCACAGCAAATAGATTTGGGGTCTTAGAAGAGGTTGATTGACTCACAGCAATACGACATTCAGAAGAGGCAACTAAACGCCAGGAGGAAAGTATGGGGCGGACCACTTCAAATAGGGAGTTTTATTATCCTAGCATTGCATTCGGGGTGGGGGTGGGTGGTATGAAGGAGCACCCGGACACAATTCGACAAGGCTGGGACAAGTGGGCAAGCTGCATAGGCCAAACTATTCCGGAGCTGCAATCCAATGATGCTCTTTCACGTCCACTTACGGGATTGCCACAATATGTGGCTCAGGCTAAAGCCCTAGCAACCCCACCAGACCCCAACCTTTTAGTGCCCGCAGCTGACAGCCCAATAATATTCTGGCGATCAAGCCAAGTGAACAACAGAGAGAACCCATGTCAACCAGCGCTATTTCTTGGCCACCCATGCCTGTAGATGTTAGCAGCAAGGTACCTAATAACATTCTGGTGATCAGGCCAAGCGAACAACAGAGAGAACCTATGGCATCTAGCACCTTTTTTCAGCCACCCATGCCAGATAAATGCACAGATTAAAAAAAGTTGATGGTCCTATAATGGAATGTTGCGGGCCATAGAAATAAATTAGACAATCCTGGCTGGGGTGCTTTTGTGGACCAACACGACATCTGTATGTTCCAAGAAACCTGGGAAAGGGAGGATACATTGCGGCTGGGTTTTGCGACTTTTAAAATAGCCGCTACCACCAGGGGTAAGGGCAGGCCATCGGGTGGTCTCTGTATATGGGTTGGGTCCCATCTGGGCTGTTCAGCTAAACAGCTGGAGTGTTTTTTACAAATGATGTCCAGTGCATTCTGCTGACATTTACATCCAAGGTCAGAATTGCTCTGGTCAATGTTTACTCCAGGCCTGTAAGCAACAGCCATGAATCACCAACCATTGATCAACTGGCCGCTTCCATATCTAACATCCCAAATGGATATTGGATAATTATTGGTGGCGACTTAATTGCCAGTTTGAGCCCCTGAACGGTTTTATAGGAGGAACCCCCAGTGAAGAAGACCTACACTGGTCAATTCCCGAGGCCAACATTGCGCCAACTAGGGCCTGGACACCGCTGGTGCTCCAGATTAAATCCTTCACCCTAAATCACTCCCTAAGGGCTTGTAATGGTCGAACCAAATCAGACACACCAGGGAAGCATACTTTTAACCGACCAGGACACTCTTCTATCATAGACTATATCCTGATAGATATCAGGATGTGGCACCGGGTGGTGGACTTTGAGGTTCTGACCCGACACGATAGCGACCACTATGCTTTAGTTTAGGAGTTGGAACTGCTGCTTAACGAGGAAGTTTCTGGTTTAAATACTCCGCCAGATGACAGATTAACCCTGACAAACAATAGAAGAAGAGTCCGGTGGTCAACCATACAACAATCCTGTGCTAGGATGGCTTCCTTATACAGCCTAGTGATTCCGTGCCTAGTGGCAGCGGAACAGTCTATTTCTTGTGATGGTACATTCATCTCCTTTACGCAAGTTGCAGAGGCCTATAATGTGTTTGTTTCCACTGTGGCTCGTATTTTTTTTCCGTCCCCATTAGACCCAAGGGAATGCAAAAAAGCCAAACATCCCTGGTTTAAGGATAGTTGTCGGATGGCCAAGGTGGCATTGATAGAGGCAATTAAAACCAGAGACAGACCCCTAATCAGAGAAAAGAGGGCGCTATATAGAGCTAGCATCACTGAAGCAAAAAAACTATGGGAGTTGAACAAGTGGGATACCTTGAAACAGGCCCTAACCAACCACGATATGAAGGCTTTCTGGTGTATAATACTGGAGCAGGCCATTGAACCAAACATCGCAGCTGATAACTGGATTTTGAGGCCCTGTATCTTAGGCTGGAGGATGAGGGCACTAGTAAAGCTAAAGATCTTTCTCCACCGCAGGATATCTGCTCTGAGGCCCCTTAGATAACGCTTACAGAAGTAACTAATGCCATAAGTAAAATTGCCCCTTCCAAAGCTACAGGACTCGACAAGATCCCAGGGGACCTCTTTCGTACCAAGCCTGCTATTTGGGGCCCCTATTTGTGGACCTTGTTTAATGCCATACTGCAGGGAATGGCAATTCCAGCAACGTGGGCTGGCGCGGAAAGCCTGTTCTGCCGGTTCACAAGAAGGGCTCACCACTTCTCCCCTCCAACTACAGACCCATAGTTTAATTGACGTTAGCCAGAAAATCTTTGCCCGGGTACTGCTGGATCGTCTCCAGACCTGGAATGACGAACCTAAAATATTGAGCCCATTTCAAGCTGGCTTTAGGAAAAACACGTCCACTATAGACCAAATATTCAGGTTTCAACTCTTGTACTTGAAAACGGTGACCATAGAGGGTGGCAGCCTCTATTTGATCTTCGTGGATTTAAAATCTGTGTTCGATCTGGTACCAAGAGATAAACAGTGGGCTGTCTTAAGTGATCTGGGGGTGCCGTCCTATCTTTGTTACATGCTTAGGTGTTTGCACGAAGGCAATTATGCCCAAATCAGGTTCGGCAAACGTGATGAACTTACCACTCCCATAGCTATAGATAGAGGGGTAAGGCAGGGATGTGTGCTAGCGCCCACCCTCTTCTGTCTATTTATAAATGCATTGGTAGATACTCTGAACACGGGGAAGGATAATGATGCACCCAAGATAGCGAACCACAAAGTACCCACCATGATGTTTGCCGACAACACTCTCCTGCTTTCAAAGTCACCAATGGGTATACAGAGAGTCCTCGACCACTTCAAGGCTTTCTGTGATAGCAGTGGTCTTGAGATTAACTGCCAAAAGACCAAATATATGGTCTTTAATCCAACAAGCTCAACTCGCCCTAATCCCAGCTTGCACAGAATCCCATTGTAGAGGGTCTCTGTATTTGAGTACCTTGGGGTCATTTTAACGGAAAGAATGGACTGGGGTGCCAAAATTGATAAAACAAGTCTGAAGTTAGCGCAGAACACAGGAGGGTTGATGAAGCTATACAGGAACTCCTTCCATAAACCTATTGGCCCACTTCTAGAAATTTATAAAGTGCAAACAAGGGGCGCCGCAATGTATGGGGCTGAACTCTGGGGGTATAGTTCTCTTAGAAATATTATCAAGTCTGAGAACACTTTTATCAGGCAGCTATTTGGCTTACCCCCAGATCTCCCCTTACACCGCTTCGTTTGGATTTGGGGGTTAGGCCAATTGCCGAAGAAACTGCCCTTAGACCCCTGATGTATTGGCGTCGCATATGGGTAACCCCGGAACTGGCTAAAGGAGATCCTGGGCCTGCAGGGCGCAGGGAAATTACCGTGGCTTGCGTATGTCAGGAACTCACTTGTGGAGATGGGTAGAGCGAGTTTATCACATAACCCTGTGGAAGCTTGGATTACAACTTCTAGAAAAGAACTGGTTTGGAGCTTCAGGGAGGGCATACTTGCCCGTTTACAGGGGAGCCCAGCAACATGTCCACTGACAGTTGCGTTTTTGAGTATAAAAGACCAGTACATCCTAGAGTCTGCCCTGGAAGAGATCCAACCTGCGCTAGCGAGGAAACTGTATATTCAGTTCAGACATGGGGTCCTGCCGCTGCGCGCCTTTTCTAACAAATGGGCATGTACACTTTCCCTAAGTTGTCCGCCCTGTAATAATGCAGAGGAGTCAGAGCTGCATGTATTCTTTTTCTGTCCTGGCTACAGAAAATCTAGACGTCGCTGGCTAATCCAAATATGTAGTAACCTAGGGACGAAACGCTGTGCAGTGGCTTTTAGGCTGTTGAAATACAACACTGTTTCTCCAATTGTATTTGCAGGGTCGCGCTTCCTACTCTCCATGTGGTGTGTGCGCAAGTCGCTTCTGAAAATTAATGTACAGGATTAAGCTGACAAGACTCGCTTTCTCTATTTTTACCAGGCCCCCTCTATTTATCTTTCTTAATATAACTTTTATACGTCATTTTAAAGAGTCCTTTTTAGTATTTTATTAAACTGGGATGCATCAGCCCCATCTTTCTGTATTAACTGTATATGGCTCCATGTATGTGTTGTTATGTACTCTGCTTATTTATTGGAGTGTGGGATAATAGCTTGTAATAGTAATTTAGGACCCCGGGGCCTTGAGTTTGGGCACTAGTGGATGCTTGTTTGTATTATCATTTTTTATGCACTTGCACTTTTATGGTCTAATGACCGCAATAAAGTATTTGAATTGAATTGAAAGGGGGTAGGTAGATTACACTTGTCTGTGAGGTAAGAAGCAATCAATTTTAAAGTATTTTCACGGATTCCAATATTGTGAAGTCTTTGCAATAGTGTGTGGTGGTATACAGTGTAAAATGCATCTGATGAATCCAAATGTAATAAGGAAGCTACTCAGTTTTTGGCCACTGTGAGTTTTAGATCATCCTAGGTGAATATGATGGCTGACTCTGCCACCACCTGGTTTGAAACCGGACTGTTGGTCTGATAGTAAGCCATAATATTCGGTTAAGTTAGAGAATTGAGAAAACACCGCTTTCTCTAAAAATGTTCCCAAGAATGGCCCATTTGATATGGGCCTGCAGCTTTGCTGGATCAGATGAGTTGAATTTTTCCATTTTGAGGGGAGGTCTGATGTAGGAGGTTTTGAGCTCAGGTGGGAATTAACTTATTTCCAGGTATTTGCTGAGTAGGCATCTGGCTACCTGTCCTGCAGAGGTTGAGCGAAGGATATCTTCAAAAGTTCTTGGTGGTGCTGGGTCTGATGGTGATCCCGATGGTCTGGCTGCAATGATAATAGGGAGGACATCTTTTTGTGACAGGGTTATTAAAGGTATGCATTGGTGGATGGTTATTAACCCCTTCCGTCGGCCAACGGCCGTCGCGAGCACTACCTCGCTAGTGCTGCGCACGTCCGTTGGCCGACGCGGCCCCGCCCACTCGTTCAAACCGCCGCACCGTTGCGGAATTCGCACCGCGGTTAAGCGGTTAGTGTCTTTCTGTGGTGGTTAGGTCATAAACTGTTGTGGTGCTGTGCACGTTCTCCTTCAGGTAATTTTCAATCTTTGTAATTTTGTACATCAATTAATTGAAGATTTTCTCACAGAAGTCTTGTGATTGTGGTGTTTCTATATTTAGGCACTCTAGACGGAGGAATTCTGTTTGAATTCTATTAAGTTATTTGGAAGGCAGTGTGCTTCAAATATGCATGTGGAATAGTGAAGTCTTTTGTGGTTCTTATGACTCTTGTCTGCTCTCTTATAGTACTGTAGCATGCTTTTTTGTGTTTCATCTTATGATTTTCTCCATTTGCGTCGTAGTATGTTGAGTTGTGTTTTCATTCTTTTGATGTTATAATTAACACATGTGGTGCTCTTTTTGTAATCAACTCTGGATGTGGTTTTTGTTGGTATCTGTTTGTCCAGTCTAGTGGAGATCCAGTTGTAGAAGGTATATGTCTTATGGCCACATGTTTGTTGGGTTTTTTCAAGATGCTGGATGTCTAGTTTTTTCCATTATCTGTACGACCATTTGTTGTTTTTGGTTATTGATCTATTTGAAGTGTTGCTATTGGCAGGTGTGTGGATCTTGAAGGTGATGATGCTGTGGTCACTCCAGCTGACAAAGGAGTGGTCTGTAACTGTGGCTTGTCCCAAGGGTGCAAATATGACATCCAGTATGTGTCCTGTGCAGTGAGGTGGGTCAGAAACGATTTGTTGTAGGTTGAAGACTATAAAGTTCGTTGTTATAGCTGTGATTAGATTCTTCTTGTCAAACCATATGTTGAGGTCTCCTAAAATGTATAGGTTTGGGTGTTCCGGTTGGGTGTTGATTACTGTATAAAGTAAGACATCTTTAAAGTTGGCATTGTTGCGTGGATGGTCTATGTATTAAGAGGAAGAAATAAGTAATAGTTTGAGTGGGGTGACATCATATCATTATGGAGTCACAGCCCTCCATGGTAAGATTTTGCAAATATGATTTTTGTGATGTGCAAATCAGGAGCGATGGCTTCATGGCATGTGGGTGCAGAATCTAGGCTGAGCTCAGTTTTTGTAATGAAGGTGAGGTCCAGTGTGGTCTCTGAGAGTAGGTCAAAAATGTTAAACTGATTTTTGTTCATGGATCTTGCGTCGAAGAGTAGGAATTTTAGTTTTTGTGTTTCTTTCTTCTTCATGTCCTGTATTAAGGATGGTGGTGGAGGGGATATAATATTTTTATGCTGCTAGTCTGGGGTGAATTGTGCATTTGCCATTTGATGCAGGCAGAAGAGAGGTTGTTTGGCTAGAGAAATGTGGATTTTGAGATGTGTGTGTGTGTGGGGTACGGGCTTTATGTGGTGGGTCATGGAATTGTAACTTCAGTGTTGTGTAGTTGTATTTATTTTTCTAATTGTTTAGATGAGTCATATTTGATATTGGCCAGGCAGGGATACAGTAAACTGTATTGAGTAGTGAATAAATATACTGGATAGTAGTAGATTTGCTTATGGATCTGTATAGCGCATTATATACATAAATGTTTGTGCTCAATGACATTTCTATATTCGCTGTTCTGCTACAGCGTACGTCTCCATTACTTGGCTTCATGTGGTTGTGTTTCAATACATATTTTCCCATTATGTGGCTTTGATGGCATTTTATGTGTTAAATATATGACTAGAAGTACTCTTAAGCTGGCAAACAGAAACCAACAAGATGGCTTTGTGGCATGTTGTGCGCATGGCAGTGCTGGTGGTTTCGTCTAATGTGTTCTGTTGCAGATTGTTTTACAGTTCTATTGGGGGACAGCCATTTAAGGCATATATTAGCTGTGCTGGGTGCATGTGTTATGTTGTGTTCCAAGTACTATTGATCTAACCTGTTAGCCTATTAACATATTGCTAAAGGGAATTTATCCAGTGAACCAAAGTGAAGTAAGAAATTCATTTGTGTTTTAGGTATATTTACCATCCTCGTCACTGTGGCTTATTCGTTTGTCATGGTGCGAGTGCAATACGGTCTACATGGAAGAGCTTGGTATTGTGCATGAGGCCTGGTTTAGTGCTCCAAACATTTGCAAGAAGCTTGATGATGTGCATAAGAGTGTTTTATCATTGGTTCTGTTGTGCTGCATTTGGGTAGTTCACTCTTATAGCCACATTTATGTCGCTGGTGCTTTGGATGGGTGGGAGGATGCTAGAGGTGAGTATTATCCACCTTTAAGGATAAGAGGGTCATCTGTATGGGAGCAGTCTGCTTAATTCCATGTGATCTTAAATAGTCCTTATCTTTGGGGTCAGTGGGCTGCAGAGCTTGGCTATCTGAACAGAGAAAGAGCTACCACCAACATGCATCTCTTCAAAAGGATGGGACCAGTGCTTAATTTGTAAAAGAATGAGTGCTAGTGCCCAAAGTTCTGCTCAGAAGCCAGAGGCCGGTGCAATTAAATATCATGTGTGCCAAATACCAAGGTTGCATAGTCCTGAATCAACCTCATGGCTCTTCAATCCACTATCAGGCACTCCCTGCCCCTTCATCTAACTCTTACAGGTTCCTACTTTCTCTTTTTGAGACTGATTTTCCATCTCTCTCTTCCTCCATCTTACTGCTTTGTGTTTTTTCCCCTGTCTTGTTTTCAGTAAATGTCTGATGCAGAAGAATAAGTGCTGGTCCCCGAAAATGAGTGCCGGTGGCCCGCACCGGCAACCACAGGCTCAAATTAAGCACTAGGTGGGACAGGCAGGAGAGGACCAAGCTTGAACGGACGGTTGCTTTTCAATCCTCGTATTACCTTTAAATGTACATGTAGCACAGCTGGAGTCCCCTAGCATAACCGAAGCTTGGACTTTCTATCCGAAACCTGTAAGTGCAAAGAAACACCTCTAAGAACGTAACAAACCATAGATTCTGCTAAGAAGCAGGAATAATCACAGGACTATACTTCATACTCATCTTCAACTATCTCTTTAATTTCATCACTCATTACCTTTATATTCTCCCAACCATTATCTGAGATCCAAAATGTTGGTGCTTTCCTTAATAGACTTTAGCATCCAGTCTATACACAGTTTCATACCACTTAAACCATTCCAATGCTGTTGTCGGCAATTTTGAAACCCACTTCTTACACGTCTTGCCTGCCTAGTAACGTAAAAAAATGGCAAATCGAACGTAAAGTATGTGGAGGATATTGAGGTTGAACGTAAGGGAATGGGTTGGTGGTAAGGAGTGGTTATTTGTTTAGAAATATGTTGGATTATGATTTGGGGAAGTAGGTATAATGTGTTTGGGTGTTTAATTACAGTTACACATAAATGATATGGGGTTGACATATGCATTTTTTAATAATTGTAGATATCCCTGAAGAAGGTCGAGATAAAGACCGAAATGCATTGGGTGAAGCAATGTAATGGATCAATGGAGTTTCCTTACGTTCCTGTGGATAGGCCCGGATGGGCAATCCGAGAGTGATTAAAATGCGTGAAAATTGGAACTTCATTTTCTATGACGTGACGGACAAAACATGAACAGAATATTGAAATAAATTGGATGAACTTTTGTTTAATACTGAGTACGTGGTTAATTTTTCACAAATGTGCATTGGGCTGTGCAACTCCTTGACATGTAAACTACGTGTCACAATTTCTCAAATCCTGTTTTCCTCGCCATATAATCTCAGTTATCTTTTGACAGCACACAAAAGTACTGGAATGGGAGTTACCTCCGTATCTTGTTGAAAGAAAGAAGCAATATATTTACTCACATTACTCCAATACTTCTCTAAACCAAGGCAGTTCTGAGGCATGGTATTTTAGACATAGAGCCGCAATTCCTGGCCTGAACTTCAAAAGTCTTTTAGACATCCAGTAGGTCATGTGAGGAGTTAAAAAGTAGTTTTCCTGAAAGTCGCTGACTTAACAATGGAGTATAATATGCTCATAGATACTTGCCAATTGTCCTCATATTCCAGCATTGGCAAGGATACGGCTCACACTTGTACCATTAGACAAAACTTATCTTCTAATGTATCACATAATGATTGTACCATTGCACAACTTCTTTCTTCACTGTAGTTGTAGCATGGAATTCAAGCAAGCCAAAGTGATTCCCAGGATCTGATTTCAACCCATTTATAAAGTTGCCACACACATTAAAGCCTAGAGTTCTTTAAATGATGGCTGAGAGTTCAGTAACTCTTGAGCTCCAGATGACTCCCAGACCGGTTGCTAAGCTCTTTTATACAGAATTTCCAATACTCTCCTAACCTTAAACCAGTGGCTCTTAACCTGTGGTCCAAGTACCCCTGGGGGTCAGCGAGGCTTACTCAGGGGGGGTCTGCAACTGTTACAAAATTGAATAATATTCAAATCAATACATTAAAATTAATAAAGTATATACAAATAAAGAAGTAAAATTTGAAAACTTTTTCTACATTCGATTGTGAATTAACAAAATATTAGAATATTTAGAGCATCTGTTTGGTGTATACTTGTTTTTCCATTTTTGTGTATTGTTTTGAAGTTTCCCAGCTTCCAATAATGACCCAGTGGGGGTCCCTGGATTCCAGTAATGATTTACTGAGGATCCATGGAAGTTAAAAGGTTAAGAACTGCTGCTTTAAACCATAATCTAACAGCCTTGTTAACTTCCAGATTTTTAAGTATTTTGGAGAGGAGTATTTGTATACATAATTGAGAATGTATTCTACTATCTTTGACTTGAAAAGCGTGCCCTTTTTGGATTTGTCAGACTAATTAACTAAACTTCACATGGAAAACCCTATAATAGAGTTGAATGCAACTGCCCCTTTTTTTTATAGGACTGACAGCTTTTTCAAAGACAACCCAGCCCCTATGGAAGTCTAAAAAAATGTAAAAAAAGAACGTCCCTTGGACATTGTTTAGACTTTTTTTTAGCAACTTCCAGGGAGAGCGCACTTTTTAGTGTATCACCAATGTTTCAAATGAAGGAAGGTTATTCCTATTGTGAAGAATGCACCTATGGTGACTTGATTTACTTTTATTCACTATAGACAGGTCACAGTCCATGATCAGTCCCAGATTTCTGATTTCCATTGATGGGGCTGGAGATGGTCGTAATGGTTTTGCTGATGGTGGTAGGGTGATACTTCATCCAGTTTCTATAGGTGAGGAGTTTGATAAACGCAGTTTGAGGTGGCTGAGTAGCATTCATTTGTCAAGGAAAATCCAACCTGAACATGCCTCAGCAGGCTCTCCTACAGGTAGGGGCAAGTGTTGCATGTCAGAATATCGAGTAAAAAAGTTGGGCCAAAATATCTTGGACTAGATATTACTAAGTGAGTAAACCTATATCTATCTATATATGCTTAAATTCACAATATTTCGGTTCTGGATATTTAGGTCTTCATATTGTGGTCCCATAATATTTTGTACTCAATAATATGGTGGAATACTGGGGGGGAAAGGGGTCTCTTTTTCTTCCCGCCTTCAAAGGGTGCAAAGTTTGGATAACAAATTCTGTGCACTGTCAGGTCAAAAGGCCTTGCCCAAGCTTCTTCAAGAATCACAGCTGATTCTTCGTGAAGTGGCAGATCTCCTACAGGCAGGAGACAGAGATATTTTCCACCCCATCACTTTACTGAGCAATATATTTCTCTTAACGAAGAGGACACAAGAAATTCCTTCTGGAAATAAATCTACACATCTTGTCTACAATGTTTTGTCCTGTATCACTTTAAAATAGATTTAATCAGCCATTTTCAGAAAACCTGATTAAGGGTCATTGGATTACAAGATTGGGCATGAATGATGCTTATCTAGGATTTTAGTATTTAGGGAGCTTTCAGGTCCAACACATTGCAATCAGATTAAAAAGTTCGCTTTTTTTGCTTTTGTCTATCACCAACATCTTGATGCATTGCAAGACATTTCAAACCCTCTCCCTTCACCCTTAGAGGTTAACATGCTCTTTTATGGCAACATCCAATAATTTACAGAGCTAGGTACAATTAACACATGAGCCTCTTCAAAAGCTGCGTTTTGTCATCAATTGTGGGAAGTCAGTACTGAAACCTGTCAGACAAACTGAATTTTTGTATTTTCTGGTGAGTTCATAAAGGATAACTCTTCAGTTACAAAGGTCCAAGTTAGCACATATAAGGAAAGCTGCGATTAATACTGAAAATGTTCCATTTCATTATATGCCGATGATATCTTAATATATGTTACCAGCCCCAGAACCCTGGAGGAATGGCCCCCTCTCCCAGGGGCCCTCCAGGTGGCACCGACGGGATTTACCTACTTGGGAATCTATCTCACTATAGACAGAACACTCTCCTATCAGCATAATATACAGCGGGTCATCATGAACTTTGCAGCGGATGCGCTGAGGTGGAAAACACTCCCCCTCACAATACTTGGCCGAGCAGCAATGTTCAAAATGATCACCCTGCCTCGGTTTCTCTACGCCTCCAAAATGAGTATTTCCCCATCTCTAGGCAAACCTTCCGGAAGATAGATGCAGAGCTGCGTTCCTGCTGTGGCTCGGGAAACACCAGAGGATTGCGCTGAGAACGTTACAGCGGAATCAATATAATGGGGGGATATCTCTTCCGGATATTGAGGCCTACTATTGGGCAGAACACCTGACACCGGTGAATGAGTGGATACATACATCGGCAGACCACCCCACATACAGGTTAGAGAGGGACACCATGGGACACCGTACTTCCCTGCACTTCCTTTATGGGGGGAGAGGCAGGGGCCGTCTACTACCCGCTACACAGGTCACATTGGTGGTTTGGGACAGAGCGACCAAGGTAACAGGCTGTACACACAAACCGACGCAGCAGACACCGCTCTGGCATTGTACATGGCTGAGGGAGCTGCACAAACTCAGGGGCTTTGGAGGTTGGGACGCCATAGGCATCTCCACCTTGGGAGACGTGGTAGCCAAAGGGGAACTCAAAACTTTTAGGACCTTAGCGTCAGAGTTTGGTCTACATACCACCCAAATTTTTAAATACGCACAGCTGAGGCATGCCTGGGCGGCAGAACGTTCGCTCGCTTCCCAGCTGCCGGAGTATGCACCACTGGAAGGGCGCCTATTACAGGAACAGATGCACCAAAAGGCGGTTTCTCTGACGTACCGAACCCTGAATAATAATATGCCGGACGGGCTGGGGAAACTGAGGGAGACATGGGAACGGAACCTGGGAGAGCTAGAGACGGTCGACTGGGAGGCTGCCCTGATGCACCACAGAGAGGTGGCTATTAAGTCTCGCCTTAGACTTATACAATATAAGATACTGCATAGGATATACTACGACAGGGCCCGCTTACACCGTATGGGTCGCGCCAGCGAACCGCATTGCCTACGATGTGGACGGCCACAGGGGGACTTTTATCACACTATTTGGGAGTGCCCTGTCATTCAAGCCTACTGGGTGCAAGTCTTGGGAGAATTAAGTAAGATCCTGAACTAAACTTTACCCCTCGATCCCAAATTTATTCTCTTGGGCATACCCGGGATGTTGACCTGGAGGCGTCCACAGCTTATTTTTGCCTTGCTGGCATTAGTGGTGGCAAAGAGAGATGTGGCTCGCACCTGGGGGGCAACGCTGCCTCCCCAGCTTGGAGAATGGAAGAGGGGGATGGACATGTATATGGCGGCAGAAAGAATTACCTACACAGCGAGAGGGTGCCCCCGGAAATTCCGTAAGGTTTGGGGAACCTGGAGGAAATACTATGGAATGGAGGCGGGGCTGGGAACAGAATAGCTGGTTGTGCGCCTGGAAGCACTGATGTAGTCCTGTTGCGGGAACCATGGTGTGTGTTTCCCAGTTTCCGGAAACAACACAGAGGGAGGATCAGACCGGGTTTGAACATTTGCACGGCCGGGGGGCCGCAGACTCTAGAAGCCCGGGGAGATGGGGGGGAAGTGCCAAGTAATATGATGTTTGAGTATAGAGCATTGTCTATGCATGCCTGGAATTAACTGTGACATGTTTGTTGATTTGCGTTGGTTTAAAATGCAAATAAAAATATTTCCCCAAAAAATAAAAATACTGAAAATGTTCCATACATTCCTGAGACATGAAGCCAGGACCATGAGCCTACTAGTGTCATCAAATCTGTTTATTGAAAGTTGTCAGTCAAATAGCATCCAGGCAAAGTAGAACAGCATTTAGTACATATTAGTAACATACAACATTCAATGCATCATGCTGAATCAAATCAGATACAAATTGTCAGAGCTCTTCTTCATTTCTCTCCCCAGCAGTCACACCAGACTCAGCCCTGTCCAACCGATTGGTGGGGGAGGCACAGATATTATCCCTAAGGGCATTCCATCTACCCCACAGCAGGTCCCACGTTCCAGGATATCCTCTATTTCTATTTTCTGCTATCATACACCAATCCATGTCTCTCTCCCACCCCCCACCCCCAGATTTGGCGCCTCTCTGGCTCCCCATTTTTGGGCAATGTTTCGTTTAGCTATGATCATACCCAGGGTAACCCAGGTTTGCTCTATGAGGGTCAGGTCGGTGGCCTCCCATATATTGAGTAGACCTAGTTGGAGCGTTGGGTGAAACTCCCTCCCACACACCCTCTGCAGCTGGGAAATTATAGACTCCCAATATGTTTTGATGGCAGGGCACTCCCAGAGAATGTGATAGAACGTGCCCTCCTGTGTGCAGAGCCTTGTACACTTAGCATCGTCTCTCCTTCCCATGTTGGTCAGAGTGCCACAAGAGAGATAAGTTCTATGTAGTATCTTAAGCTGGATTAATATAAGTGTCAGTGTGATGGCTACCTCACGCGGGAAAGCCAGTGCTTCCTGCCAGTCTTCGTCTTCTAGGTTTCCTAGATCACTCTGCAAACGCTTTCTAAGACGCTAGAGAGGGTCCGGCATATTGTTGACAATTTTTTGATATGTCATGGAGATTGCTCGGCAGTCCATATGTTCCGATAAGAGCCTATCCTCCAGTGGAGAGGCCTCCGGCCAGACTTCATCTTGCGAGATGGCGGTCTTCAGGGCATGACGTATTTGTAAATACCTAAATGTTTGCGAGTCTGTAATTTTGTACTCCTTCCGCAGATCAGAGAACGGGATCCCACCCCCCCACCCCCCGTCACCCATAGATCCCCACTTTTGATATACCTATGGCGTCCCATTTTTCAAAACCCGGGCAATCACTTAGCCTGCCTTGCTGTTCCACTTCCCACAGGGGCATTGCCTGCGTCACTTTTTTGTGCCAGCCCAGTATTTTGGTTACATGATACCATAGTGCAATTGTTTGAGCCATCGGGCCCGTAAGGTGCTAGCGTTGGGGGTTTGTATACAGGGCTCTTTTATAGCCCCCGGGGTCCATGAGTAACCTGTCCATCTGATATGCCGGCTTGTCCTGCGGTCGATAAGCCCACTGTTAACGACCACCAACTGTGACGCCCAGTAGTATACTCGAATGTTGGGCAGTGCCATTCCGCCGTCATACCACACCCTCACGAGTTTATGTGCAGCTATTCGGGAAGGCTTCCCATCCCAGAGTAAGGTCCTCACCTCGCTCTCGAAGGCAGTGAAATAGGCTTGGGGGACTCTGAATGGTGTGTTTTGCAATGCGTATAAGAAGCGCGGCAATGCCATCATTTTTAAAAGTGCCACTCGACCAAGTAAAGATAGTGGTAGTGATCTCCAATGTCGCACATCATTTTGTAAGCGTGTCAGCGTGCCTTGGAGGTTATTTGTGTAGAAGAGGTCCGGGTTTGGCGTGGCGAAGATCCCCAAATAGCGGAAACCCACCATCACCACTGCTGCTTCGCAGTCTATCGGCAGAGTCGGAGTTGGGCCATACAGTACAAAGATTGTGGACTTAGAACAGTTTATGGTGTAACCTGAATATTTACCGAAATTAGTGAAGATCTGGAGGACTCTATTAATGGAGGATCGCGGCGAAGCTATATATAATAGTGTATCACCTGCGTATAGTGAGATTCTGTCCTCCCAAACAACTGCCCATTTTAATCCTCTAATCAGCGGCTCCCCTTTCACC
Organism: Calotriton arnoldi; assembly: GCA_963921515.1. Classification (NCBI taxonomy): domain Eukaryota; kingdom Metazoa; phylum Chordata; class Amphibia; order Caudata; family Salamandridae; genus Calotriton; species Calotriton arnoldi. The sequence continues at coordinate 3,303,738 of CAWUFW010000100.1, read as the reverse complement.
CAGGTCACCAAAGGCTCCAACATCAGGGCAAAGATTAGTGGCGATAGGGGACAGCCCTGCCGTGTCCCTCTCACAAGACGGAATATTTGTGAGGTATGGCAATTTACTACCAATTGGGCCAACAGTTCCCCATATAGCAGTCTGATCCATGTCAGAAATTTTGGGCCGAATCCCATGCGCTTCAGGACCGCAAATAGATAGGACCACTCGATGGTATCAAAGGCAGCTAATGTAAGAAATCTATTCAAGACAGGCTATCATGAGCTCCAGAGTGGAATGTATATTGTAGTGATTGAGGATTAAGGTCATGCCATGCATCCACTAGCCCCAGGGCTGACAGGAAGTCAGCCAATGCAGAATGGTCTTGGGGAGGAAATCGGGGCGGACAGCGATCAACCTGATGGCTTAGTGTCATATTAAGATCCCCTCCTATCAGGAGTTCTCCACTTGATAGATCCAGAATAAGCTTACTTAGGTCAGGCAGGGCTGTCTTCTGGAGCGTTGGGGAAACTTAAGCTGATAGTATGTTTACAGATTTCCCCTCCCATGTGCCCGTCATTGCCGCGAATCTGCCCTGTGTGTCAACCCAGGTCTTCTTCACTATGAAGGGGAAACGTTTACAAAGAAGTATTCCTGTCCGTCTGGATGCGGAGGTAAATCCTATGTGCGATTAATTTGTACCCCCATCTGTCTTAGGCCTTGCAGGTGTTGCCCACCGGGTGTGCTTCCTGCAGTAAGACAACATTTGGTGCTTGGCGTTTTATAAACTGACGCACTATCCCCCTCTTGAGTTTATCTACCAACCCATTAACGTTCCAGGAGAGGATTCGGTGTGTTATCTCCGTTCTGCTGTCAGTCATGGGAGGGTCGGTGCAAGCTGTCTCTCTCCTCCCGGTCTATATGGCTCCCACTCACGCAGTGACTAAGTCGTGCCCCTTTCCTCCCTTCACGTCTCGGTCGTGGTCGCTGTCTAGGGATGATAGTGACTCTTTGGGTTACGTGGTGTGGCGTGTTCGTAGAACTGAAGGTGTTCCCCTTTCCTGTTGCCCCGTTGACGGAAACATAACTAACACTAAAACTTGCCCCAATAACTTGGTATATCCCATCCCCCCTCCCTGCATGACGTTTTATGAACTAACAGCCTCCCCACCATTGCAGAGTGCCTGTCGCCCTCCCCTTTGAAATTCAGGGGTCCGTGGCTCCGCTGGTTGCACCCCCCCACCCCATGAATGTACACGATTAGAGCATGGTGCAATTCTGGTACACTTTGGACGCCGCTTCGGTCTGCTGCAACCAATGACTCGTCCCCACTGCAATCTCAAATGGTTAGTCAAACACTTCAAGGACCTGCCAAAAGTGTCATTTCGGGGCTGGTAGACACACTGATGTTGTTTTTCAACCTGGCAGTCTATCACTGCCACCCCCACCAACAATCTCTAATGTCGGCCTGGCCGTGTCGTATTATTGGCCATATTAAGCTTTGTCCGTCTCTTCATCCACAGGATTCATGTCTCTAGAGCTGGGATCAGTATGCTTCTGCTGCCTCCATGCCTGCTTTAAACGTCGTCCTGCAAGACTGGAGTCTTCAACTCTCCGCCACCCATCCAGCTACTCCCATGCATTCTCAGGGCTGGTAAAAAACCATGTTTTACCTTCTGCTTCTACTCTCAGTTTGGCTGGAAACAGCATGGCATATTTTAGTTCTCTTTCCCTGAAGGCCCGTTTATCTTCCAGGAAACTGCGCCTTTGTTTTTGTACTTTCATTGCACAGTCAGGAAAAAATGTTATGGTGTTACTATCATATTTGACAGGCAGAGCACTACGAGCAGTCTGCAGGATGACAAACCTGTCCCGGAAGTTGAAGACCCGGGCTAGTATTGGTCGGGGGGGGCTCCAGGCTTCGGCGTGCCCCCGGGTTCTCTGTGGGCTCTTTCAATCGAGAAGTAGTTTGAGAGGCCTCTCGGCTGCAGATGTTTCAGGACCAGGTTTTCCACAAAGAGATCTGCACGGGTCCGTCTGCACATTTGGGAACTCCTATGATCCGTACGTTATTCTGCTTCGATCTACCTTTCGTAGTCGTCTAACTGTGCTTCCAGTAGTTTGCTCTTAGTCTGTAGGCCACTGACTTGCTTTTTTAGGATAGTTGCATCGGCTGACAGGGAGTGTCGAGTCTTCCACTTCTTTAACTCTGGTATCCATTTTGCGCAGGTCTGCTCTGATCAAGGAAACCTCAATAGTGACGGAATCCAAACACGATTCAAGAGAGGTGCGCACGTTATTAATAGCTGCCAAGATGTCATGTAGGGTGAGGTCAACGTGCTCCGCAGGGGCCTGTGCCTGTGATTGGGATGGTTCTGCATTGCTCTCCTGCATCTATGGGCCCTTTTGCCACGCAAATTTGTTCAGTTTGGTCTGGTGCAAGGCGCGTCCAAACTTGCCACCTGTCATGGCGCAATTTCAATGGGTGGCTGTCTGTGTGACGGGGCGATGCACGAAACCAGCTGGGTACTCCTAGCTGCCTGCTCTGGGGTGGAACCCTGGCACGGTTCTCCCAGTTCAGATGGAAGTCCCCGTACAGATAGGAGCCACGTCTCTGCCCCTTAGGCCCCAACTCGCCTGAGAGCTGCAGCAGTCTTTTGGTGGTCTGCGCCGTGTTACAGAGTCAGTACGTGGCCAAGACCTGTCGGTCAGCACTACTTGTTGGACGCAGACACAGCCTTACCAACTCCGTTAGAGGTTTGTGGTTCTTAGTCTTTGTCCCTTACTGTTAACACTCGCACAACCAGAAGTCAGTGGCCGCGCTGCCCGCCCCTTGAGCGTCCAGGGCAGCACTGCCATCTCAGGGGAAGAGTTTCGATGTTGCTTAGGCATAAAGTGCAGTCATTCATAGGCGAGGCTCACTGCAGCCACTTTCCACATCTCCTCCAGCCGCCCCAAGGCACCAGGCCCCACTTCGCTCTGAAGGCCGCCCGGCGCACACCAACTAGGCACGCTGAGGCGGTCGGTGGGCACACCCGCAGGCTGGTCTGCTAGCAACACCAAACAGGCCCCTTCGTCACCTCACAGCTGCTCTGCTGATGGTCTCCCGCCGCGCGGGGGAGTCACCTATGGTGGCCCACACCATCTCAGCGCACCTCTCACCATCGCCCCAGGTCAGCCGCAGCCCCTGCGCCGCCTCAGCACCACCGGATTGCGACATCACCTCAACTTTACAGGAAGGCCGCGGGGCAGGTCATCCACTCACCCAAGCCACGCCTCGGATCACCACTCCTTCCGCCGCAGCCACCGGCTGTGTCATGCACCGTCCACTCTGCCGCCAAACCCCCAGCTCACTCTCGAGGTGCGGATCCCAACCGCAGCGCCTCCTGCCCAATGTAGACTCGGGATGCCCACACGCTGTCGTGCCGCGGGCCCGTACACTGCTACATCCCAGCTACACTCCACGATCAGGTCCTGCTCCTGGCTTGGCGGCATGCGCGCCGATGCGCTTCGTGAGACTCAGGCTCGAGGTCGCAGCTGGCAATCCTTGGTGAGTATGCTGCACTTTGTTCACGGATTATATGTCAGATGGTACGGGATGTTGGGTGGGGCCCACGGGAGTCATGTCAGTGTGTGAACCATCTTCCTCGGCTGCTAGCCGCGCCCCTAGTATCATCATTCTTGATGTCTTTCATTGTCCCTTAAACTATCAGGCATTAAACGTGTTAAAATTTCACAATGAAAAGGACTCACCTACACAATGCTATTCACTTATTGCATTGATTGATTTGTAATTACACTTCTATAGAAGGATAGGCCAAATGGAATTAATCTTGTGGCTAGACCACTTCAACACATGTGTGGTAAGGCAATTTTGGTAGATATCCAGATCTGCATAGTCTTACAATCTGATGCAAGGTGATCAGCTTAGAACCTTCTATGTGACCAGTTCTTTACTGGCGAAGCAAGGTGTCTAGACGAGTTCCATTCCACATCAACTCATTAGAGATACATGCAGGGTCTTTTAACATCTGTGGTGTCAAAAAAGATCATGCTCATTGGAAGTTATACTGTAAGTGGACAATCTTGCAGTGGATTACTGCATGAAAAGTAACAGACTTGTTCTTGAGTGGTTCCTTTGAAGGAGACCTTTAAGCTTAACCATCTTTCATCATGATACCCAGGTATAGGACTCAAACTCGTCAACAATGGACTGATTAGTACTGATAACACCAGTTTTGTGGTCTCAAGTCAGATTCCCTACTCTTCTGGAACCATCAGAAGGAATTCTCATTCTTTCCTTTGTTTGCTTCAGTTCTTTCAAGACGAGAGCCACAATCTCATTCATTTTGTTTGTGTTTCTAAAACTGATGGCATAAAGGATTCCAGTTCTGCCTGGAAGCCCCCAGATTTTGGGCAAATTCCTCTATCAATATCAGAAATGTCTCTGCTCCAGATACTACAAAGCTTGCAAATGGCTGATCACCTTGTAGTTGTTGGTCAGAGGACAGACGTATCTTTCCATTTCAGAGGGATGTTCTGAACGTTATGGTTTGCTTAGCTTCTTATGGCTAATCCTGCAGTACAGCCAACAATTATCATTCACTGATTTCGGCAGAACACAACAAGGTTGATGGAAAGGTGATAGGTAAACATCATGCAAGTAGTCTCCTGAAGAGCATTAGACTCCCAAAACTTGCTTCTTCAAATCTTCTAGGACTTACCCTTGGTCTGCCCAGTTTGGGTTTTTGATGGCTAGGTAAACATTATCTTCCCTTAAATTGGCATACGCAAAATGTATGAGACTTTTTTGTCTCATTTCTTTCTAAAAGTTCTCGATCTTAAAGCATTAAAATAGTCTGTAAGACAGTTCTCCCCTTCAGGCATATACATATCTTGGTTTCAAGGAGAACTGAACACATTTCAGTAAGTCACAAAAGAAAACAAGCATTGGCATAGCCAATAGGTCTCGCCTTTGGGGCCTTATAAGTGTTTAGCCAGAGCTATTGACTTTGCCAATGTCTTCAAGCTGTGCTGTAGAGAAGTGTGGCTGCTGTGCAGCATGCTGAAAAGTTATAATAAAAAAGTGTCAGAAGCATTTTTGTTACTTTATATATGACCAAGAAGGCATTATGTAAAACTGAACGACCATATTAAAAAAAGTATTTACAATAAAAATTTCCTCAGTTTTCTTTTGTTCTTGCAATGCTGGCAACTTGTTTCTGCCTATTGCAATGGTTGTTTGTTAAGCTTTTTTTTGAGGGTGCATAAACAATCGGAGGGTGAAGGTTGGGAACTAGTACCTGTATTATAACACTAGCAGCGGCCAGACGCTAGGGGAGAATCAACAGATGCCAGATTCCGAGAGCAGGCTGAGGTGGTGCTGAGTGATGCTGAGGTGGTAGTGGTGACTGTTATGGAGACGATGCTGAGAGGTGATGCTGAATGATACTCAGGTCTTGCTGAGTGATGCTGTGGTGGTGCTGAGTGATGCTGTGGGTGGTGCTGAGTGATATTGTCTTGGCGCTGAGTGATGCTGTGGTGGTGCTGAGTGATATTGTCTTGGCGCCGAGTGATGCTGTGGTGATGCTGAGTGATGCTGTGGTGGCCCTCAGTGATGCTGTGGTGGCGCGGAGTGATGTTGTGGTGCTGCTGAGTAATGCTGTGGTGGCGCTGAGTGATGCTGTTGTGGCGCTAAGTGATGCTGTGGTTGTGCTGAGTAATGCTGTGGTTGCACTGAGTGATGCTGTGGTTTCACTGAGTGATGCTGTGGTTGCACTGAGTGATGCTGTGATGGCGTTGAGTGATGCTGTGATGGCGTTGAGAGATGTTGTGTTGGTGCTGATTGATGCTGTGCTGGCTCTGATTGATGCTGTGCTGGCTCTGATTGATGCTGTGCTGGCTCTGATTGATGCTGTGGTTGCGCTGAGTGATGCTGTGGTGATGCTGAGTGATACTGTGGTGTTGCCGAGTGAGAGATAGAGCGAAGATATAATGCCCAATTAGAGAGGGTGGTGAGAGAGAAGAGAGAGAAAGGTGTACATAGAATAAAGAGTGGAGCGGGATAGAGAGAGAGAAAGAAGGGAGAGAGAGTGAATGAAGGAGTTTGAAAGAGAAACAGATAAAGGGGTGAGAGAGAATGAAAGGCTAAAAAAGATAGAGAGGGGAGAGTTAATTAAGTAGAGAGAGAATTAGAGAGGGGAGAGAGAGAGAGAGAGGAGAGAGACAATAAGAGTGGGGGTGTGGAGTTTAAATAGAGTGAAGAAGTGACGCGGAAAAAGTAACCTTAAATATAGCTTTGTGCTTACGCAAATAAATATTTTAAAAAAACAGAGTGAGACAAAAATACTGGTAATTAGGCTATGACTCCCAATATAAAACAAATAGCGATATAAGGTGAAATCAACCCACCAAAGCAATATTTCTAACTAGACAAAAAAAAGCTTGCATTTCAATGCTAATCGCTGTTGTTTTTCATGTGACTGTAGTCCAGGGCCGTCAGTTGGTAATGTGAGCTGCTGCTGTGATTGAAACATCAGAGTCCAGAGAGTTAATGGGCCATGACGAGGAAATGAGGAAGAGATAGGAAACCCAGATGGCAGCTGCGCGTGCACGCTATCGTGAACGCAAGATGGTCACCAGCCGAAAGCCAGTGGGTTTGCACTTCCAAAACCCGCTTACTAAAACTCTCGGCCAGACCAGCGCAATCGCTGGTGCAGGCCGAGACCTAAAAAACAAGGCAACAGGACTTCTCCATTATGCGCCCCTGGTATATACAGTGGCGGAGCTAGACCTACTGCCACCCGGGGTGGCCCCTAAGTTTGCCGCCTGATGCTGGTAAGAGCGGGTGGGTGTTGGCCGATGGACGACTTGTTCCGGTTTGACGGACGACGTGTTCTAGGGGGCGGGGGGATGGTGGAAGTCGACAGACATGACTTGCTCACCTCCGCCAACCCCAAAAAGAGTGCTGCCCGGGGCAGACTGCCCCCCTCCCCCCAGCTGCGCCGCTGGGTATATAATAAAGTCCTGGTATTCAGGAGGACCTCTCTAACTTTGCTCCAATTTAGAAAAGTGTGAAGATACACCTTTTTAAAAACACAACACCACGACGCAGTAACAGGTCACTTCGGCCCCAAGATACAAAGTACTCCTCCAATCACTTGTTAACAGTATTCCTGCCTTTCCCCTTGTAAAGTGCTCTGCGCCCTTTTGACTTGGATAATGCTATACAAATACCACATACATATATAGACAAGAACTAAGTGTCCATATTCTCTAGCCCAAATTAAACTTGGATGTTGTTAGATGTTTAAAAGAATATGAAGCTATAAGGCTTGCATGGTGCAGCGTCCATATCCACTTTGACTAGGTTGGTTCGACTGGTTAAAAAGTTATATTGATACTACAGTGTTTGCGCCACATTTATTCCGGAAGCTATGACTTTACAGACTTTTGGACTGAATCTACGCAGGAAGACATGTTTACATCAGCAGATTTATATCTAACTGCTGTTCATGCTTCTAAGACAATTAAGTTTCATGCAAGAGTACTAGAAGCCTCAGGCCATGTGATAAAATGAGTATTTTGCTATCTCGACAGTGAACTAAGGTCTTCATTTTATTACAGCAAAAGGAAAGTGTTACTGTTTTATATTACAGGCGAGCTACCCCTTCGAAGGTTTTTACAATGCTTTTTTGATTTCTTTACTTAGACTTTTTTCTAGGTTTAATTCTTGCAGTACTTCTATAAGTATTTCCACTGATTTTATTTAATTACATTTCGGCACATTATCCGATCATTCACTCATAACAACAAAAGCTGACTTACTAGCTGCATTAAGGGTTTAGAGTACCACGAACTATCTGCAGTAGGTAGGTTAATTGTTCACACTCACTGGTAATGTTCTCTTTGTAAAGGTTTTTTTCGTTGACTTGGTAGCTGTTTTGGTAAAGCAATGCACAATAGCTTAATGCTCGCGTATGTGTCTCTAATAACACTGTGGAAATCCTTCACTCTAGTCTCCAGGGAGATACATCTGCATTCATTTGCACAAATATGCTTGTATTATGTATGCTTGTTGGCTAGGATTACGTTCTATCTTTAAAACTGCAGATTCCAGGAGTGCGCTAGCTTAATCCTCCACAAATACCTACCCTGTTTTGTTCACAATATGCTACCTTAAATATTTTACGAATTACTGTTTTAACCACAACATGGGTGGGGACAATCTTCATTCGCCATCTATAGAGAACATGAGGTGTTCATAGTTTGCAACTGGAGTAACTGCCAGTGCCCTTTCCACCTTGGTTGCTTGCTGTTACCAGTTTGTTGTGGCATCAGAGATTAAGCTGTGTAAAGCATTACTTACAGCCTGCATCAGGGTACCACTTCAGCAGCGACTTCCTACAACAATTTACTTTACAGTTTTGTCTGCATCAGTCAGACTGGAGGAATAGACTTTCAGTATGAAAGACTCCAAATACATTCAACTTATCTAAATACGTTTAAATAAATCAAGTTAAAGTAAAGTGGGCAGCACCAGCTTCTATCACAAGGTACTAGGAGGCTCTGGTGTTTCCGCTGCAAGGAGAACTAGTACACTGCTCCCGAATGAGGGTGGATGCATATGGGAAACCCATCTCTGGGGCAGGGCCCTCTTAACACTGCATTATAAGGAGTCTATGAATTTTGTTTAAATCTCTTTTATTAAGTTTATAAACAAAGAGAAAGTATTAACAAACACCAGGCAATAGGCAATAGTAGTCAGGCAAGAATACAGTGTATACATCGTTGGTCCACATCAGTGAAGTTATAAAACATACGGCATATCACTTAGTCATCAAATACCAAAACAACAGGAGGACTCGGTATAGCAAAATGGATAGGAGACGCCCCCTCCCAGCTCAGAAACGCCAATACTAACCAAGCAGAAAGGGGTCCCTCAGTTACCCGAGCCTAGGATACCTGGGCGAATACATTCGCGTCTATTATAGATCTGTGGAGAGTTGTAGTGCACTGCTTACGAAAGCTGCGAAGACAGTAGTGTATCGCCAAGCAATGAATACAACAAAAGAATAAGAACATGGATAGCAATAATAATTATAACAAGAAGGGACTCCTGACTGTGGGTTATCACTGCAGGCCCTGGTGGTATGTAACATATCATTGAAAACCTCATAGGCTTGTCGCGATCTGCTAGTATCCAGCTCATCAAGGACCAACAGCCGCTAAGTCTATGAATTTTAAACATGCATGCGCTTAAAGATATTGCTTTGGAAGAGAAAATGTCTGTTCTCGCACAGCGGGGCAGAAGACAGTTGTTTTCAAACATCATCACCTACAATGACGCATTGGTCTTCTACTAATCTAGCTCTCACTAAAGGTCAAAGTGAGTGGAAATTCTTCTTTTTGCCAGTAAAGCATACATCCTCTCAATTGTAGGATTACACTTTGAAGCAACTTATTTCACTTGCTGACATGCACAGTGCACTATAAGACCATGCAAAAAGCAGAATGGGCACTCCACAGATGACATCAACATAAGATGTAATCGGTCTTGACCAAAGAGACACGGAGAGGGTGATAGTAATGCAGGTGGACCCTCTGCTCTCTTCTTACCCTATCCGTTGGTCACTACCCACCCTTTCTTTAAATCCCAACCACGTGTTTCCCCTCCTGATATCCACACACCAAATATGTCAACAAACGGAGACAACCTAGGGCTCTCATTACAACTGGACCCAACAAATTCCATACCCTGCCCAAATCCCTGTTTGGGCAGCGTTCAGAGTTATGAGTTATGCAGAGTTTACTGAACACGGTAATTACCATGTTCAATAAAGTCTGCTCTTCGGCAATTTTCCCCAGGTACCGGTTGGCTGGTCAAATCTGCAGATATTTACTTGGGGAAACAGGCCATGCGGATTTTGGTGCTGAAAACACAAAAATCCGCAAGTTATGCCCCAATCTGAACGACTGAACTTGTAATATGCGATATTATTTATCACACCATAAAAATATCGAACCTGGGGTGTCGGTTTTTATAAGGTGCGATAAATACCATATCCCCTATATGAGCCCTCATAAGGAGGGAATAAGAGAGGAATTTAACAAAAACATCGAGGTAATTTAATTTCCCTAATTGCACTGCAGTGCAGAAAGTTTAGGTGGAATAAAGCTAAAGCTATTTTTCAAGGTAGGAAAAATCGTGAGTCTCTTGCCTGAACGGGGCATATTTGCTCACATAACAACCTCGCTCCTTCTCCATCGCTTGTTCTCCTATACTTTGTAATCGCGGTGAAATATTTACTTGCAACTGGCAAGATGAAAATATGGAAGATATTAAAGACTCAAACAGAGGAAACTGAAGTAGCCTGTGATATCTGCTGTACAACATAACACGCAAGCTGGTGTGAGGATTTTATCAAAGCGCCCACCACCCTGCTCAAGAGGCAAAGTCAAAGATCACATGAATATGTGACAACACACACGCCCCACACACACACACCCTTCCCGAGGTGGGAAAACCAGTTCACGACACAAACCTAGTCAGCCGGGGATTCCTTGTAAATGTCAAAGATCGCCCACGAAGGTGTGTCAGCCGGACCTGCTAAAGATGTCCCCGCCTTTAACTGAGTCACCGCCGTCAAACCACAGAAAGCTGTGCGGAGCTATCCACACGTGTGCCTGCTATAAAATGTCTGTACTTTCGTCATCTACGCAGAACTCTCGTGTCTAAAGCATCCTGTCCCCACTAATCATCAACCGGCGCCATACGTTCTAAGATTAGCACGAAATCCTCTCCAGTGACACGTGGTAACTTGACAACAAAACAAAACAGGACTGTTATTGCGCTGTGGAGAATATATCTTGTTGATATCTGTAACATTAATGCACAATCCTCTCTACAAACAAGGCAGGATGAGGAAAAATAAGAAGTGATACATAACAGACACGGAAAAGAGAAAGAGCATTCGACGGCACTTTGCACACCCACTCAACACAGCTCGGCCTAGAGACAGTGCGAGAGCTGTCACTTTGAGACCTTTTTTTTCTATCACTGGGCTTAAAGACCACCCACTGCTTACCACTGGTTGGCTTCATTGTCACTCATTTGCCTGTTTCTTATTGGTTAGCTGCCTTGGGCATCCTTCCTGTCAACGTTTGTCCCTCGCATGGTGTATTACTTGTGCCCTTCCAATGCTAATTTGTGTCTTTTTCAGCTGGCTCTCTCTTGTACTTCTCCACACTCTGTGTTTCTCCCCTCTCCGTTTGCTTGCCCCCTGCCACCATCCCCTTCTTCATTGTCAGTGTTGGCCCCCACCCTCCCTCTGTTTGTTGTCCGTGTTGGCTTGCCCACCCTCCCATCATTCGTTGTCAGTGTTGGCTTGCACCCACCCTCTCTTCAACCTTCATCCCTCCCTCAGGTGTGCGTGCCGGCTTGCCTACACCCTCCTTCCCTCCCTCCATTTGTTGCGCGTGTTGGTTTGCCCCCACTTTCTCTCCCTTCGTTTGTTGTCTGTGTTGGCTTGCCTCCACCCTCCATCCTTCTGTTGTCCATGTTGCCCTGACTCCTCCCTCCTTTTAAAAAAGGCGCTCTTACACGGTCACCGCTGGTCGCATCATATTGCGGTTTTCCCCCACATGCTCCGCCCTCCGTGCTACCTCCCCCACCCTCGGGTGTTGCTTCCCACCCTCCCTTCCACCAACAATATAAAAAAGTGCTATGACGAGGCCACCATCGCACTTTTTGTGAACTCTCAGCCATGCTTCACAGCAGCTGTGCTCCTGCACAACATGGCTAAAAAACGTTCACAAAGCAATACCTCACCTAGGAGAGACCTATTGGCTTTTGCCAATGCTTGTTTGACAAGGTACCTCACCAGCCATACGATAATAAGCAACACAAGCAACTGAGAGCAATGGACCCTCGGCACATGTGTGACCCTGTGCAGATGGGAATGATATCTGCAGGTCTCTGCACAAAATAGGACCTTCTACTAGTAAACAACAAACAAAATGCATTACACTGAACAGAGGGCACACATCCAACATAGCTCAGTTACTCTATATAGGGCCCAATTATGAGATCAGGTATAATTGCGACAACACCATTAACCGGAATTATAAAGCCTGCAGATCTGTTTAATTCATCTGAAGATTTTGACAGCTAAAAACTCACAGTGAAAGTCTGGGAAGAAATTAAAATAACCAGGAGAATTGAATCCATAAAAACGGATAGCCCTGGTAATGCCAGATTTCTTAAGGGATTCAACCTGGAATTAGTTAATTCGGCATGCACAGAGTTAACAGGACATCCTGTATCGTTAAGTCGGGGGAAGGGGAGGGTTTAGGCAGGAGGCTGAATTAACACTCCCACATCTGGGGCACAAAATGGCCCATAGTTGCATATCAATGAGGTTACAACACTACTAATCAGAATAACAACCACTCCCTCTCACAGAATACAATAAACAGAAAAAAATTGACAGCACCATATTCTTTACAAAACAATGTACCACTTCACAACAACAGAATATAATCATAATCGAACACCCCACTGTTAGTCTGGCCAAAGGAATACTATGGCCCCTAACAAGACACCATTTTCCACTACCCTAAAGAACATACCTTAAGCCAACCAGGTGATGACCACTGAATACACACACACATACCGAAACATCTATAATCGCCATAACCAGCGTGACAAAACATCTAGATGAAAGCAGCCTATTACTCCCACACTACTACTGATCCAACCAGCAATCAGACTGCAGCCTGTGAGTAAATACTCTGGGGCTGACATTTTATAAAATATTTACTCTTCAAAGTGACGGAATACTTCAGAAATCTACTTGCTCTATTTTAAAATCTTCCTGTTCCATTTGAAGGATTCAGGGAGGTGACAAATTATTGTAATATTGTTATTTTATTTGTGATAATATTACCTCTGATTCTAGCAAGGCTCTGATTAGACCACCATTTTCATTATACCAGACTAAGAACATACCACAGCATAGGTTCAGTTTATAAACAGACTTTTTAATATGCCCTGTTCAGGACCGCTTTCAGATCTCACAGCAGGGCTCTGAATATGCCAGCACTTTTCATTATGCTGAAGTCCCAATTACAGCAAAGTTCATATACTTAATTGTTCTAATGGTACTATTGCTCTCTTACTTTAGTGTTCGAGGAAGCCCCTATTAATTACTTTGGCAAATTTACTTATCAGCATTCACTCAATTTCACCAAATGTTACTGCAAATAAACCCATATTATATTTACAGTCCAAAGCCTAGGTGGCTAAAGAGGATCGAGACAGTCTGAACTTCTTCACTTGATCACATTGTGTAATTCTGGGGCAAACCACTTCAAGTCACTATGCATAAATCCCCATTTTCCATTCATATGAGCAACACCAAATGCGAGATCAACGATTGAGACAATGTGGGCACAAAATGTGCAGTTCCATAATAGTACTGCATGCAAGTCATAATTTCTGAGATTATGGCACATTATGAAGTTTAACGATTTACTTTTTTTCATTAAAAAAAGAATTCAAAAGTGCTAAATAAATTAATGGTTTACAATTTACAACTAGATAAATTCTGCAAAGTGTGGTCAGAGTCAAAATATTATAGGCCTGTTTCCCAAAGCTATTTGCTCATGTAAGGTTGGCTTACACATGCAAATGTTGGATTTACACTAATAAAAAGACTTATTCACATGAAGATTTTTACTCAGGGAGTAGCACTGATGCTAATTCCAGCAGCAAAGAGAGCTCTGATTGGATAGGAAGCCCACAGTCCCAGAATCATCAAAGCGATCTTCTGCACAAAAAAAAAGAGGATCAACATGAAGGTTATCTAGTGATACCCACCTATAAATGACAGCAAAGAAGAGGAAAAAGAACTATTTTACAACAGACTCCCGTCCACCCTAGAGAAATACCTGAGAGAGACATCACCATACTGATGGGGGACCTTGATGCCAAGATTGGAAGCGACAACAATGGATACGCGAAGTCTTGGACAACCATGGTCTTGGTGACATAAAGGAGAATGGTGAAAGTCTTGCAGGTCTCTGTGCCCTGAACAGTCTGGTGATAGATGGTAGTGTATTCCCACACAAAAGAAAACACAAGGCAACGTGGGTGTCACCAGACCATTCAACAGATAATCAGGTTGACCATGTTTGCATTGCCAAGAAGTTCTGGAGGTCCCTGCAGGGTGTGTAACAGGTGAGAGGAGCGGACGTGGTGTCAGACCATCACCTTGTCATGGCCAGGCTAAAGCTGAAGAAAGCATGGATGAAACCAACAAACCGATGCCAGCGATACAACACCACCCTCCTCAAAGATGCACAGAAATGGAGTGAATACTCAGTCACCCTCAGTAACAAGTTTCAAGTCTTGCAAGAACTAGAGGATGACAGAGACCCAGTACAAAGTCGACGGAAGAATATGAAAGAAACAGTGACATCAACCTGCCAGGAGGTACTAGGTCACAAGAAACACCAGCATAAAGAATGGATCTCCACCGAGACTCTGTAAAATCCAAGAGAGAAAGGTAAAGAAAGTTGCAGTCAACATCAGCCGAATAAGAGAAGAAAAAGCAAAAGCTCAAGGAGACTACACAAAAACCAACATGGAGGCAAAGAGAAGCTTCAGAGCAGACAAGAGAAGATTCATCGATGGTCTTGTCACAGAAGCCCAGGAAGCAGCTAGCCATGGAAACTTGAAATAACTCTATGACATAACAAGGAAACTCTCTGGCAGATACAGCAAGCCAGAATGACATGTTAAAGACAAAGCTGGGAAGACAATCATGGGTAACAAAGGCCAACAACAAAGATGGGTAGAGCACTTTGAAGAACTGCTAAACCAGCCTGTGCCGCAGTCTCCACTAGACATACAGCCAGCTGTAAAGGACTTGCCAACTGACTGCAGCAGACCAACCAAGGAAGTAATACATAAAGCCATCAAACATCTGAGAAATGGGAAGGCAGCAGGTCTCGACAACAAAGGTGCTGTCAGACTGGAAGGAGGAATATCTCATCAAGATCCCCAAGAAATGTGGCCTGAGTAACTGCGCAAACTACAGAGGGATAACTCTTCTATCAATCCCAGGCAAAGTGTTCAACAGAGTCAACCTGAACTGAATGAACAAGATGACGCTCTGTTGCAAGATCAGCAAGCTGGCTTTCGCAAAGATGGATTCTGTACAGGTCAGATTGCGACACTGCGCATCATCATTGACCAGTCGATGGAATGGAACTCCCCCTCTATGTCAACTTCATCAACTATGAGAAGGCATTTGACAGCATAGACAGAGAGACCCTTGGGAAGCTCCTCCGCCAATACGGTGTGCCAGATAAACTCCAAAGCACCATCAGGAACTCTTACGAGGGAATGCCCTGAAAGACAGTCCATGGAGGACAACTCACAGAAGCCTTCCAAGTGATGACCAGAGTCAGGGAAAGTTGTTTGCTCTCGCCTTTTCTCTTCCTGCTGGCCATAGGCTGGACCATGAAAACATCCACAGCAAGGAGAAGAAAGGGCATCCAGTGGACACATCGGATGCAGCTCAACGACCTGGACTTTTCAGATGACCTGGCCTTACTCTCCCATACCCATCTGCAGATGCAAGAGAAGATCAACAAGGTGGCACCCACATCAGCACAACTTGGCCTCAACATTCACAGGGGAAAAACCAATATCATGAAGGCTAACACGGGCAGCACAACTGCAGTCACCCTTGCAGGCAATGCACTGGAACTACTTGGGCAGTGTCATAGGCAAGCAGGGCAGCACAGATGCCGACATCAAGGCAAGAATCGGCAAAGCAAGGCCTGCCTTCATTCAGCTAAAGACAATCTGCAGCTTCAAGGACCTAATGCTGCAAACAAAGATCAGGCTTTTTAACACCAATGTAAAATCAGTCCTTCAGTGTGGAGTGGAAACTTGGAGGGCAGCAGTGACCACCACCAACAAAATCCAGATCTTCATCAACACCTGCCTGAGGAAAATACTCCAAATCTGCTGTCTGCTGGCCAAACATCATCAACAACAATGACCTATGGCAGCAGACTTCCCAACTCCCTGCTCATGAAGAAATCATGAAAAAACGCTGGGGCCGGATAGGTCACACCTTCCGCAAGCCCGCATCAAACATCACCAGGCAAGACCTGACCTGGAACCCTCAAGGGAAAAGGAAAAGAGGAAGGCCAAGAAACACCTGGAGCAGAGGCCTTGAGGCTGACTGAAAGGAGATGGGTTACAC
Organism: Calotriton arnoldi; assembly: GCA_963921515.1. Lineage (NCBI taxonomy): Eukaryota > Metazoa > Chordata > Amphibia > Caudata > Salamandridae > Calotriton > Calotriton arnoldi. Next base: position 3,287,479 of record CAWUFW010000100.1, on the reverse strand, counting down.
CTGGAGTCAGATTGAAAGAAAAGCCCAGGACAGAGGTGGCTGGAGAGTCCTGGTTGATGGCCTTTTATCCCAGGAGGGGTAGTAGGCATAAATAAGTAAATAAATAAGTAGGTGGGGAAAGGTGTTTCTCCAGTGAGATCAGTATTTTCCCACAGAAGAAAAAAGAATATAATTTTAGCATGTCAATTAGCATTTACTCTACAGGTTTTCACATGATCAAATTTGCAATGGTATATTTGCTTATGCTAATGGTATTTTTGCTTATGTCAAAATAGAATTCACAGTAGTTTGCTAGGAGTATGGTTTCCAAGTATACTTCTGTAACATCTTGCAAATTCTTGAAATTCATAAATCTGCACCAATGCAAAATCATAAAACTGCGATGTACTTTTGCGACTTTAAGAATGGCCTAAAAAAACAAGCAGTGTTGCAATCACATGGAACTTGTTTCACAATGTTTTCTTTCGTGGTTTGGAAACCACTCCTAATAGCCAATGTTCATTAGAGGGACTTCGCGTTTTCCCAACAGTTAGGCAAGCCTACACTCATTTGGAGTTAACATTTTCCAGTTTTGTTGGCTTCAGAGCTGCCTTCATAGATTTGACTAAGGGACCCAATGGAGTAAACTGAAAGCCCGGGATCTGAGTGAGAATGTCTTTTGCTAAGAGTGGTGACTGGAGCTCACACAAACCCTTGACCCAAATAATGAGTGTGATGTATGGATGGGCATACTATACAACTTGGTACAAAGGAGGACTATGCGATGCAACCTTTTATATCTTGCCAACCTGCCAACAGATTTAAAAAGAACAGCCTTTTTGCTTCCACAGTTGAAAAAAGCAAGAATTACCTGTGCTCTTATAGCCAAGTCTACTGGCTTATTGTACTAATGCATCCACTCTATGCTGGATTTTTGTTTGACGTCATGGTCACTGGTTCAAATCGGGGTTGGGTTCCACTAGCCTTTCAATCTTCTGAGGTAATAGCACGATTACCACTGAGGAAGGTAACAAATATATGCAAGATGATCCAAAGGGTGAGCACATGCTTTCGCACTTTACAAATACACGTTATGTTATATTGAGAAAATGCAGTTATTCTTGGCCCATCAGCAATAGGTCTTCAGAGGCTGCTGAACACTGTTATGGGCTCATATACAGGACCATAGAAGGGCCTGTAAGTGGTAAGGGAAAGTGGAGGTACTATCTCCACCACCCCAATCTTATTTTGAGATCCCAAACTATAGAATGAATAAAATGGGTAACACTTACAAAAGTGTTTCCACCAATGAGGTTGGAGCATTTTCAGTGATACCGCTCAATGTTAGCTGACCTACCATGTCATGAAAAAAAGAACAATTGATGGAAGGAATGCTGAACAATGTCAAACACTCACCTCCAGTACAGAGATCTGGGACTAAATCCATCGCTTTTTTGCTCAACACGCCATCCCAGTTTGGACCCAGCCATATGAAAATCAGTCTTGACCCTGCTCCCCATGGGAACAGTCCAGGCCGAACTGCCAAGCCAGGTCCTCCCTGGACCAGAAACAAGCATCCTAGGGCCGGTTTCAGGGTATCACCCCCTATCAGGCAGGATAGCTTGAATCCAGTGGCATGGCGAGCATGGGACCAACATCTAGGCATCCCTGTCCCACTTAGGGTGACAAATGCAAAAAGAACAATTGATGGACGAAATGCATCTCATGGAAGCATTGCATACCAGTAGGCATGCTGATTTTTTATTTTAAGCAAACGCCCAAAGCATGAATTGTTTTTGAAAAACAAAAAAAATGAATGTCCCTGACTGACGTTCTACTTCCTCCAGCATTAGGTCGACAGGCATTTTGGTCCTAACACCTACTCCATGCAGGTCTACTGTCAGTAAAACCCTAGTTTTCCCACCTATGAATGAGGCAGTTGCTCCACAGGTTGCATTCTCCAATACTTTTTCTACCTTTCAAGCCCATCCTCGTTGAAAATTTATAAAAACTTAACACAGTAATGATTTGGGGTTTAGCTCAAAGGAATCACAAGGTCACTAGACCTACCATTCAAAGTATACATTGTGCTGGAGTAGGGACAGAATCGCCATGAAGACCGTAATTCAAGCCAAATAAGAGGCAGCATAAAGAATTACTCTATGGAAATGGAGAATTTTATCGCCCGGTATTTTTGACTAGTTTCTAAATACTTTCCTATTTCAAATCTAAAAAATAGAGGGACTGAGCGTGTTCCCCACAGCTGGGCAATCCAAGTCCAACCACTTTAAAAGTGTTCAAAACGGCCAGTGTATATCCAGAATACAACTGGACTTTATCCATCCTACTCTGAAATGGTAAGCATGGTATGCAAAAAAAGACCACTATCAATAATGGAGTTGTATTTCACCGGGGGGTTCCAAATGACATGACAGACAACAAGAGTAAAATAAAAGCTGTCCATGATGTCACTTGAAACAGTGAGGTGGGACACTCCACTTTCTTGATAGCTACCCCATCTGCAATATTACTTTGAATGTGTTGCCGCACCTCTTAGCACCTCACCTGTAAGCTAATGTACCATGTCAGAACAACTCAAAAAAGCATTTATTCACCACCCCCATGTCCTTCAAACTCCTACTCCTTTCTTTCATATCAAAAAGAAAAACGAGCATTCTGCCTCCTTCTCCACTGTCTTCTGCCACATCTTTTAAGACAGCACACCATAGAGTAGCCTTTAGGTGCTGTAAATGGCAATGTTACCATTGTCCAATTTAAAGATACTCAGTGTATGCATAGATAAAAATCCAGCCAGCCCTAGTTCAGAACAAACAGCAAGCAAAGGAGACAGCTGTAATTAATAGTGTAAGAGCACCCCACCCCTCGTGTCATCTGTCCACCTCATTTGGGTAAGTGAAGATCCTGGGAGGTCTAAGAGATGACTGACTACGTACTGGGGCACCTGGAGACTCAGGGAAAGCAGTGAAGTAGCACCTGCAGGAGCAATGCTTGAGACATAGGATTGTACAAGCAGAGTCTGTCACCATAATCTCCAGTCAATCCATGTCAGACTGACTGATTTAAACTTCAAGAACACGTCCCTATTGACGTTACAAATGAACAGGTGTCGAGAGGCCCTTGCTACATGGAAACTATCTAAGACATCCCTGTGTCACACTAGAGGCAAACAAACTTCTCATTGCATCTGGAGAATGGCTTATAGGCATCTGCTTTCCCAAAGATCTATAAGAAAAATGGAGATGCCACGTACAGTGAAAGTGTCTGAAACTAATGTCTATTCATTAGTTAAAGCCAACCGAGCTAGATGCAAGTCTGGAGGAAGGGGGGCTGTAGGGCCTGCTTCCAACAGAATAAAGGGACACCATCTCGGTTACATGGAAAGGATCACAGCATTATTGCATAACCCTCAGAAAATGTAGATTAACCCAGATTTGATGGTCAGAAAATCTAGATTTTATTAAAGACACAGAGGCTAATATTATTGCAATCTTCTTTCATTGCTACCACTCAGTAGCCTCTTTAAAGAACCAATAAAAGGCCAGAACCCTCTGACCTCTTCCTTCTGTTTTAGCTGGTCTTATGGTTACTTGTATTTGGAAAATTGGGAAAACATGTTTTATGGTTATAAAACATGTTTACCCAATTTTCCAAATACAAGTAACCATAAGACCAAGTCCATAATCTGCTTCCATGAACAAATCCTACTTCAGCACTCCAATAGGGATCCACATCATGAATGACTCCGTCTTCCTCCTCCTTTATTGTTGGTCACGGCCTACAAAATAATATATTCTCATGTAATCAGGGTTGAGTACAAGATGGGAATAATATCAGCCTCTGTGTCTTTAATAAAATCCAGATTTTCTGATCAAAGCTGGGGAAAATCTACATTCTATGTCAAGACCGGAGGATAACATTATTGCAAGTTCAAAGCTTTTTTTAACCACCTGCATTCTCAAAAGGCTTGAAGTAAATTCTACTAAAAACTGCGTCATTTGACCAATCAGCACATCTCAATATATCTTGTAATGCATCTTCCAGCATAAAAGCTTCCAAAGCAGACGCATCCCTTACTGAATGTGCTCCAAACAAACTCACATCCACACCTGAATTCCGCATCACCTCTTTCACCCACCTCGCCAGAGTTGGAGATGACACTCCTTAATGAGAATTCCAGAAGGAAATCAACAACTGTTTCACATTCACGGATCTCAATTGCAGCATCCTTCTCTCGTACTCCTTCATGCAACGTACCACACACAAATTTTCATGGTCATCAAAATAAGGATAGAATGTAGTCTGCAAATTTGTCTTTGTCCTTTTATTTAAATATACACACCCTCTGGTGAAAAACTCCTGTTTGAAACCTCTAAGACTCTAACATCTGATACTCTTCCAAAAGATACTAAACATAACAGAATTGTTAATTTCTGAGATAATAATTTAATATCTAATAAATCATTTCCACCCAGGCCATCCAAATAGCTCAACACTTTGGTCACATCCCAAACATAATTATATCTTGAAACCGGCGGTTTTGAAATTCTTATACTCCTCTTAAGTCTCTTCACCAGAACATCCTGACCCACTTAAATGCCATTTATAAGAACATGAACAGCAGCAATAGCTGATTGATGAACATTAATTGTTCTATAAGATAAACCCTCTGCAAACATCTCAGATAAGTAATTCACTACCTCCACAATATCCACTGAAACTGGATCAAAACCCCTCTCCACACACCAGCAAATCTATTTTTGCCATGCCCGTCTATACATTTTCCGTGTATCTGGCGCCCAGAACTCCTTGAAAAGATTTGATGCCCTTTGTGAAAGTCCTGGCACCTCCCAAACTCGCCTGAAATTTTCCATGCCATCATCCTCAACTGACCCTCTAGAACCAAGTTGTGCAGTTCCCCTGCTGGACCCACCAAAATCTCCGAAATTACTGGCAACAGAATCGGATGATCCACCAACATTTCTAACAATATTGGGTACCACACCTGAGATTTCCAAAGAGGTGTTACTAACACCACTGTCTCCTTCCACTTGCGAACCATCATAGCTACCCGAGTTATCATTGAAAATGGAGGGAACGCATGACACTTCAGACCCCTCCAATCCTGTCTGAAAGCATCTATCCCCGCTGACTCCAGATCCAGACGCCAACTGTAAAACACTTTCAACTGGGTATTTAATCTGTCCGCGAACAAATCGACCTTAAAAGGACCCCACAGTTCCATCAATTTCAAGAAAATCGCTCTGTCCAGAGTCCAATACCTTGAGTTCCTGTGATTCCTTGAGAACCAATCTGCCTCAACATTCGTCAAACCTGGAATATGTTCCGCCTGAACTACTGTTCTGTCTCAAACAATACTCCCAAAATACCTTGGCCAAATCTGCCAATTCCCTTGATTTTGGTTCTCTTAACTTGTTCACATATCTTACAGCAGACATATTGTCCATCCGCAAGAGAATCGAACACCTTGCCCTGTCCTTTCTAACACTCTTTATCACAAAAGATCCCGCCAGAAGTTCCAAGCAATTTATGTGTAAATCGCTTTCTTTCTCCGACCAAATACCTCCTGTAGAAACTGAAACGCACATTTCCCTCCATCCTGTCAAACTCGCATTTGATTCTATAATCATGTAAGGCAATGCCCCAAAAATGACTCTCCCATCCACACTTCCATATTTCTTAACCACCAACCAAGTTCCTGACTCGCAATTAAACACAATTTCTGTCTGTTCACCACAAACCCCAGATCCTCCAACAATGTTACTGCCATAAGAGTATGCTCCAACACCTTTGACCTGTTCTGATCCATTAAAACTATGTCATCTAGATGTATAATTAGACGCACACGTCGTTCTCTCAGGTATGCTGTCACTGGCCGAAGAACTTTGGTGAAACACCAAGGGGTCGAGGATAGTCCAAAAGGTAGACACACAAACTTCCACATTCTTCCATCCCATCTGAACTGAAGAGATTTCTGATGGGGTTCCCAAATTGGAATTGTCAGGTATGCATCTTTTAAATCTAATCTTGTTAGCCAATCCCCTGCTTGCAAAACATCCCTGAGTAAATGCAAACCTTCCATTCTGAAATGGTGATGTTTCACCCAATCGTTCAAACTCTTCAGTTTGATCACCGGTCTCATCCCTTTGTCCTTTTTCTGTACTAAGAATATATTGCTCACAAATCCCTTTTGAGCATCGCTCACTTCTACAATAGCTCCTTTCTCTACCAACTCTTGCACCTCTTTGTTTACCAATTCTGTAAGTTCTTTATTGAACCTTATATTTTCCTGGATATGACCCAAGACCGGTTCCCCCACAAAATCTATGTGATATCCTTTCACTGTTTCAAACACCCAAGGGTCTCCTGCTACCCTTGACCAATTGTTGAAAAACTGAGCAAATCTACCGCCCAGTTTTTTGGGGGTAACAAAACAGTCTAGAGTTACCTGATCCACGAGTGCGACGTTCTCCATGCATTCCTCTTTTCTAGCCCTTTGCTTCAGAGGGTAAAACCCTGCAGACTGCTAAGAGGTTTGATATAGCCTAGGTCTAAATCCTCTAGAAAAGAAGGTCCTTGTAATGCCTTGAACCCAGCCAGAGAACCAACCTCTCACCCGGCCCATCCAAAAACACACCTGTCAAATACTTTTTTTTATCTCTCTTTGAGACTTCTGTAGTGAACTAAAAGCACCCACGTACTTTGACATCTCCTTAATAAAAGTGTCCCCAAACAATAAACCATTAGCTGATAGCCCTTCCTCATTATTGGCTAGTTCAACCAACTTAGGATCGATTTTTAGTAGGATGCTTGTCCTACGCTCTACAGATATGGTGGTGTTAGCATTACCTAAGAGACAGTTCGCTCTCTGTATCCACTCTCTTAATTCTTCCACGTTAACACATTTCTGTTCCACATAAGCCTCCTCCGCCATATCAAATATCTTAGTTAATGGAACCGTTAAGTCCAGCAGTCTGTCTTGGCAAATCCGCAGGCCTTTATCTAATCCCTTCCTGGGATCTCGTCCTCCCTTTCCGATGAACGCCAAGATCTTGGCGTCCAAATCAGAAGTCTGCATAACTTTATTTGCTAAATTAGGCCTAGGGCATTCTGATCTGAGACGTAGTCTAACGCCTTTAGGAATCTGTTTCCTTAACCAAGCCTGCACATACTCCACGACATGTGCAGCTGGTGTCCATTCTGGTGAAAGAGGATGTTTTATAAATATGGGGTCAAACATGAATTCCCCAAAGGGGTCCGTTAATGCACCATTCGGCTCAACTAAACTTTTCTCCAAAAGTTCTATCTTTTGAGCCACATCCCTGTCTTCCTTATCTGTATCAAAATCTGATGAGCAGCTTATCTCAACCTCTACTTTCCCAGAGGAGTCATCACATTGCACATTCAAATGTTTGCGAGCTGTTTTATCTTGTTTATTTTTTCCTGGACCCTTATGCTGGTCTCCTTGGGTGTCCTTGACATCACCATATTTCGTGCGTACACAAAATCTATTCTTTGACCCAGTAAACTGTCCTCTCTTACATTGTGTGTGTCACAATAGAATCCAAGTGTTGACGTTTCCTGTTTGCTTTTCCTCCTTTTCTATTTTGGGAACCTTCCCCAGCTGACCAATACCTTTCTTCTTCAAACATAACACTCTTTTCTTGCATCAAAGTCTCCAACTTCCTATCTATTCTAGCATCCAAGTCTTGTGTAAACTTCTGAAACATCCCAGTTAACTTATCCTCCAAGGACACATCCTTACTCCCAAGACCACTTTCCTAAGCCATCTTCTCAAGTAGTTATACAAATAAGCACAATCTATCACCCAAAACTAACGTCCTATCTATTTCCTCAAATAACTTCTAAACCCTACAGTCGTAGCTCTGCAAGCATCTGAGTAACTGTCAAAACGCACTCAAACGGTTCTTTCCCAAACGACAATATCCCAATCTGTCAGAACATCTTTTTTATATCCAATACAGAGGATTCCCAATCCTCTAAAATGGCCGCCCACTCACTAAGTATGACGTGAAGCAGGCATACTGAATCAGTCCTCTTTTACTATTTTCTCACCTATCGTCCTACAAAATGGAGATCCGCCCGCCTGTCGGCCCGATCTCACTTAGTGGTGAGAAGCCTCCTATGCCTGCCGAGAAGCCACATGTGCCTTTTTGAGCTTGTGGAGTTTGCACTGCTCAAACCAGCTCCAGGCAGCTGACACGCATCTTCGCACGTATCTGAAATGCTGTCTTTACATGCGGACGCGAATAAAGACACCGTGCGGCTGCAGGAGGACACCGCGCTGCCATAGAAGAAAAACCTCTATGCCTTAAGATGCATCGAGCCTCCGAGCCCTCGCGACCAACCGTCCTAATCACGGTAACGGCATAATTTCCTTATACTAAACACTGAACAGTCCTAAAAATTTTAATATTTGTCCTATTCCAATTAGCCATTCCAAAACCCAAAACCAGGCATTACGCATATCAGAAGAAAATCGGTATTCTTTAAAAAAACGCTCTGATCTACTTTTTAAACGACAAATATTATTAACTCATAAGCACACCAATGCCACACTTCCAAAGTGCATACTGTAATCATTCTCATCATTCTTATCCCAACACAACTAACAAAACACAGGCATCCGTAACCAGCTATAAGCATTGTACTTATCTGCTAAGCAGCAGACAAAAAAAGAAGGAAGATGTCAGAGGACTCTGGCCTTTTATTAGGTTGGAATTTTTTGTTGTTAAGTGTTCTAAATTCTTTAAAGAGGCTGCTGAGTGGTAGCATACTTTTTACTTACATTAAAATCTTTATTCGATCTGTTTGCAAGTAGATCATAAAAGCACAATTTCATCATGACATACTGATCTCATAAAAAGAACCATAAAAACAATTTAAAATCATTCTTAAAATTAGGTGCCCCTTGTAAAACATTAAGATAACAAACCCAGCGACTTTCTTTTCCTTAGACATGCAAACAAGAATGATGCGACCGAAAAACACACATACGGGTTAGTTAGGGATTTTAAAAAGTACAAAGCCACCCTACATTGTTTAAAATTATAACATCTTTAAATAGGGAGAATAAACGCCTCTCTTTCTCCTTGATAAAATTTGCAGAAAAGTACCAAATGTAAATCCGCCTGAGAAGAGGCATTATCACAGGGGCAAAGACTTAAATCAGCGTGCTTGACCTTCCTCTCTGGAAACCCAAGCATCAGTGAAATAAAGTTCAAGCGAAAACGTAACAAAATAAATCTGTACTGGGCTAGTGTAAAACGTGAGAGGTAAGAATAAGCTTACCCTGGGCTAGACGGAATGAGGGCATAGGCTCTAAAAGATTTCATCTGCCCGTTCTTTTCCTTACGAGCAAAACTAGCCCTCTGTATAAATAGCTCGATTATTTTCTGTTTAGGGACTTTTCTGCAATTAGGGGGATCTCTGTAAAGATCTACCTGCCCGATGGCGGAGAGTTCAGCTTCCACATATCGGAGCCATCCGATCTTGCTGCACCCATCCAGCCTCATACAATCCCCGATTATTCGTTGGGTTAAGTTGACCGTTGACCTTCGCCAGATGGAGTGCCACAGCAGGATCGGCGCCATTCTGATAGAATCAGACAGGTAGGGAGCCCTAATTCCAGATGTAAAATAAAGTTGGAGGCTGATAATGGTAATGAGACCCTAGACTTGAAAAAGATGTCTTCCTTTTTTGCAGTTGTTCAATCTGGGCCATCCCCCAAACGCCAGCCCCGTAGGTTACAGACGCCTTTGTTTTAGCTTGGTATATGTTTTTAATTGTACCCACGGGGCTCGCTCCTAGCTTCTTAGTGAAACCTTTTATTGATTGAAGGCTTCTTTCCATACCAAGGACTCTTGCTGCCACCAATTTCGACCAAGATTGTTTGCTGTCGAACAGGACTCCCAGGTATGCGAAAGAATCAACCACTTCAATTTTCTTTGAGGCCAGATAGAAATGGGGAGGTTTTGTGCCTCTGGCAGCTCCAGCTATGATAACAAAGGATTTGCTTTCATTGACTCGGAGGTCTAGGGAGGCCATAAATGAGGCATAAGCTTTAATGAGGCTCTGGAGGGCTACTCCCGTTCTAGCGATTAGGACTGCGTCATCGGCATAGGCCAATATTGGCAGTGGGAGGTTGTCAAATATAGGCACGTCTGGGATTGAGCCAGAGAGGGCTGCCTCCACCCCGTTAGTATAGATGGAAAACAAAAACGGGGCGAGGACACAGCCCTGCCTGACCCCTTTCTCGATTTTGAACTGACACGTGCACTCCCCATTTACGCCATACCTCACGCAGGCGGTAGCGTTTGTGTACATCTGGCGTATAAAACAAGTGACCTGGGGATCTATACCCATTTCCTCCATGATTGGCCATAGCTTCTGATGGGATACGCAGTCGAAAGCGGCTGACAAATCCATAAAGGCCATGTATAGCTTACCACCTTTGGCCTTTGTGTATTTATCTCTGCAGAGCGAGAGGTTGAGGCATTGGTCCACCGTCCCCTTCCCCTTCTGGAACCCATATTGAGCCTCCATTAAAATATTCCGTTCCAGTGCCCAGTCCTCCAGCCTGGCTAGTAGCAGCCGGCCCATTAATTTAGCTGTTGTATCAAGAAGGGAGATTGGGCGATAGTTTTTTGGGCTGCCCCTATCACCCTTCTTGAAGATCGGGACTAGGACGCTATGCTTCCAGGATGGAGGGGGGGGGCCTCTACCGCTATGCTATTAAAGACATTTGTTAGTAGGGGACCCAGATGTCATAGTTGTCCTGGAACAGATCAATTAGGATCCCGTCGGGTCCCGTGGCCTTTCCTGGTGTGCAAGCTTCTAGCCCTATTCTGACTTCGTGTATCGTGAATGTCAGCGGTCTCGGTGGAAGGGACAATGGAGCGAAAGGAGGTGGCTCTGTGGTAGAATTTTGCCCAAAGATGCCTTTAAAATGCTCTATCCATGCCTCTTCCTCTACATGCGTGTCCAGAGACGGGTCTTTTATATCTTTAAAATAAGGGGCGTTTATAACTTTCCAGAACTCCCTACTATTTCCAGAAGTGGCGGCTTCCTCTAGGTCCTCCCAAGCTTTCTCCTTTAAATCTTTTACGCGTTTGTTTCTGGCTTGTTTATACTTATATCTTAGTGTTTTAACAAAGGCCACATCTCTGGGCTGGGATTTTAGGGCAGTAACGAGACGTCTCTTAGCTAAGGAGCATAGTGTATCAAACCAGCGGTTCTGCTGGAGATCAGGTGCTGGCTTATGTTGCGTGAGTGCAGCTTTTAATTTCAATAGGAGGGTTATGAATTGAGTGACTAGGAAAGGAGGAGACAGCTCCTCACCCAGACAGTGTAAAATATTATCCCTTACTTGGGCTAATAATGCGGGGGCCGAATTCTGCTTCATGACCTGTGCCCACTTTAACTGATATCCATTCTTCCTGGCTAGTGCAATATCTCCCAATACCTGTTGAGATCGTTCCAGTTTCTGGGGAACGGTCATGTAAATATATAGAATTGCATGGTCACTATATGATGTAAACAGGTTAGCTGAATGACTCACTCGGTCTTGGGCTGCTGTGGAGACTAAAACAAAATCTATTGTGGTCTCACTGTTATTCCTCCTGAATGTTTTCTCTACCCGGCCAGTCTTCGAATTATTATTTATGCTCAGGGACCTCGAAAAAAGTAAACTATTAAGTGTCTCACCGTATTCACTGTGGGTGAAATGAAGAAAGGGGTTACCCTGGCGGTCATCCAACCCACACACCCTCGCCTCATTATGCTTACACAAATGTGTATTGAAGTCCCCCAACCAGATTAAACTAAATGAGCCCTTGTGTAAACATGTGTCGAGTGAACCTAGCTCCTTATTTAAATCCTCTGCCACGCATTTCATATTACCCCCAAATTCGTTGTTGTAAAAATTAATTAAAAACCAAGGATCGACCTTTTTGTCCTCCAGTTTGAGGATTTGGAAATGATTATTCTGGGCGCCTACCTGTTTTACTTGAAGGGGTAAAGTGTTGGAAACTAAGGTTAATAGACCCCCTTTGGCACTGCCCGACACTGAGGGAATCGCAGGGGTATGGAATGTACAGTATCCTGCAAAGAATACCGGATCCTTCGCCCATGTTTCTTGGAGGCAGATAATGTCCATCCTTGACCAATAGCTCTGCCACTCCAAGTTTCCAACCTTGGGTGCGATCCCTGCCACATTCCATGACGCCATACTAATCTTCTTGTTGACCCCGGGTGGCGAGGAATGTAGAAGCGTTGAGGGCACCTGGGGTCGAGGAGCAGGATTAACTTGAATCATAACTGGAGAGGAAATGGTTTTTGATGGTCAATCACAAGCTTCCAGGCCAGAGAGGGGAGTAAATCTATTGTGTAACCCAATCCCTGGGGTGGTGGTCACATTAGTCGGGAGGCGTGGTATATGGGTAATTGGCCCTTGCCCCCCCCTCTTAATGAGATCTAGCGGGGGACCCTGCTTGTAGAAAAACTCCAGACCAAGAAGGGTAATTTGGGTGCTCCTAGAGGGTGTTCTGTGAAAATTGTCAAGAAGTGCAGAGCCTGAAAATGGGTTATTAAAATGTATCACCACACAGTCCCCTGCAATAGTCTTAGTGGAGTTACCAACCCACCCCACTCTTCTTGCCATAATAATCTGGTTTGCTAACTGATAGCTCCCTGTGCCCCAGTCCGAGAGATGAATTGATAGCCAATGTAGGCATTTGTTCATTAGCTGGGTGGTAGTTTCATGCTGTTGGGCCCGTAGAGGAGGGACGTTTACCAGGACCAACACAAGTGGTGAGGAGGCCGGTGGAAGATAGAGAACTTGATGTGAATGTTTTGCCTCCGATGCCACGTGTGGACCTTGAATACCTGCAGAACAGGAACCCGCGTTTAAATCGCCTGGGCCATGTGGTGCTTGGTAGTCCTTATCCCTTCCGGCTAGAAGAGATGTAAATCGAGCCTCTGGATGACCATTTGCTTGAGCACAGGAGGAATGGCCCGGATCAACTCGTGCAGAAAGCTGTGGTATAGAACCCCGGTCCAATAAAGTATTTGCATCCATGGCAGCAGGCACAACGGAGTTGGGCTGCTTTGAGATAGCCGAGGGTGTGTCAGCAGAACGTATAGCATTTAGTAGAGGAGCTGATGTTTTATGGGCCTCTAAGCCCACTAGTCTCTCTTCGATTTTAGTTAATTTCAGCATGATGGGCTCAAGAAGAGTAGACATCAATTTAGTGACTTCATCCCAAAAAGCTTTGTTAAGGACTGGTTCACAAGGAAGAGCATTCGCAGTCAGAGGTAGCGATGTTACGGGGGACTTTGAAGTGGCGGTCTTAGAACGGCTCGCCCGGGGTTTAATTACTCGAGTACATTTAGGTGGTTTCGGTTTAGCAACCCCGGCGCCTCTGCTTCGCTTTGCAGGAGGGTCTGTTTCAGAGTTATGAAGAAGTAGTAGTAAGTCGTTGTTACTCCTATTAAGGATAGGGGAGGTTTGGATGGCAGGAGAGGGCTCCTGTTGGCCCGCTGGAAGTTCATCTGATGAGGCCTCTTGGAGTAATAGGAGGGGGAGAGAATTAGTAGGGGTGGTGCTTGAAGATGACCTATTACAAAGAAAAAGCGGTTCCATGGATAAGCGTCTCTCTGTAAGTTCAATTTCATGGGAGAGAACGCTTGCTGCGCGTGACAAAAATGAGTCAAGTGTGGCCCCTTGTCCACCCCCCGTTTTCTCCGCCGGAGCCTTCTTTCTCCCCATCGTGACAGACTATCAGTATGAAAAGAGACAGCAAATACAAGGAGGTAAAGGTACCTTATGACCTGGGTCCGGTTTGAGGCGTTAGAGGGGTGGCCCAGCCCAGTCTCCTTAGGGCTCCGACGGGGGTGGACGGGCCCGCCCTTGGCCCGGGCTTGGCCCGCGCGCGACCCCTCGCCGCCGTCCCGTTTTTATAGCGCGTCCGCGCGCTGGAGATGCTGGTTACTGTAGTCCTGGAAATGCGGGTGGGCAGCAGGAGACCCAGAGAGTGAAGGCGGTGATGCAGCGGTAATTTCACGGTAATTTCTCAATGCAAAACCTCATTTACCTCTATTTACCGCTGTAAAGATGTTGGGCCCTTTGGCACCATGTATTACCTTCAGGAGACTTTATATAAACATGAAAAATCAAAAATGCAATTAATATTTAAGCCAATAAAGAGTTGTGAATATTTTAAAGGGTTTTATTTTCTAGTCAAAAGTTAAGGTTCTCTGACTCTTTATTCATTAGTCAAATATCAATCAGGTTACAGAATTGGAAAAAAATAGGAAAAATAGCATTAATACAGAACATATTCCATGTAGGAAGAAAATGTGGCGCAAAATTGTCAGTCAGAAACTCTTAAAGAGTTTCTAAGAAAAGAGTGAGTCTTGCAAGGCTAATCAATAATTAATAATGGCAAAAATCTCCCATAAAGAGAAATAAATGCATAGGACAAATATATCTTTTCAAAAGCAGTTAGTCAAAGCATGAAATTTAAAGCTTAGCACCTAAAATCTAAACCTGTTCTGATCCTCTCAGCTCTCTCTCTCTGCCTCGCTGTGCTGGTCTGTCTCTCTGTCTCAGGAGCTGCAAAATAGCCCCCACAGACGCAGCCCCTCCTTCTCTCTCCTCCCCGTCTCTGTGTCCAGCACAGAAGCTGGGCCTGGCCCTCAGGAAAAATGAGCAAAAAAGCAGCCACCCCTCCCACTTGTAAGCCATATTTCAAGCAAAAGCCCACGTGCTTGGTCCTCGTAGCTGGTCCAATCAGAACTCCAAGACACATCGTCTCCCCATGGGCTGACTGGATACGTCATTAATCAGGCGTGTTCCTCATTACATGACTTCACATCCTTTTACATTTTAAAACAATTACATTTTCTGTAACAAAAAGTATTAATTGTGAGTTTTTCTCTTCACTCCACTGTTTAAACAGGCTACAAAAAAATATGCAACATAGTGAAGGTCGAAGAGACGGAAACAGGAGGGCGTGATTTATTAACAAAGCCCTTTCATTGAAAGTTGGTAGGGAAGAGGAGCACATTCCATTCTAATCTTCAAGGGCAAAAACTACAGTAAGCCGAGTCTACTAAAGCAAACTGAAATCACGTGGTTTTCTACACCGCAAAAATGCGTGTTAATTCAGCACAAATATGCTAGTTCAACACACTTTTTCTAAATTAATCTAAATTAAATATATATTTCTATAATGAGGTTAAATCTAAACTACACATTAAAACAACCATGATTAATTAAATGAGCATTGTTTTACATGATTTCATTTGCAGGCCTCTTTCATGTTTTCATTTGCATGCACCAAAATCTGCGTGCCATTTTAGAAATGCTGTCTGCAGCTTTTTGTCATATAATAATGCATACATTTTATAGGTGAAATCTGAGCTCCATCAGCGGCTACCAGATGCCGCGGGCCGGCGTCCCGTTTTTATAGCGCGTCCGCGCGCTGGAGATGCTGGTTACTGTAGTCCTGGAAATGCAGGCGGGCAGCAGGGGACCCAGAGAGTGAAGGTAGCAATTAAAGAAGATTGTAATAATGTTAGCCTCCTGTCTTGACATAAGAACACAATTTGCAAGACTGATGCATTAATGGCATTAGTCTCCCCTAAGACCTTACATTCCTACCTCCACCCCTGAAGATCTGTTTTTTTTGCCTTTGTCTGTACTGACGGCTGCACATAAAGTAGCGAACACAGAAGGGACATCTGGGGGAATGGGAGCTGTAAGGCTTGGGGTACAGGAGTCAACATTCATTAGGTCTAAGCCATAAGTTACTCAGCATGGCCTGACCAAACTATACATCAATCAGTTCTGGCTGTAAAACAATGTTAGGAAAAGTATGGAGCACCACAGACATGCCTATCTTATAAATCACATACCATAGAACGTGTAACTGAAGAGCCACAGATAACACCTAGACTGTTTGACAGGATTAGGATCATCGTACAGAACAAGGAACCTGCCTGAAGTTTGTAATGAATCCGAGGATTTCCTCATGGGAGCAATACAGTAGTGAAACGCCAACATTACTGGACACGTTTTAGCCTGCCTCTGTACAGAATGCTTTGCCAATCAGTAAATAAAATAAGCAGGATATCAAGCAGAGCTGAAACAAACATCAGCCAAGTTTCAGTAAAAAAGTAAATCTGGTGAATAAACATGTAGACTGTACTGTAATCTATTGTATTATTTGTATAGAGCCTTGTATCCTTAACGAGGACCAGAAGCGCTTTCAGTGTTTCTTGTAAAAGGCGACTCAGTTTTTGTACATGATTTGTACAGTGTACATTTAAATATTTACCTATGTGGGAAGAGTTTGGGTGTCATACCTGAGGTTTAGAAGGACGTGCAAATCGTGTTGTGGCAAACGTGTGGCTGCGCTTATGCTTGTATAGAAGCAGAGGGATGTAATAGAGATAGATTCACATTTGCTTCTACTCACCATCTTCGAGTAAGAGGCTACCCTTTTCATTGTGCATGGTTGTTAAAGTATTGGTTTATAGAGTGCCTTATATGGGCAGAATCAGAGTTTTGTGCGCAAGGTTCTAAGGGGGGCTCCAATCACACTGCGGCCAACTTGTGGCTGAGTTTAAGAATGGAGTGAAGCAGAGCGATATACCAGAGTCAGAGTTACGTTTGTTTATACTTGCCATACTCTGGCTTTTAGGTCAGAAGAGCTTATCCTGGGGCATGTGTTTGCTAGATAGGGTTCAGGTTTGAAGTGTGGCCAAAGTGAGGAAACTAAGGAAGTTGTGTATGAAGGATGCTCCAGTCGTGATGCCGAAATCTTGTAGCTATGCCTCTGCCTAGAGCAGTGGCGGCTGGTGACATTTCAAAGTGGTGAGGCGTAAACGTTGGGCATGATTTTTATATAGCAAGCGATGTGAACAATTTCTTTGGACAAACCTGGGGTCCTGGGGGAGTCCCTCGCCTGAGAAAGAAATGAAAAAAAGATTGGCAAATGGTACATTTTAAAGCAAATGAATGTAGCGATAAAGCAAGGCTTATTAAGCAGTGGGAACGTATAGTCTTGAAATATTAAACATTAAAAACTGCCCCATAACTTCTTGCATTAATTTGTTCAACAGTTACTGTTGTGTAAATTGTTCTGCATGACAACTTTAGCCCTTTGAAATGTATGCTTGCCCAGTGTCTTGCACTGCATGCAGCATTAACTTTGGAAAAATATGCTCTAACCAGACTTCGAGAAGCACCCACAGATGCTAGCTGTAACCAGTCAGATAAAAATATGTGCAGACAGGTCTTTAAGCAAGATGAAAAAAGTGGGTGCTCTCTATAAAGGAACATGCCAAATACATTTCTGTGATTCCTATAGAGTGCCATCAGACCGGTATTTTGGTTTCTCTCTGAGATGTAATTTTTAAGCTAAATGGCACAGCAACTGACATTCGCCTAAAGCCGGTCAGTATGATTGGCTTTGTCACTGGGTGTTAGCTGTTTATGATAAAGGAGTAACAACAATGATTTCTTTTAAATAATTAACATTGGAAATGTTTAAATTCTGAAATAGTAAGTCTGTGAATTAAATAGCATTGAGGCCTGTGGAAGGAGTTTTAGCCTTCAATTATGTGTGCTTAATGTTAGATATGTATCCTCTTTTTCTCTGCATATCTTGTCCATCTGCACATCTTCAACCACCCTCTCTTTCCTCTTCAGCATCCTCTTTTCACTCTTCCCCAAATGCCCTTCCTCGCATCTCTGTCACTTCACCGCCCCCAACATGCACTGCACTCCCTCAAATTTAAGCACTTTAATTTCTCTTACTTTTGCCTTGCAAATATTTTGACATCAGTGTACCCCCTTCACACACATATCCACAGAATTTCAGTTGCAAATGGAATACACAAACATTGTTCTCTGTGCTCTGCAGAGAGGCCAACCCACTGACAGGCACTTTGTTTGGCTTTAGCCTTTAGCGCCTGAGTGCTCAATCAAAGCCCCTCATAAACACCTGGCATGGCTCAAGGTTCAAAGTATGCACAGAAAAAAATACAGATAAACATTATAAAATAGCTAACTCGTGGGGAATGCAAGATAAAGTAAAGCATGTAAAATAAGAGAAGAACTAAAGCGCTGAAATGCATTCCCTCAACGTTTTTAACATTAATTGTTTGCAAGTCAATCCATGTTTTTAGCGTCAGTGTTAACTTAGGGGCATGTACACAGCGCCCGTTTTAATGCCATACATCAGAGAACTGGCCACTGTAAGCACATGTTACACAGTAAGCAAATATCTCTGCTTTGGGCCTGACTCCGATATTTGGATCCATTTCGCAAGGGAACAAGAGCGAACTCTGCTCCATATTTGGATCCATTTCACAAGGGAGCAAATGCCGCAGCTCCACTTCTAAAGGAGGGAGCAATGTGCAGCGAGGGCCTGGGGTGTCACAGTGGGGGAGGTTAGAGTGATGAGGGGTCTCGGCACAATATACAGAACACAGCATTAGCTTGCAAACACTTACCATTACCGAGAACAAGGCACCGGATCAAAAGTGCTTGCATCCACTCACACGTATGACGAAAGGGTGGGATCTATGTCTTTGAATGACAGACGTCTGAAATCTCCTACGCCCGAAACCGTGACGCTTATTGCGTCACTAGCCTACAGTGTGCATACAACCAGAGACCCCAGTGGCAATGAAGGGCTTTAAAACAGAAAGCCCTGCGTTGTGCGCCACGTTAAGAAAGTTGCTTTACTGCCTGTCTACCGTCTCCTGCTTCAGAGCGCGGCGGGGCAGGCAGCCTGAAACAGATAACCCAGACTTAAATACATCAATTTATTTAGAGATACGATCGTATCTCTAAATAAATCGATCTATTTTATAATGTAAATGTGTAGGAATTTTCAGAGGGGCGCAGCCCCACAGCCCTAATGGAGAAACCGCCCCTGGCCTAGATTGCTGTGGAGGAGCGTAAAATGGTTAGTGTGGAGCAAACAAGGTTCTAATCGTGTGTCACTCCTACTCTCTGGGGGAGCACACAGCTTTGTTAAAATAACCCTCACCCACCAAAAGGACCCTTGGTGGCATGCTTCATCATCGGGTTCTTCCCGCCCCGCTGCGGGACGGGGCGTGCTACAACCAACGGAGACGCGGGAGCACTGAATGGTGAATACTATGTGTGATGCAGGAGTAAGAGTGGAAGGGTCAATACATATATGTGTGTGCATATCGCATTAAACATGCACTTGATACTGTACCATAATAGATATGATTCTTGTACCAGGTATCACTGATACCCATCTGGTGCCCCATGAGCCTGTTCACGGGAGGGGAGGAGCACCTGTAGTCAAACATTCGTCAAGGTCGCTCTCTCGCCTGGGGTATTACCTCACCGTGGTTCCGCTGAATCCGACCCTTCCACTCTTACTCCTGCATCACACATAGTATTCACTATTCAGTGCTCCCGCGTCTCCGTTGGTTGTAGCACGCCCCGTCCCGCAGCGGGGCGGGAAGAACCAGATGATGAAGCATGCCACCAAGGGTCCTTTTGGTGGGTGAGGGTTATTTTAACAAAGCTGTGTGCTCCCCCAGAGAGTAGGAGTGACACACGATTACAACTCTGGAAGGATACCTTCTTTTTGATCTCACTAAGGGTGGATCCTTGTGTTTATTTCATGACTATTTGAGGAGGACGTATCCACCTCTTATCCCTTGCTTGACCTCTTCACTCCCCCTTTTGTTTTTGTATGAGCAAACAAGGTTGCCATATTCCTCTTAGATGACATGAACATGGATTTGAGATTTTGTTTGGAAACAGCCCAGTCTTAGCACCCTCCTGAATGCTATGTAGTCATGGATGGCCCTTATCCTTACTGGTAGTGAGTTCAAGAGCTTGGCTATATGAGCAGAGAAGGACGTACCACAAATGCACACTTATCTGAAGGGAAGGATAGTCAGGATTGCAGCCAGTCTGGACCGGAATGTCCTCCTTTGCGGTATCGCTGGTGGTTTTAGTTGTAGGATGATGGGTCCGAGGACAGGGATAGTCCAGTAAAGTAGAGATCTTTAAATGAGCTGCGTCTGGCTTTAAGCATCAGAGTACTTGCAGGACTGGAGAGAGTTGGCTATATATGCATAGATGCCTGAGTTGTCTGACAGCCACTATCTTGATCTTCTGGAATCTTCACAGAAGGAAGAGAAGGGACCCCAGGTATAGTCCACTGGCATGGTCTAAGATTGATAATATCGATGCGATGAGTAAAGATGCAGCACAGGCTGTGTATGTTGTAGAAGGCACTTTTGGTCACTGGATTTACTTCTGCAACACATGATAGATTGGAGTGGGTCTACGTTCATGAGGCAGGATGGTAGAGCGTAGTGGAGTGTTCATTTGCCTAGTTTCCAAAGGATTGAATCTAACCCTTATGAGTTGAGTTTGATGGATAACATCCAGGGTTCCACTGTTTGAAGACAATCACCTATGAAATGTTGACGCCCAACGGATTTGTCAGCTTTTTGGAATATCTGGTTGTCATCCTTATTGTTGTAGGAGGTTAGGTTGAACAATTTATTGAGGTCCAGTGCATGTGGAACAGGAATGGAGTCTGTCACTCCATTCCACTAAATTCACATCAAGTGGTCATCTAATCTCAGCCTGTCTGCCCTCTCTTACACCTAGCCCCCTGGCAAAGACAGTGATCACAGACAAGCTTTTCACTAAACAAAAGTATTGGTTTGGTAATACTTTATTTAGGTAAAGGGACTGTGGTCATTGTAGTACGGAACGTAAAATTACAAATGTTATTAAAACTGCAGACTCAGCAAAAATAAGAATAAGCATTGCCTCTCTGCAGACGAGATGCCTTGTATGTCATCCACTTTCTCTGAGATGGCTCTCATGGCCTCGCTACCTGGCACTCAACACGATGTCCGACAAAACACCTGGCCCCAGCCTAGTGCCCTTACCTGCAGACGAGGGCCAAAAAACACAAACAGGTCTCTTCCATGTCATGTGACTTGCACACGCCAGAGGAATAACGAGGTGACTTTCTGCCATTTTAAGTAACGCTTCACTGTCCTATCTATGATGCGGTTCATAAAACACGTAAATCTGGCTCGGTTCATTGCCAGTCACAAAATGCATGCAACTGTAATGGAAACTGACAAGTGGAGTACTTTTGAAAGAAACTATTTTTATAGGCTCGTCAAAATAGAATCGATTCCTGCAAGTTCCACCTCAGAATGTACTAGCTGAACCCTGATGGAAACGAACAGCTGCCAATTTGGGGCCGTCCCTAAAGCATAGAAGCCAGAACTTAAGATCTTGTTTCGGAGAGAAAATGTTGGCTTTGTACTTGGGTGCTGCTAAGAACTCAATTAATTTACAACACTTAGAAACATCACCCTATGTGGGATAGTCAAGCTAAGGCACATAGCCAATGTAACACACTCACAATTGTCAGATACATCTGTGGTGACTTGTCGGGCGTAGACGGGAAGCAGAGATTAGGTACAAAATATAGCAAACACTAATGGAATACGGATAACATTCTCGATATACATGTTGTACTCAACTCTGGGCCTCAGAACATGATTATTCAAGATAAGACGCAGTGGCAGTAGGCGTTCCCCCACACAGACAAAAACTACCGGCCCTTTGATCATATTTTCAGATTAAAAAATACCCAGGAGCTGGTACTTGGTTTATGTTTCTCCAAAATCCTATTTTCTTTTTTTTACGTGACAGTTCTGCCTTTATTCACAATAATTTAGGATTGATTTAGACAGCTTTAAAATAGAATGGAAGCGGTTTCTACTTGGATTTGCTCATTTATGTTTATAATATACTGACAACGTACAGTCTTTTGTTGATTTTACCATTTTTGATGTCTTTTACATGGAAATGCAGGGCAGGCAGGTGAAAAAAAGGGCCGGTGCAACACCAAGGCCCTCATTACGAGTGGCCTCATCATTCCGATTGGGCCACGTGAGAATTATGAAATCTGCGGTGTTTCTGCGGGTCTGTTTATTTTTTTTCATGCAGAGAATTCAGCTGCTGAAAACAGGCGAAATCTTTGCACAATACGGGGGGGGGGGGGGGATAGGGAATTACTAGGGTAATCAGACCCAGAATTGCAGATTCCCATGGAATTACCGATTCCCACAGTAATTCCTCATTTCTAAGAGAGCCTTTAGGATTCCAAGGGTGGGGAAAATCCGGGCGATTTGTAACGAGGCCCCAGTGAAACTAAACTGGAACAGAAAAATGACTTGCAATTGTCAGTCCAATAAAGTTACATTTTCACATAAGGGATTTGTTTAAAATCAATTGTTTTTGATGAAAGGCAGTATGCACTGATCAACAGAAAACCAAATGTTAACTCGGTAAAGATGAAAAGTGTTGTAGTAAAGGCATAATCTAGCAGAGAATGAACGCTGCAGTGACATTCTTATATGAAATTGGCAAAATCAATCCTGGGAAGCCACTGGCTCCCCCAGTGTGGCTATGAAAGGCTGGAGCTGTTCTACCTTGTCCTACATATTTTTTGTATCTCTCACATCTCCCACAATGCTGCTCTTTCTTTCGAATCACTTGGCACGAAAAAGCCACAGAGTAAGATGTTCTTGATGCCTGAATTCTATACACAAACAAGGCTGGGAGGAAACATAAGAATGTGCTTACAGTCTCACACCTTGTGGGCGTGAATGGGCAGAGCCATTAGCCTATCCCAGCTGAGGAATTAGTGCCCGCGCGCCCTACAGGTACCAAAACATCTAGCACGCATACTTCACACACGCGAAGGCGCTACAGAACCGCTTCGAGCCCCTCCTGTTCAGGAGCCTTCAATAAACACTGCCGAAAACAGACCCAACCCTGCACCGACCAGACACAAACCTGGCGAGTGAGGAAACCCTGCACCACGTGGAGACGCAGTCAGCACCTAGAGACGCACCAAAGGCATACATGATGTGATTTACAAATGATAACACGCGGGATGACACGACAGCTAAGAGATCGTTGTATGGCACACTGCCATTAAGGAAGGCCGGCTTCGCAATACTGTGAACAAAATGAGACACGCACGTGCCTCTAAACCTGCTGCTTAGCATGCGTCAACGCGGATAACACAAAGGGAGGAAGTGATGGGTAATATGCATGGAATTATTACGATCATGCAGGGAATTTCAGACCATGGCGTAAGAGACGTGGATGTCTGCTGGTATGAGCTAAGTGGCAGTTCCATCTGTGATCCCAGCACCGGAGCATGCCGCCCAGAAAAGCCTGGTATTCATAACTGCCTCATGTCAGGCTGCCAGTAATAACTCATACCTGGCAACGTACTCTCAGAATTCAGCCCCTAAAGTAAAGAACTTTCTCCTAGTTACGGGTAGTCCGACTTCAACCAAACTCTTATAGCAACAAGCATTGGCAAAGCCAATGAGTCTGAGCTATTTGACGTGCTCGTGTTGTAATGCCTTTATTTTTAGTACAACCTTAACCATCGGAGCGGATATCAGCTATTGCTGCAGGGACACATTGCAGGGTAGTGTTGTACATTAACATATTCGTGTTCAGTTCTGCAGATCCTCTACCTTTTCAGGATGCTTTGAGGTCTTCCCAATAAAGGATGTGGGAGTTTGAAGGCTCGCCTCCTATGTTGGTTAAATTACCGCTTATCTAGAAGTCACACTTCTGCCCCGGTGTCATCCCACAGAACACACTCCTTTTCAGATCGGTTGAAGGATGGCGCCTGTCTGCCACCCCTGAGTGAATGAATGCTATCCACAGCCTTTATTCCTTTCCGACAAGCTACTACCAGAGCACACACAAACGTTTGCAAAGGTATGCAACTGAATGGTAGGCTAGAAAGGAGGAGTGTGAGGTCATGACCGTGGCTCCAAGGGGGGCTTAAAGAGGGTGGATGGACGCTGCACTTATGGATGCTTACCTACAGAAG
Organism: Calotriton arnoldi; assembly: GCA_963921515.1. Taxonomy (NCBI): domain Eukaryota; kingdom Metazoa; phylum Chordata; class Amphibia; order Caudata; family Salamandridae; genus Calotriton; species Calotriton arnoldi. The sequence continues at coordinate 3,263,480 of CAWUFW010000100.1, read as the reverse complement.
AGTGAGGAAAACAGAACAAAGCAATGCATGGGTTCCATACAGGCCTGTACGCATTTACAGTATGAGACAGCAGTTTAACTGCATGTTTCTACTTGTAAATTAAAAACCTTTGTGTTATTTAGTCGTTGAGAAACATTTAGTGATAATAAAGATATCCAAGGGCGAGTTACATGCCTAGTTTTCAGGACAACCACTGACTTTGTAATGTTTTCTATTCATATTCAACGTATGTAAATATACCTTATGTGCATATTGTGAAATACACCAGGCCCTCCTAGACCTATGCTGGATACCCTTATGTCAGTGATACTCAAAGTACAACCCTGGGGCCGCTTGCTGCCCTCTTGACCTTTACATGCGGCCCCCCTGGTGAACAGCAGCACGAGCTGCTGTTTAGTTGCTGAGCACTAATATTCAGAAACAAATGTTGAATAAACGGGCAAGCATTTATTAACCTGCAAAGAAATGCTTGCATGTTTATTTAACATTTCTTAAGACCTCCTTACACAATCTCTGACCCACTCATATCCCCTACTACCACCCTGCTGGCATCAGTGCAGCCCTCGGCCACACTACAGACCGTACTTTGTGGCCCCTGGGAAAATGTTTGTGAGTATCTATGCCTTATGTTATGGGATTAGTGCTGGATGGAACGGCAGGAAAAGGGTTCACATAAAATGATGTTCGTCATTCATAGCATTGTGCAAATAGCGTATTTATGCATTTATTTAAGTGATGCTTTTTGTATAGCTCCTGAGCCCATTTCAGACCACTTAACTGTGTTGGGACATAAATATGCGCAGTCAGTGTTTCCAATGTAGTGCCTTTCCAGAGAGATTTCAAAATGAGGTTAGGTTAGTGTGCATGCTGTACCCTAATTCCACTGGGTGTCATGTCCTCCGCCGCCCTGCTTTTCACCCCAGTTTACTATTTCTCATCAAGGACTCAAAAAAAGCGAGCGAGAGGCAGATTTCCGTAGACTGTGTTGCTTTCCGCTGGAGGGATTATCAAACTAATAAAGAAAACCATTGTGTCCTCAGTTTGAGGTCATTCAAGGCTATTTTCTGCCACCACTGGTGTAATAAGAGGTGCCGTTTACCACAAGGCTCCAGCACTCTTCTCTGACAACTCACTAGAAGATAATACAGCAAGGCGGGAGGAAATGACAGAGGCGGAGGGGCATGGTCCCATTAATTGCCACCATATACGGGTCTCTTGCTGAGGGGGAAAGTTTATGCGTCCTAGCCTTGTAAACACTTGTAATGCTGTCTGATTGCGGTTTGTGTGGCTCTGCCAGTGATGAACAATAGACGTTAAGTCCACTGCGTTAGTGGCTTTGGCTGCCTCGGACTACGGATCACAGGCTCACACTTCAGGAGCTATTTGATACTATACCCTTGGTGTCCACTTTTGAATTCAAAATGCTATGGAGCTCACGTTTTCCACATACGCACCTATCCCTTTCAATTCAGAGAACGTTACTAATGCCCTCGCGAAATTTCAAAGTCCCAGGAGTGTTTCAGGATCTGAACGGACAGTAGACAATCATTTAAAATCACTCCAGACCTCTGGAGATTTGCAACACTTTATTGCTCCAATTCAAGTTCAAAGACCCTGTATATTGTATATGAGGGATGAGCACTGAAAAGATTTAGACCCCTTTAAGAAATGAATTCTTTTTAAAGGCGTCGATATTAAAAATGTAAGGAGTATTTTACCAAAACAAAGAAAGTCTGCTGGGGCAGAAACACCGTGCTCTTTTCCTGTGGTGCAGCTTTTTAATACTGAATCAAAAACACTAGTTAATGTACTTTCTCAATGAAAGATGGACTTTGTGCTCCAAAATGCAGAGAAAAATGGTTTAAACTGAAGAAATTATCTAGGACACTCACAGAAAAGCAAGCCGCTCATTTTTGTGTTCCACTTTTGAACTTGTAAAGACACTCTTTATGACTGTCTTGCAAAGTACAGAAGCCGGTCTGCATTTGTGCTCCAGGCAATGTCAACAGTAAAAGCCAGCACACCAGACCAAAAAAACAGGCCCACAACTTACATTTAAAAAAGGCCACACACTGAAGCATCAGACCAGTCCTTCCGACACTGCCAGAATGCCATATAGGTCAGTCCAACACTGCCCGTTTGTAAACTAACACAAACTGCAATCTTAAAATGTGTTGCATAGTCATATCTGGCCAGAAGCTCAGAATTTTCAATTTACAATGTGGCAAACACCCTAGTCCTCATTCCACACAAAGTCCATAAACAAAAAACTCGGACAAGTTGTTCTTGAGGAATGCCCCTAAAATCTGGAACACCATACCAACACACATCAGGACGTACCCCTCCTTCTTGAGCTTTAAGAGACACTAAAGGATCTCCTCCTCAACAGACACCTCAACTAGGAGGTCATCAATCGCCCAACGTGGCAGGCTTTTTAACCCATGCTCTCTTTGTACCTCGTACAAACTATTTCTCTCCCTTCGTCCCACTAAATGATTGGAGACAGAGTTCACAGTGTCACTTCCCCTTTCTGGAAGTGGAACGGGAATTTAGAAACTTAGGCACAATGGTCACAGGAGTTCCAGTTTTGATGACTGCAAAGGGATGAAATTGTTGGTCTGCTTCTGGGGAGATGTACTCTATTGAAGGAAACTTCCACTGACTCTTTTAGGGAAGGGGTGCCATTTTAAATTATTGCACTGCCAAAGTTCCTCTAGACCTTATAGACTACCCAGTTTTGGACATAAACATGAGATCATTGCTATGAGATGGTGGTACACCCACAATGTCTCTAAACATAGTGTGCAGAAGAGCCCAAGAAGAGGGCTATCACTCCAGGGTCGAATTGGCCTATAGGGCAGTCAGACAGTGCCCAAAGTGTGTGGTCCTTTTTATGTCTCAGATAGACCGCGCATGCGCGGTCTCGATGAGACATGTTTTTTACAATTCAGTGGGCTTTAGCCCACCTATAGGCTCACCATTTGTTCACTCCATCGTCGCACTTGTATCCTTCATTCCTGTTTGCCCATGGCATGCATGAGTCATGCCTCTTCTTGTGTTTAGACCTCCCCTAGAGCATGGACCAAGTACTTGGGTCCATCCACTGCTCCCGTTTTAAGAGCTACTTTTTTTCTTTGTGTTTGAGCACACCACACAAGTGTTCGTGCTTTAACTCGCTCCGTCCTCCGTCTCCTGTTGCCTCTTCCCCCTCCCACTGCAGGGATCGGAGATCTGAAGCCGCCACAACTTTGTGCTAGATGCCCCTGTGTCAGCTATAACAAGCAGCCATGCTCCACTTTTTCCGCACATTTTCTGTTTCATTGTGATAAGGTAAATATGGGTGTGCAGTGAAAAGTTCTACACAATCTGCTTCAGGCTGCAACTTTGTGACTTTGCCCCCATCTGTCATAAATCTTTCTAGCATTCTGAAGTGAGCTCAATCAATCAATCAATCAATCAATTGTGAAGCGCACTACTCACCCGTGAGGGTCTCAAGGCGCTGGGGGGAGGTTGCAGCTCCGGTCAGTCGAAGAGCCAAGGCTTGAGGGTCTTCCTGAAGATGTGCAGAGTAGGGGCGCGTCTGATGTTGATCGGGAGCTCGTTCCAGGTCTTTGCTGCGATGTAGGAGAAGGCTCTTCCACCAGTTCTGGCTCTGCAGATGCGCGGGGTTTCGGCGAGGGCAAGGTCGGCGGATCGGAGGTTTCTCTTGGGTACGTGGAAGGAGATTCTTTCATTGAGATATTGGGGTCCGGTGTTGTGGAGGCATTTGTAGGTATGGGTGAGTATCTTGAAGGTTACCCTCTTCTCGACGGGGAGCCAGTGGAGGTCTCATAGGTGTTGGGTGATGTGTACGTGTCGAGGGATGCCGAGGACGAGTCTGGTTGCAGTGTTCTGTATAGTCTGGAGCTTGCGGAGCAGAGATTTGTTGATACCGGCGTAGAGGGCGTTTCCGTAGTCCAGTCTGCTGGTTATGAGTGCGTGGGTGAGAGTCTTTCTTGATTCGGTGATGATCCATTTGAAGGTCTTCCGAAGGATGCGGAGGGTGTTGAAGCAGGTGGAGGCGACGGCGTTGATCTGTTCGGTCATGGTGAGGGACGAGTCGAGTATGATGCAGAGGTTCCGGGCGTGGTCCGTGGTGGTCGGGGGGCTGCCGTGGGCCACCAGGTGTTTTCCCACGCAGAGGGGGAGGGTCCGAGGACGAGGACTTCTGTCTTCTCAGAGTTAAGCTTCAGGCAGCTGCTGCTCATCCAGGATGCAACGTCCTTCATTCCTTCCTGGAAGCGGAGTCTGGTGGTGAGGGGGTCTTTAGTGAGTGAGAGGGTGAGCTGGGTGTCGTTGGCGTAGGATACTATGCTGAGTCCATGCTGTCCGACGATGGCGGCGAGGGGGGCCATGTAGATGTTGAAGAGCGTGGGGCTGAGCGACGATCCTTGGGGTACTCCGCAGTTGATCTCTGTGGGTTCGGAGAGGAAGGGGGAAAGTCTGACTCTTTGGGTTCTGCCGGCGAGGAAGGAGCACATCCAGTCGAGGGCGGTTCCTTTATTCCGGCGTCGTGGAGTCTGGCAGTGAGAGTACGGTGGGAGACGGTGTCGAAGGCTGCAGAGAGGTCGAGTAGGATCAGAGCCGCGGTTGCCAAAAACAGGGGATGTGAGAGGGTCGACATATATTTGATTGGTGAAGACATATGATTTGGGTAGTACTGAAGTCTATTAGAGTCTTGTAGGTCCAACACACCCATCAGAAGAAAAGTAATGCAAATGTGGAATTGTCCGATTGCTCACCACTAGAAAAACAGGTTTCATAGCCCTAGGCCAAGAAGACAGCCTCGCTGATATACAAGACCCTGGTAAGCACTGTCCTGATACTCTTGACTGCATGGGATTGAAATCGGAACGGGACTTGGACCCACTTGAAGATTCAGAGAGGGAAGTAGCGATATTGGCAGGCTTCAAACTAGTCAAAGTAGGTCTCCCAAAGGATACACTACACTAGAGCCCAGATGTAATTATTTGACAGAACCCTCATGACAATATGTCTCACAGGATGCAAACAAGAGGATTCTTTCTAGCACAACTTAAGACAGTGCCCCAAGATCCACATTTTTGGGGATACAATTAGAAAGTTCTAGTATAGAAACTGGAAGTCCCTATAAGCCTACCAGTCAAGGCACCTATTTTGAGGATTTGGGGTGAAAGACCTATGGAGGCATCACAAATCCTTCCCTATCTTTGGGCTTGGGTAGGCCCGCAGAGATACTGTTTGTATGTTGGGTGGCCCACAGCCCGCTGAGTCACAGTGTACCTACATCAACTGGTGTATGGCTCCAGATAGGGAAATATGTGCTAGTCGCAGATGCGGCAAGTTACAAAAAGATTGGGACTCATAGAGGAAACACTTAAGCCTTGATTAGCATCTAGCTGAAAACACTGTGGCTAAAAAGAAAAGGCTTCCTCCAGCTTCATAGTGAATTGCCTTAGAGAGGGTCCCATTCTCTTCAGGTCACATTATTTACAATAATGCAGTATTTTTTGTGCTGCACTGCCTGCAGGGTTGGGAATCACGCACACATAGCAATGTGTAGATGCAATTGATATTTGTTTTACTCTTTTGAAAGTGGGAAAGAACAAAAAAATCCATACAAATTCTAATAAAGGGAAAAAATGGTTACGGGGGGATTCAGCTACTCACAATCTACTGGATTGCTATGGAGAAAATGTCAGTTTATTCCACTTGTGACAGAGAACTGGTTATGTTTTTTCTGTAGCACTTATGCATGCAATGACATAAGAGTACTATAACAGAGATAACAAGCATCTCGCCTATGTGAGAGCTATTGGCTTTGCCAATGTCTTTCAGCCATGTTGTACAGCAGTGAGGTTGCTGTGCAGCATGGCTAAAAGTTGGTGGCGTGGCATAGAGTGGAGTGGCACAGAGTGGAGTGGCAGAGAGTGGAGTTGGTTAAAGTGGTGTGGCGTTGCACAGAGTAGGGCAGAGTGGCGTAGAGTGGCATAGAGTGGCGTGGAGTGGCAGAGATGAGAAGCGTGGCGTGGCATGGGATAGAGTGGTGTGGAGTAGAGTGGTGTGGAGTAGAGTGGTGTGGAGTAGAGTGGCATAGAGTGGGGTAGAGTGGGGCGGAGGTGAGTGAAGCAGAGTGGCGTGGAGTAGAGTGGAGTGGCATAGAGCGTCAGAGTAGAGTGGTATAGTGGAGTGGAGTGGGGTAGTGTGAGTGGAATAGATTGATGTAGAGTAGAGTTGTGTGGAGTACAGTGGAGTGGCGCAGATTAGAGTGGAGTGGCACAAAGTGGCATTGAGTGGTGTAGAGTGGAATGGGGTGGCTTATTAATATCCAACATTTCTTGTGACTCCGGTTCGTAACTATGTACCTTGTCTGCAACGTACTTTAAACACTATAAAATACTGTAGAAGCCATCTTTCTTATATGATACCAAATGCTTGAAGTTTCTGACCCTGTTAAGTTGACATAAAAATCTCTGCACAAAATGGTTGTACGTTTCCATTTAGTCTTAAGTAAAACTGCTATTGTAACGCAAGGCTTGCACAAGAAGGATCCGAAAATAGAAAAGCTTAGCTACACAGATTTCAGCATATTGTATTGCGAAATGCTTCTGATACGTGTTATGGAAAAGTACCAACATAATACATTGCATTACAGTGGAAAGTCCTCAAAGCTGGCTACTAAGACACGTGGTCAGCAACAGTGTATTTCGGACCATAGATGGTATGGCGCAGCTTAGGCGGTTGCCAGTTGGTCAAAAGACCCATGCTTATCCATGCTTAATTTGTGTTACGTATATTATGATGCTGCATCCTTTGTGGTTTGGGCCTATAAAACTTGTCAGGAACGTCACATCATTGGACATTCAGTGACTTTGCTGTCTGTCTCCGTGCCGCACGTATTTGCATTGTTTGTTGGTCTCCAATAAATTGTGCCATCTTTTGTGCTGACAGAGTATTGTATTTGTGGTATTATTTATTTATTATTTCAGCTCCTACAATACCATTCTCCAGCAACAAGAAATGGGATTGGTTTCACACAAGTCATTCACAATACTTTTTCACATCTGTTCACGCAGTGGTGGCGCAAATGTATTGTATGATTTATGTAGAGTGCACCGCCCGTAAGCAAACAAAACAAAAGGCAGAACACTGGCTTAACTGCAGTCATCAACCAAACTTTTAAGAAGTCTAGACGTTTAGAAGTCTATGATTTTAATCCTGCCATGTGGCTGTTTTCCACCGCGAGGCTTGCAATCCATTCGTACCACTTCCATATGAAAACTGCAGCTTTTTAAAACTAAAGTGGCCACATCCAAATGCGAACCCACCAAGGATTTATTTAATTACTTTTGGTTCCATTAAGTATTATAAGTATTTCAAAACATTTCTATACAGCCGTTGTATGCGCCATGACACACCGGGTCGCCCTGCGGCTCATGAACTCAGCACTGTGTTACGGCCTACAATTTCTTCGGAAGAAGGCCTGCACTGAAGCACATTAAGTATGCAAGTTATGCAAAGAGTAAATTAAATTATGCATGTGGTTTATACCCTTGAGCAACTTCATGCTGATTTCGATCCTGGTGACTCATGTAATTTATGCACAACCCAATTACATGACCGATATTTGCATTAAAATGTTTACCTACACTCATATTTCGAACTCTGGATATGTATGTTAAAAACAATGCATCATGAGCTTATGCAGGGGTGAGGGAATTCCTCAACTCAAATTTTAACTTTCTATTTTCCTCCAAAGTAACTTTCACACATCCTATTGATACTGTACAGATTCATTTACTACAACCCACATTCTGCACAACGTATGCATTGTCCATTCTGATGGAACTCAGATGCTCGCCTCAGCCAGTGAATGCTGCGAAACTTGCCTGCTTTACCATATCTTGACAGATCATACCATACTGTACGACAGGCCACCCCATAAAATGATAGGCTATACCATGCCATACCATACAGTCTGTACCATAACATACTATACTATACAATGACAGGCAATGCCATACCATACTCTACAATGACAAGCCATAGCAACCTATACCATACCATAACATAATATACAGTGACAGGCCACACCATACCATACTATACTATACCATACCATACAACAGCGGTCTTCAAACTTTTAAATGCCCCGCATTGATTAATAAAAATTTAAAACCCCCCACAATAATTTTCCCAATTATTCTATTAAATTAGCAATGTTTAAATATGTCCAAAATATCTCAATATTGCAGTTAAGTTCTGGTACCTCTACTCATTCTTTTCACTTAAACCACTGTTCTCAGCAGCATGATGCTTCTCTTGGCCAACGCTCCCAATGGGATCAATTAGCCCGCCCCCCAATTAGATCAATTAAAGCTCCCCCTCCCGTTTGAAGACCTCTGCATACAATACCAGGCCATACCATACTATACAATGACTGGCCGTACTACACCATACCATTCAATACAATGACATACAATGCCATACCGTAGCATATTATATGACACAACTAAAAAAAACATTGACAAAGCTACTAGTCTTGCATAGGCGAGACCTATTGGCTTTACCAATGCTTGTTTACACTTGCATTAGGAGATGATCCTGGTGTACATGCCACAGCGGTTTCTTTTGTATTAGTCATTTCACTAACTGGTAAACACTGCCCTCTGGTGTGTGAGAGGGGAAAGATGAATCGTCGAAGCAAAGTATGTAGTGCTTCAGTTTCCTGAAGAGAAAACATACACGGACAATTGCAGGCTCGACTCATTGTCATAAGGCAGAGGTCTTCAAACTGGGGGGCCTTAATTGATCCCAGGGGAGGGGGGAGCGCCAAGCTCTGGCCGAGAGAAGAATCATTCCGACTATAGTGCTTTAAGTGAAAATAATGAGTGGCAGTAAACCACTCTGTAATAGGCCATTACTAACACATTTTGTCATTTATATCCCGTCAGAGAGTAGGTGTCAAAGGGGAAGGGACTCCAAATATTCCTCGAACTCCCGCCCCACCCCTCCCCCAACATTGCTGATAGTAACACCATGGATACTTTTGCACTTTAGTAAGGCCTGGCAGAGCAGAATAGTATGTCTGGCGATCATGTATTTGATGGCACTTTTAAAAGGGATAACAGAACTTTACTGCACTGTTTCAATTTAATAGAATAATTGGGAAAACGTCTGGGGAGGAGGGGCTGATGATTTTGTTTCATTATTACACGGAAGGAGAGGCATTAAAAAGTTTGAAAACCACTGCCATAAGCCCAAACTAAGAACCCAAATATTGGCCCTGAAGCCATATCCCTCAAGAGAAACAAAGTAATCACAGTGAATAAGCCATGTGCCGCAAGAAAAACATCAATTAATCAATCACTGTGAATTCGACACCCGATGCAGTTATCAAAGGACAATCCACATGTCAATCAGCAGGGCAGTGGAGAGAGGTGAATCTGGAGTCTCTGCAGGCGCTTGGCCCTTTCTGTGATATGGATCGTACGGGTGCATACGTTTGTGACTGCACGATCGCAAGGGGGCATTTCTTCATCTGCATGGAGGCCTGGCTCCATGACAATGATAAAATGCACCTGCGCCCTCAACGTATTACAGGCGTGAACACAGGAATAAAGGTGGTCATGAGGTGCACTGACCATGTGCCACCTAGCAAAGCAAGTACAGTTAATGAACCCCTTAAGATGTCACTTTGAAGGAGGGGACTGTTCTCCCAGATCCACCCACAGGCAGCTGCAGTTACACACTACACCCACTTGCGGGTGGATTTCTATAGTGAGGTCCCTTAACAAGATCAAGGGAACAGGCTGGACAAAAGCACCAAACTGTGTGTGGAATTTTGTTTGGACGTATGTTCATAGTTTTTGGTAGGATCAACACGATCAGTACTCATGGATCCTGTCACTTGACATTTTTCAGAAATTGGGCTGTGCAACATGCACGAGGAACAGGGTAAGCATTAATACTTCTGTTATTGACTTCAGAAGAGGACATGAAGGAAAAGTAAAACAAGACCTCATATATAGAACTCATTTAATTGCAGATTTATACTGTGTTAAATGAACTTTAAGAAAAAATCAAAAGTAAAAACAGCACTTTGAAATCTGTGGATATGTTCTGTGTTTAATAAACATTCCTAAAAAAATCCTTTTGTGAGCTAAGTTTCTGATGCAATTGCACTTGCAAAGTTCAGTGCAGGTCCACTACCTCCTCTCGAAAATGCTGCTGATCACTCTGTATTGAAAGCGGGACTGATAGTTTAAAACTGCTGACTGCTTTCAATGCTGTACTCGCCATAGTGTAGGCGTGAGTTAGAAGAGCACTACGGACAGTGATGGTGTATGTATTACGGCGCACTGTCATCAGGTACACCAAATGAGGATACACCAGCCTCAACAGGGACGGTGTGCAATTTTACTTAATGTGGCCCAGATGCCGAGGGTGAATACCTTCTGCAGGGTATAACCACCAGATGTCAGAAATGCAAAGCTTTACCACAACACATGTCATTTTTTAAAAATCAATGTTAAATGTGGATATGCTTTCATTTTTTATTTACATGAAATGCAAAACAAATATAGTAATTAATAAAAAAAGAATACCAAGTTTATACCAGAGATGGGCAACATATGACTGGTATGGACAGCATCATGCCAGGGATAGTCACAGTATGCATGGGAGGTCCTACATAAGCTAGGGATCATGACCAAATGCTGTGTGGCCACAGTATTCCAGTTATGTTTATAGCATGGACGTTTGTGTCCACCGTATGGCAGGTACTGTGCTCACAAGCTGCCAGGTGGCGTGTGCCAGAGGTTGCCACCAGATGCCTCATAGGGGCAGTGTCTGCAATGGAGAGATGCTAGGCAGATGCCCCCCGCCACACGCAGAGACACGTACACTCAAACATAAGCTGATATATATATACACACACATGCACAAACACAAAACTGATGACCTAGTTGCTCACATACCCGTCTCTTTTCTCTTATTGAACACCACACCAAAAGCTATTCCTGACTTCTCAGACTGAAGCTGCTATGCAATTTTCCTTGCAGCCTCGTGTTCTCTCTCTCTGGCTCACTCACTCCCTCGCTTGCTCAGTGTCACATTTACGCACTGTGAATGACAATTTACGCATTTACGCACTGTCTGCAACATAGGCAGTCACCACACAACACAGTAAGCTGCATGGAAACGGATTGGAAACGGATTGAGCATGCTGCATGCCTACTGCTGGCAGTCACATTGTGTTAGTCAGGGTCAGTCTGGGAACTTAAACCAGCCCTGGCAAAAATTATAAATTCAGCCTCACATTTGCACCAATTGAGTGACACAATGCATTGCAGAGTATGATTTTCCCTAAGAGAATTTTGGAAAAGTAGAATTGAATGATGCATGTTCTAAAAGGCTGTTCTAAAAGGGAGCCATTGAAATATTCCAGGACATAAGAGTTTACCACAGTACCTTGTAGCGCTTTTTCTACACAACACCCAATCACGAGCGCACCAATGCGAAAATAGTGTGGCTGACAAGTACATGAACATGCTGGTACCATCCAACCACCTTTGCTAGCCTTCAGATATGAGAAAATGATTATAGTCTTGCCATATGTACTTTTAGAAAGATAATTCACTTTCCCTTTATAGAATGACACATCAACTCTTCAACAAACAGCTTCATTTTTATGGTTACAAGTAACTAAACATTACGATATTATTCACTGTATGCTTTGAAACAATACTCAAATATAATGCATAACCCAACACATATGTTTAACCTTAATGGAAGCAGTAATGGCCAGATTCAAGAGGTTCTGTAGTAAATTAGTGAGCCTGCATAAGGGATCCTTTCTGAATATGTATCTTACACTTAGGTTAGTGTGCTTATGTATATGTACAAGTGGGAGTTCATGAATGCTCTGGGCAAATACGGGTTGCTTTTGCCTGAGTCTGTAGCCAAGCACAATGACAATGTCATGCTGCAGGATTCGCCCCGTTTCAGCTGCCAGCTCTTGCCCGTTGCAGTGCTCGCTTTATTCACGTGGACGAGCTCACACGTAGCTGTTATTTGCGCGCATGTGCAAATGTGTGCATTTGCGCTAACAACAGCTCACAAAACAAAAACAACAAAAAAAAGAGCAGCTATTGCAAGCTGCCACTGGACCGCAGAACTCGCACCACCACTTCTGGGAGTGTGGCACCAGCCTCCAAATGTCGAAACCGGCCTCCAGGGGCTCCAACATCCTGGTGATTTGCCCAGTTGCTCGGTTGGTCCGTCTGGCCATGGATCTAGTACAGGCTTGGTCATTGGCTAGCTTGCCTTTGGTCTCCAAGCCAAAAGGGGGCTTGTAATACCAAAGGGCTATGATTCAATGTACGCTTTATATACACAATTGCCCCTTTGGGATTCTTGTTCCAGTTTTAAAGTAAGCAACCTGCAGAGGAGAGGAGGTGCATGCCCGGGATGGTATAGACTAATGATATCCCTGTGATCCTCCTATATCATTATAAGAGGATGGCTTATGTCTCCCTGGTTCCATGCAGCGTGGAATTCATCTCAGCACCTGAGCGAAATGTTGCTGTGCATTGTATTGGTATATTGCTTCCTACACAAGTTGGCCAGCTGTTGTATTCCACTTTAGGGGTCCATATATAGGTTTTCCTGAATCATGTCCTTATATAGGCACAATTCGCCTTGCCCTTATATAGGCATAGAATCCCAGTCCTTATTTAGGCATTAACCGTGCACTCCAAATACAGGCATGGTCACCGACATCCATCCACCCTAACGTCACAACGAGTTCTTAGAAACCAGCCCCTTAAGCTTCGGGAGTTCCCCTAGCACAGGACTATTGATTTCTCCAAGAACTCATCTTTATGTATGAACCGTTATACCTTAAGGGTTCATTCCTGACGTCTTCCTCTGTCCGACTTCACGTCAATGCTAACATTCCACGACACCTACCAGGTATAAATATACCTTCCCTTGCCCAAGCAAGTCAGAGGAGACCTCGACTTCAGAGGAGCCCGTATCCCGGCCTGACGCACTGAGAAGACGCTGTCATTCCTGCACGCAGACGAATCCAGCTTCCAGTGTTCTGACTCCCTTCGCGGGGTCCAAGATCCGGCAGGAGATTCCCACCTCTCTCATTCTCAAGGTATGGAGCTGACTAGAACCTAGAGGGACTCTTGGCATACTAGACTTAACATACTCTTAGTCTACCATACTAGAGAACACTCCACCTACTTCAATCTTTCCCTACACCTCAACTAGGTTAGGCACATTGGGGTAGAACTAGCTTAGAGACGCATCGAATGAGTACTCGCATTCTTAGCTCATGTTATTTATGTACGTGAATATATGCTAAAAGAATGCTAGTGCAGTATTATTTATTTCTACTGCTTACGCTGTACATTATTTATCTTGCATACTGTCTTGTGATCATAACAGCACATATCTCTTACACGAGAAACAAGACTGTTCAATAAAACCCTTTTATTGAAACGCCCGTCTTTCCTTTCTGTGTAACTCTGCAGAAACTAAGCATGCACAATTGAATGAGTGAAACTGTTATCTATTGTTTCCACGATTCTGAGACATGTTCCGCTTCTAAAGGGAAACAAAGTTGGCATGTTTTTCGGTTGCCAGAAACTACTCCCTTCTTGTTCTCAAGGAGTTTCTAGTGGCCTCTGAGCTAGCTGGCACAGGTAATTAAGTTTAATATAATCGATAGGGACATACCGACCTTAGTCCTATGTCAAACCTATAGGTTATATTATTCCAATGCGCAGAGCCTATTAGGGAAATAGGAACTACACTACATGGCGCCCAACGGTTTGGTAAGGCAGTAATTTAACGCTAGATACTGAGTAACTCATTCGTGCTTTTCTCAGAGACCCCTACTCACATACTCCATAAGACGTCCGGAGTGGGTAGGGTTAAATATCCGCCATAACTAAATAGGGAAGCACCCTATAAATTAGTTGTTTGGTTTGTTCAACGTTGAAGGATCCAGTGTTCCAAAATATTGTGCACCTTATCTTTTTGTTTCCTTGAAACTTGTTCTACATTTTTCAAAAAACAAAATGCCTGACTCCGACAACGGTGACGTTGCGGGTCAACCAGCTTTAACAGCTTATAACATCACAGGTTTTATTGAAACCGAGGAGGGTGTCATAGACATCAATCCAAACTTAAGAAGAGCCATCACTCTAAAACTTATAAAACACGGCCTACCACCAAGAGGAGGTAGAGCAGTTTTCGTGATAGAGGCACACGAATCCTTTCAGACAGAGGTATTCTATTCATGGGTCATATTTCCTGAATCAAATTCAGTAACAAGACTGTTTCACTTCTACCATGAAGATGATCCACCAGAGGAATATATTCCTTTCGAGGATATTGAAATTCCACTAACATACCAGGAGCATCAGCTCTGGTTTAAAGGCGCCCTAAAACATCACAAAAACATTACCAGGCTCGGTCCACTAGGTAGACCAGGAGCAACATGGTCGATTCTAGCCGGCTACACACTTCATCCTGACATCGAAATAATGTCAGACGAGGAATTACTTACTCAACTTACAGAGATAATAAAAATCTACAGACTAGTCCAATATGTCATGCGGACTATCACAGTCCAACCACCATTAACCATTCCAAATCAAACTCCTCAACAGGGGAATACACTAAAAATTACACCAGAGACTCTATACGCAGTCATGGGAAAAATGCCCACAAAACGTGAGCAAATTCCATTTTGGATAGCTCAAAAATTACTCAAATCGAAGCAGTATTTCCAAATACTAGCCCGTATGAGAAACACAGAATCCTAACTATCAGTTTACCAATGGGGATCACACCACAACTGGAAGACTGCACCACTTGGGGCTCAGTCTTTGCTGCCATCTATACTAAAACACATGGTATTCCATCAATTGCAGTAATACCAGATGTCCTGAAACAAATTCAAAAAGAATACGGGGCAGAGCCTGCTCTAAATTTAGGTATGAAATTACTGATAAATTTCGACCAGGTCTCAACAATAATATTATCTAATATTAAAGGGAGGCAGCAGCAGTGGCGATCCGCCAACGATTAAGGGAATTCGATGTTACAGAACATCAAACTGAGCTACCCAGAATAATAGAACAATCTTATGCAGAATTAGGCAGAGATAGTTTGGGTGGAAGACCAGTGAAGCCAAAACTATCTGAAAGTCCAGAGAAGGACTCTATTAAACAAACTCCTACATCTTCTAAAATGAAGTGGGAGACTAATAAAAATAATTCAGAGAAACGTTCTCAATCCCGAGGTAGGTCTCCTCAAAAGGAGCCCTCTGAAAGGAGGTATAACCTCAGGAATAGGGATAATTTGAAAAAGCCTGACAGGTATCAAGATACTGATACATGTTCCTCTCGTACCTTTCAGATCTCGTCACAGACATCGGAAAGAAGAGGACGGTCAGAACATAGAGAAGAACGCGTGAAATCGAAAGACGACAAACACGTTCCAAGAAATAAATCAAAACCTCAATTCTCAAAGAAGAAGGTAGCAGGTCTGAAGGTCAGACATGCCGAGGATACTGAGAACACAACTCAAAAACGGAGAATGGGCTCAGACAATGCTGGACAGTGCAGCAGAAGTCACAATAGCTCGCCAGAACCTGAAGGAACTTCTGGAGATAGTGGACTTGAATGAGTACATTACAGTTGAGACTGTAGACACCAGGGTTAGTACTCCACAAAAGTTATATGAAATAACACTCCGAATGGAGGGAGACATACCTAGACAGGTGAAAGCACTTTTTTGGGAAAAACTTTCAAGGGGCTATGACATACTTCTAGCAGAAAAAGACTGGCCACCACAATTTGTCAGGGAGTGCCCACATGGCGAGGACATTATTATGCCTGCCTTCTCTAACCATATTCCAATTCACCTAAAATACACTTATGCCAGGAAATGGGCAGTTGCCCAGGCCCCAGCATTATACAAAAATCATGTAGGATGGGATGAGGATTCACCTCACCATAAAATACATCTGAAAATGAACCTACTGCACAAAGGCAGTACCCAATAAAGCAAGAAGCTAAAAAACAGGTCAGGGAGATCTTAGATCAACTTGAATACCAAGGGGTGATTGAAACATGCACCTCTTCAATGAACAATCCTTTGTTTCCTGTCTCCAAACCAGACAATACCCATCGTCTAGTTTTGGATTACAGACACTTAAACACTTGTTCTAAAACATTTGCAGTGCAAAATGCACATAGTACAGCATTAATGAATAACATTGTGCGTAAAAAATACAAAACCACATTGGATATCTCAAATGGTTTCTTTTGTCAAAACATAGCACCTGAAAGCAGGTACTTAACAGCTTTCTCAATAATGGGGACCCAGCGTCCATTTTGTCGACTCCCACAAGGGTTCAAGAACAGCCCGGGGTTATTCTCAGCGAGAGTAACTGAGTTACTACAAATTTATGACAATGAGGCATTGTCCTATGTCGATGACATCTATCTGACAGACGATGACCTGGACAAACACTTGAACAGGGTGAGCACCATTATACTGGGCTTCGCCTCTGAGGGCTACAAGTTCAACTTTAAAAAGTCCCGAATTGCCCATCTCAATGTCCTGTTTCTAGGATATGAGCTTTCAAGTGAAGTCAAGAGCTTGGCAGCTAACTGTTTAGAAAGGTGTGCGCTGCTCCAACCTCCAAAGACGCTGAAAAATTTACAATCCAGCCTGGGTTTCCTAAATTTTGGAAGAACTTACATTCTAAATTACACAGAAAGGGTTAAACCTCTCTACGCATTAATCAAACCTGATTTTTCAATCAAAAATTGGACACCAAGAACACACAGAAATCTTGCATTCACTCCAAGCTAACATGTTAGCAACAAATCACTTACAAACACGCGTAAGTCAACGCAATTTAGTGATCCGAATAATTTCGGGTCAATGCGGATTCACCTACTTAACATTTAATGAGGGTGAAAAAGTACCAATTGCATACAAATCACACTTGTATACACAAGCAGAAATGCGCTTCACTTCAACTGAAAAATACTGACAGCAGTTCAAACTGCAGTAGCAAAAGAAAGAGCTCTAGCCCAAGGGAAACGCATTATTGTCGTAACCCCAGTTCCGGCCTTAGAGGCGGTAACAAAAGCAAGCATTCCAAATGCTAAAGCATTACATCCTAGATGGATACAATGGGTTAATTCTCTTGCTGCAACAATTGTTGAATATGTTTTTGATCCGGACTTAAAAACACAAGCGTTCCTGCAATATGAACATAAATGTCCTCTGCCTACTGAGATTCTGCCTCTCGATCAGTACGAATTCATAATTTACACTGACGGATCCGCACAACCCGCAACAGGGAGTAAGCAAGCTTACAGTGCAGCGTGTGCAATCGTTAAAGGTCGCATGCGCGATGGCAAATTCAGACCTATGGTCACAAAAACCCAGTCTCTAGGAGATTGCACAGCTCAGCGAGCTGAACTACAAGCATTCAAACTGGCACTTGAAAGTACAGATCGAGAATTCCCCACACTAATAGTGTGCGATTCTTTCTACTGTGTGCAGTCGTTTAATGAGTATATACAAACTTGGCTTGAAAACAGGTTCAAAGATGCAAAAGGTGGCACAATAAAGCATAAAACGCTTTGGGAACAAGTAGTTCAGTTAAAAAGCGAACTACCAAAGGCTCACGTGATACACACACTGAGTCATCAACGTGATGGCGTTCACGTTGCAGGGAATTCATTGGCTGACGAAGCCGCAAAGGGGGCTGTTCAGACGGCTTCCGTAGCTGCGATCACTCGTTCAAAAATGAAAATAGACAGTGAGATAATGTTGGCTGTCAATGCTACGAGCAAAGGCAGTGGTGCAGCGTTATCAAAAAAGTTTCTACTCAAGTACTCATATGTAATTGATGCGAACAACGTTCCTTTTGCTAGAGTCCCTGGGGTGGGGGATAGGGTAATTCCAAACATGGAACGTAGAGCAGCTTTGATTTATGAAACACATTTGGGGGAGGGTCTGTCACATCAAGGGATCTCTAAAACAATTTTGACATTAAAAGAGATGTACTGGTGGCCTGGAATGAATACAGAAATACACATATTCATCAATAACTGCATAGACTGTAAATTACAGAGAGAAAGCCACCAGACACCATGCTACGAATGTAGCTGCCCAGCACAGACACCATTGTTAGACAGCATTAGACTATCTATGTGCAGGCGTCCTCATGGACACGTGCAATCCCACAAATACTAAGTCAAGGTTCCTATGGATATGGCCACAGCGCTCGAACGGTTATAAAAGATTTGCGAGTCTTTATCGGGACATACGCAATAGGCACGCTACATTTTGACCAGGGCCCTGCGTTTAGCTCTCGGGCTTACAAAGACGCCATGACCAGCCTGGGCGTTGCATTGCGGTACTCCTCTCCGTTTCATCCTGAGGGAAATTCTGTTGTGGAAAGGAAAAACCAGGACATAAAGCAGTCTATAAGAGCTAGGGTATTAGGTTCGGGTGATGGGTGGGTCAAACATCTATATGGGGTCCAACGCTCATTAAACAATTTGCCAAGAAGTTCTCTAGGGGGGGTCACTCCATATGAGGTCCTATTTGGGACAAGAATGTGGGTGCCAGATCTGGAATGCAGTGGCACAGTGGTGGAAAATAAACCTTTTGATATCAAAGATTGTTTGGCTGTCTTACAGGACTTAAATGAACTAAGAACGAAACAAAGCAACGTATTCCTGCAGCCAACCACCACTGGGGAAAAACCGGCGGTCCCAGCAAGGCCTGTCTGGATTCCAAAAGTTGGGGATCTAGTCAAAGAAAAGATTGCGGACAAGAAGGAATTTGGACCTTCTTACAGACAACCAGTACCTGTCCTAGCCGTACACGGAACAAGAGCAGTACTTCTGCCGCCCCTTGCTGGAAGAAAGGAGAAAAGATTTGTGTCCATCGACCTCATCAAACCACAGTATGTGGCCAATACTAAATAGTAGGCCTCGTGGACTCCGACCTAGTAGCAGACACACTCCTCTCGCTACTATCCAAGAGGTTCAGACTGAAAGACTGATAACCATCGAGAATTCAGCAGTAACAGATGAAGGACTGAGCAACAATGCTATGGAACTCATCCCTCTTGAAACACAAGTAACAGTTCGTCCAAATACACCTGTCTACACCAATGTAACAAGTGATCAACTGGTCCCAGCGATTTCTACAAATCCTGATGCAATTCCAACAATTGACAGAACTGCTTCTGGCTACTTCATTAACTTTGATACGTTTTCTGAGGATCCGAGTGAGCCCGAGACGTCGCCAGCATCAAAAACTTTTAAACAGCAAGTACAAGACTTTTTGCATTTTTTGAAAAAGACTTATCTAGTTTCACCATGGATTGAACTTTAGGTTAGTTCTGGAATATTTTTCTTCCTGCTTTGGCTAGCTTTGGTTATGACTATGAGCTTGCTTATAAATGGGAGATACATCCATTTGGACATTGAAAGAAAAGAAGTGAACTTACTTTTGAAACCTCACAAATCATCCCATCGTGAAACAAGAGACTTGTCTGCAGTGAACATCACAGCCGTTCCTATACAGGATGGTATAGTGTGGGACAAAACTGATTTTGATATTTTCGGCCCTACGGAACATTTGAACATTCCACATTTATTTAAGATTTCACTAAGTGATTTTGTTTCATCCAGTACCTTTTCTGATGATTGGGACTTTGAAACTGTGAATGATATGATGTTTGACCTAGAAAAATCTGCTGCATTTTCTAATAATGAATATTTAGACTATGAACAGCTGTATTGCTATAACCACTATGGTCATCATTTTTTGCATAAATCTGCAACACCTAGAAATGTGTTTATGTTTAACCAATGGGAGCATTGTCCTACACCACCAAAAGGTAGTTCAAAAACATTTGCTAAAAAGTTTCCATATTTTTCAGGATACAATACATCTGATCCAGACACATTTTACTATAGAAATGTAAACAAAACAGGACTGAAAATTATGTTAACAAATTCAAAACAGATTTACTCTGCAGCTTTTATTGCCCAACTGTCTAGACATGGTTTCGACTTATGGAAAGACACAATAGACACAAAATCTGTCTGGGGTACTAAAGATTGGCAAGTGCAGGGGATAGAAGCTTTATTTAGAGCCTGTATCGTCCCTCAACAAATAATGTTTTTGAATGACACGGTCCAACAAACGTCTTGCCTTGGGTTAGCCAAGATTAAAGACAAGAAAAATCCTTCTGTACCGACACCTGCAAGTGATAACAATACACAGGCAGCGGTTACAGTTGACACCATACTACAACTCAACAGAACAAATCCTGATTGGAGAAAATTGTTGATCTGGCCCACAGACACAAACAACTGTCAAGCGAGATTCCTGAATAAAACACAGGGGTTTACTATTCACAGGCCAGACCCACGATACGTCCAAAGACAGCATCCGGGGGTAGTAACAACATACAGTGTAGGAAAATTATGCCTCGATTGGCTGCAAAAATCTACACTTAAGGATGTGAAACAACACTTATCTTTACTTAAAGAAGACGCAGACCTTAGGGAATTCTTGCTTGGACCAAGAAAACCGCGTCAAAAACGTTTCATATATGCCAGCATTTATGCTGCTTATAATGAAGCATGGCAGGTGTCACAGATGGAGGCTGCAGAACGAATACGTGAATTGATCGTATTAACTTAGAGAAAACTCTCTCTGTGGTCGACAATGGGTTAACAACTTTGTCCTCCAGAATTTATTCATTGGACAGTATTGTATCCTCTGCTATCGACATACTGGAACAAGATTTAGCCATGTTACAGCAAGGCCAGTCTCAGTTACGTTCTATTATGTTATTAAGCTGGACGCTGCAATCTTTGCGTGCGGGCTATGTGCCTTGGCGTTTTATCAACACGACGGCTCTGTTTGCAGAATACAATCTAACTGATAAACAGTTCGAACTGGCACAAAGGGGAGCAAAGTATACAGTACTGAGCATTGAAAAACTTGACAAATTACCATTCACAGTGGCAGAAAAACCAGCTACAGAATGGCTTATTCACGGCAAAATTAGTCTACCTGTGACTACTTTCCAGTTTCAGTATTGCCTTAAACAGATGCAAGCAGGCAAATATGAAAGGTTGGGTAAAGAATACATTAAGACATCCTGGAATTTACCTTACACCTATAGATGTTGGAGTGGGGATCGTGAGGTGTTTCTAAGCGGTACACACAGTGAAAGTGCACTAAGCGGTTCACTGATTTGTCAGGACATTTCTTTACACGGGGCTTGTAATGGTTCTGTGGCAAACTTGTCCTGCCACCAGCAGGGTACACCAGCTGCTGTGATTAATCCAACGTTGGACAACTTTCTAATGGGAGTTACCTCATGTTGAATGATCAGAGTTGCTGTGGCATGTTGCCAGGCATCCCATATCTAGTAACGGTCAACTCCAGGGTCACTTGCTGTATGCAAGTATTGTTTTCCCCAATAGACACAGTCAGGGAGTTGCCTCTATGGCGTTCGTTAAATGTCTCTTTTATTCGATTTGATACTTTAAGCAGAATGAAAGCCATGCTTATACAACCATCAGTGCCTTTGACCTCGGCCAAAGAAACCTATGATCTACAAGTTTCAAGGACTTCGGCTGAGATACAAGCTTTAATTCGTACAAATTGCCCTATACATTTCGTAGAAATGATAGGACGTATCTTTAACATGTCTGATACAAGCGGAATTGTACATGTATTTAAGACCATCTGTTCCGGACTATTAGCACCTTTCCAGGCTGTCCTCGGAATCATCCCAAACTTCGCACATTCGGTGTTTGGTGGTGTGCCATTAATTCTAGCACTTGTTGCAGGAATTCTGTTTCTATTCCTCCTACTACGCTATGGCAAGCCTCTTCGCCAACATCACTCCGAGCGATGTGGAGAGAGCCCTCCTTGAACGGAAATGCCGTGAGCGAATAGTACAGCTTTAGGGCATGCCTCGTCTACGGGAACTTAATACAACGTGGTTCCTGTCATTCAGACCAATCTGGCAAGATTGAATCTTACCTGTTCTACGCTGCCTGTTTTGCAGTGAAGAATGCGTGCTAGACACCTGTCTAACACTCCCATCAGTCATGCCAACGGATATCGATACTCTGCTGGACCCGATAACGGCCCATGCTGTGTGTTGCCCCCAGAGGCTTCCAATCCTGATGGCGGCATTCATTGAGATCTCACAGACGCTTCCGGCTGCTGCTGAGGTACGAGATGGATCAACGGGCACACAGGTAACAACGGACGCGAACATTGCATCTTCTGCTGAAGGCGATGTTTCTCATCTCTGTGCAATTCACCTTCTGAATGAGGTGTTCCAAATGTCACCGACTTCGGTGGATGATATTTTGGCTACGGACATAGATGATCTAATGTTTACGCCGACCCCTACACTGACTTTGATTCAGCTCACAGTGTACCAGGGCAACAATGAAATTTGGCCTTCATATTTTTCAAACTTGGAACTTTGCCCAGAATTGAACTTTTTTCTTTTTAAATTTTTGAAATGACATGGCAAATGAACAATCTGCTTACAGTAGAACTAGTCTTATAAAACGGACTTCTTTGAATACTTCCAGGGACACATTGTCACCTTATTTGTCTAACATTTCATTTACTTTCATGATATGCAATGGCTTTGATTGTAAGAACTTATCGACCATTTCATCATATGTATATATTACTGTTTCATTCACGTTGCATTCCACTTCCGTTATATGCTTAGAATGAAAACAATGCTTTAAATGTACAGTACCTATGGCATTTCAACAGTTTTTAAGCTTCTTTAAAATGCTTTTAGAAATGTTTTTAGTAATATGTGGTACTCAATTTTATGTTTAGCATTTAAATGTTTAGCATTTAGTATTATCGTTCAATCGAAGATGGAGTGGGTGTTGTATTCCACTTTAGGGGTCCGTATATAGGTTTTCCTGAATCATGTCCTTATATAGGCACAATTCGCCTTGCCCTTATATAGGCATAGAATCCCAGTCCTTATTTAGGCATTAACCGTGCACTCCAAATACAGGCATGGTCACCGACATCCGTCCACCCTAACGTCAATACGAGTTCTTAGAAACCAGACCCTTAAGCTTCGGGAGTTCCCCTAGCACAGGACTATTGATTTCTCCAAGAACTCATCTATTATGTATGAACCGATATACCTTAAGGGTTCATGCCTGACGTCTTCCTCTGTCCGACTTCACGTCAATGCTAACATTCCACGACACCTACCAGGTATAAATATACCTTCCCTTGCCCAAGCAAGTCAGAGGAGACCTCGACTTCAGAGGAGCCCGTATCCCGGCCTGACGCACTGAGAAGACGCTGTCATTCCTGCACGCAGACGAATCCAGCTTCCAGTGTTCTGACTCCCTTCGCGGGGTGTTAGAGTTCCAAGATCCGGCAGGAGATTCCCACCTCTCTCATTCTCAAGGTATGGAGCTGACTAGAACCTAGAGGGACTCTTGGCATACTAGACTTGACATACTCTTAGTCTACCATACTAGAGAATACTCCACCTACTTCTATCTTTCCCTACACCTCGACTAGGTTAGGCACATTGGGGTAGAACTAGCTTAGAGACGCATCGAATGAGTACTCGCATTCTTAGCTCATGTTATTTATGTATGTGAATATATGCTAAAAGATAATGCTAGCGCAGTATTATTTATTTCTACTGCTTACGCTGTACATTATTTATCTTGCATACTGTCTTGTGATCATAACAGCACATATCTCTTACACGAGAAACAAGACTGTTCAATAAAACCCTTTTTATTGAAACGCCAGTCTTTCCTTTCTGTGTAACTCTGCAGAAACTAAGCATGCACGATTGAATGAGTGAAACTGTTATCTATTGTTTCCACGATTCTGAGACATGTTCCGCTTCTAAAGGGAAACAAAGTTGTCATGTTTTTCGGTTGCCAGAAACTACTCCCTTCTTGTTCTCAAGGAGTTTCTAGTGGCCTCTGAGCTAGCTGGCACAGGTAATTAAGTTTAATATAATCGATAGGGACATACCGACCTTAGTCCTATGTCAAACCTATAGGTTATATTATTCCAATGCGCAGAGCCTATTAGGGAAATAGGAACTACACTACACAGCTGTATTGCAATTTTTGTTTTTCTCAAACCTGAATGCTATATTTTGACCCTCATTACAAGTAGCAGTATTCCCACCTCAGTGGTAACTGTCAGGGATACCACCCCAGACCATTCTAAGAAGCCCTCTGTCACTGAACACAATAATTCCAGGCCCAGAGACAACGAACCAAGTTTCACTGGGTGAAGATGCACAGCCGATGATAGTGTTGCAGGGCCTCAAACCACAGGCAACCCCTGCAGCACTGCAGGGGGTTATACAATGCTGCCTCTGGCCTAACTCTACCCTGGCCTGACCTGCCCTCACCGAACATCCCACCCCAACCTCCACTGGGCCTCCCTCTGACATTTAAGGGCTATGTCAACTAAAACATTTTCCTACAACACCTCATCAAGGTTTGCAAGCGCTATATAAATGCCAACCGTTCCCTCTTCTATCCCCCCACTATCCTTTTTCAATCCAAATAACGAACTCACATGTCCACCGCTTCAATTACTTTTATATCTCCCTATACTAACTCGCCTCTAATCCTTTTTTGGGTTCCGGAGTAGCGTGCTACTCGCCAAAAAGCGCTTCAACACCTCGTCATGGGTAGTAAGCGCTATATAAATGCAATCACAATTACAATACTCTTCTTGTGAAGAACAAAGAGTATACTTTGATGTTCTTAACATCGTCTGATCTGTTTAAAGAGATCCATTTAAAGAGCTCCCATGATGAAGGCTCCGCAACAGGACGTGGCATTTGAAGCCAAAATGCTGTTGTATTGGGAGGAATAGTATGCTAGGATAAAACTGTTGATTATCAGCATTATACAATTAAAATGATTAGGAGGCTGTTTTTAATCCAGTTTAAGTAAAATGCTCATGTCATTTTTAGATCTGGTCTAGGGACAAATTTAGTTGCATCGACAGCCTCGCATATTAAAAAAAATCATAAATAGAACATGCATACATTCGAGATACTTTGAGTTTGCCCTTGCATCCATTTGTGGGTTTAGCTGTCATTCACATTTTCCTAAAGCCCACCATAGCAAACAGCATGGGGTAGTGGTCAGTTCACTTCCGTCACTGACTCTCACACTGGGAGTGACTGCATTTTGCCTCATCAAACGTGCGTACATGCAGTAAGAAACCAGGGCTTTTTGCAGTGTCCCCCCACTTTTTTCCCCCATTTTGACTACTAGATGCTGGTTTTCTGACTGACTGTGCCCTGGGCGTTGCTACCCAGACCTAGGGCCTGTGCTCTGATTAAAAGTACATGGTAATTCGGTATAATTACAATTGGTACTGACAGCCTACCTGTAAGTCCCTAGTATATGGTAAGGCATGCAGGTTTGGAGGCCCAGCAGATTTAATGCACTTACGTGTGCACTGCTGTGTTGCCTGCTGTTATTTTAAAGGAGCCCCTGCTTTGCAAGATGCTTTTAAAATTATATGCAATTTCAACTTTGGAATTAGAGGTACTTCCAAAGTCTTAAACTACTATATGTTTTCAAATAAGTCCCCCCTAAGGCCTCATCTAAGTGCTCCAGGGGTAGGGTGCCTTGTAACTATAAGTAGGGACATTTTAAAAGATGTTTTATATGGCGGTCCAACATGGCGGACACGCTTTAGATGAGCTCCGTGGGCCCTTCCATAATCCTCTTATCATCCTGCCCATCAGCCTCTATATTTTACCCCCAGTCCCCCATCTATATCCCTGGTGGCCCGTGGAGCAGCGGAATTGCCCACCTGGGACCGTTTGAGGACCGGCGGAGCGGTGACTGGGCCCGCGCCGTGCTGCAGGCCATCGCTTGTTAAGTTTTGTTGAAAATACTGTTTCATACTCCTTTATGTATATGGTCTACATGCCCTATGACAGGCCAAGCTCCCACACTTCTTTTAGATACCCTGCCCTGTGATGGACCCTATTGGTAGGCTACACGTAGTCAGTTGGAACATGCGGGGGCATTAGATAAAATTAAAAGAGGTGAGGTCCTTCGACAGGCCAAACGAGCCGCAGCTGATGTCCTATTGTTGCAGGAGACTCACCTTATGGGTTCCAAGGCGATATGTCTCTCCCACTTTGGTTATATTCAAATTTATCATGCGGGGTTAACCAGAGGTTCCCGTGGGGTGGCGGTCCTAATTCATCGCCGGGTTCCCTTTATACATGCTAAAACATGGTCCGACCCCCAGGGTAGGTATATTATTGTGACTGGCTCACTGCACGGAGAGTCCGCTACACTTGGCAGTGTCTACGCACCCCCTCCGCTCTCAGAATCATTTGTAGAGCGCCTGACGAGAACACTGCTGGAGATGCCAATGGACCTCTCTATAATAGGAGGGGATTGGAATGACGAAGTGAATGTGGTTCAGGATAGATGGAGACCATGCGTCGGACAAGAGACACTTAGGGATACACGCCTGCAGACACTGATGAGAGACATGGGGTGGATGGATACATGGAGACATTTGCACCCAACTACACAAAGCTATACATATTACTCTGCGGTCCATGACACCTTCTCCCGATTGGATTACATATTTATACCAACCACTTATTATTATCGAATCGCTGCGACGGATATACTACCCAGGGGTTTATCGGATCACTCTCCAGTGGTCCTGACTCTGCGCTTGGGGGTGGCCTTTCCTCCCTTTCGGTGGCACCTCCAGGACCAGCAATATAAAACGCACATATGTCAGACAATTACGGAATATTTCGCTGACAATCTGAGCACGGTGCACTCCGCAGAGATTATTTGGGAGGCTATGAAGCCAACCATTAGGGGCGCAGATATTGCATATTGCGTCGCCCAGCGAAAAAAACGCCGGGAGGCATTGCTCCAGACTGAGGCCCAGTTGCTAGAGCTGGAACAGAGGTGTAGAGGAATAGACGGTGGGCAGATCCGCCAACTTCTTCTCCAGCAACAAACATATGCTGACACACTGCGTGATGAGGCCAGACAGGCTTGGTTGGCCTCGCGCAGTAGAATTTATCAATGGGGTGATA
The DNA here is from genome assembly GCA_963921515.1 of Calotriton arnoldi. NCBI lineage: Eukaryota > Metazoa > Chordata > Amphibia > Caudata > Salamandridae > Calotriton > Calotriton arnoldi. Next base: position 3,236,245 of record CAWUFW010000100.1, on the reverse strand, counting down.
AATCGAGCTCTCTCTCCTGCATCGTTTGTGTCAACATGCTCTCCACCCGTTAACTATACCGGGTATTCTCGGCAACGATGGCCAAACACTCACTGACCCTGCTCAAATTGCTTCTAGCTTCGCGACTTATTATGCAGAGCTCTATACCCCCAATGATGCTTTGCCAGAACCCTTGATCCACCAATACCTTGACGATCTGCCCCCTAAGGCCGTTTCGGATGCGGCACGAGCAGATCTAGATGCCCCGCTGACGGTCGAAGAACTGAGCGCTGCCCTTGCTGACCTACGCTCAGGTAATGCTCCAGGCCCAAACGGCTTCCCGTGTGAGTTCTATAAGTTGTTCCAATCTCAGTTCCTTACTCACTATCTGGAAGCGGTACACGTAGCCCTCAAGGAGGGGAGACTCCCGCCGGATTGGCAGGATGCCGAAATTGCGGTATTTCCTAAGCCCGGCCGACCTCCAGATCAACACTCATCGTACCGTCTTATTTCGTTGCTGAATGTGGAGGCCAAATTATTGGCCAAAGCTCTGGCTAATCGCATCCTCCCTTATATGTCGGACTTGGTTCACCCTGATCAGGCGGGCTTTATGCCTCAACGAGCGACCCGTCAGAATATTCGACGGGCTCATAATGCAGTAGCGGCGATCGATCAGCTGGATGGCCCGGCGGCGCTGCTGCTAGCCGACATAGAGCATTCGATACGCTGGGATGGACCTACTTGTTTGCCCTCCTACAGCGCCTAAATATAGGACCGCGACTCATGTCCTGTATTAGACTACTATATACCGACCTTTCGGCTTCGGTTAGAGTGGCCGGTGCGGTATCGGATCCCTTCCCTATAGGACGCGGCACCCGACAGGGGTGCCCCCTTTCCCCTTATTTATTTGCGTTAGCAATGGAACCGCTGGCCTCATGGGTTCGAATTGATGGGCAGGTGAAGGGCTTTGAATGGCCGGGGGGGTTTTCGGATCGGATCGCCCTCTATGCGGACGATGTTCTTTTCTTCTTAATGGAACCGCATCGGACAGGACCCCGAATACTCCGCATTATGCAGATATTTGGTCAACACTCTGGCCTATATATGAACGCCAAGAAGTCGATACTGTGGCCTATTCGTGGAGGCTCAGAAATGGGCACATGGACGGGAGAAGTAACACTGGCCACAACCGGGCTGAAATACCTCGGGGTCTACATCTCGGCCTCTCAATCGGTGTCGTGGAATAGAAACATTGCCCCCATCTGGAAGCGCACACAGGCTGAGATGGAGTCCTGGGCGCGTATGCCCCTTTCCATACCGGGAAGGTCAGTGATATTTAAAATGGTATCCCTCCCTCGCCTTCTTTACCAACTGCAGAACCACCCCTTTCAGATATCTGTCTCCTGGTTCCGGCAACTCAACTCCAGATTAAGCCGTTTCCTGAGGCATGATCAAGCTGCTAGGGTGGCACTTAAAACGTGCTTCCAATCACCATATTGCGGAGGTGTAGCGACCCCTGATATCCAATCAGCATCTCATCTCCTGGTCTTGAACGACTGGTGGTATGGGAATAGCAGCGACCCGGCGTACCAAGTGGAGAAATGGCTTATGGGAGATGTATTATCCCATAAACTTTTATACACAACAAAAGAGCTATGGAAATTGACGCCTGACACACGAGTGGTCTTCGGAGTGTGGAAAGAATCAATGTGCAGTATGGGGTGGTGGAGACGATTGACAAGGGAGACGCCCCTCTCGCAGAGCGGTCTTATGCCGCAAGTATCCACCTTAGTGGAGTTTAAACAATGGGACGCCATAGGCATTTCCACGTTGGGGAATGTAATGCGAGGTACCACCATGAGGTCCTTTCAGGAGCTCAGAAATGAGTACGCCATGCCACACACACAATTTTATAAATACCTGCAACTGAGACATGCCCTATCCCCATATATTGCGCATTTGGAATCTCTCCCGGAGTTTAACCCAATAGAGGCAAAGGTTTTTATGGGGGATTTAGGGGATCACAAGACTGCAAAGATATATCAAACTTTAGTGCCGAACCTCTCCACGACTTTAGACTCGCTCCGGGAAAAATGGCAGACGGACTTGGGTCCCCTGGATAGTGACGATTGGACAGAGGCCTTGGAATCCCCGAGGTACACTGCAATAGCAACTCGTCTCAGACTTATTCAGTTTAAGCATTTGCATCGTGCTTACTTTACCAGATACCGGCTTTGGAGGGCGGGGCTGATAGATTCCCCTATGTGCCTACGATGTGGCAGTGAGGAAGGCACACTTCTGCATACTATTTGGGATTGTACAGCACGTGGCAGGTTTTGGAGGGGAGTTACTCGTTGTTTATCTGAAGTACTGGGTTGGGACATACCTCTGTCTCCTAAGCTTGTTCTTTTACATGTCACGGAAGAAATATCTATAAAAAGCACCTATTATTTTTGGGCTTTACCCTGGCAAAAAGAGACATAGCTAGGGCATGGAAGGATCCGGCTCCGCCTAAATTGGGTGCTTGGAAGGCAGGCCTTGACTGGTGTATGGGTCAGGAACAACCTATCTTTAAAGCGCGGGGGTGCCCGCAGAAGAACTTTAAAATATGGAAACGTTGGGCAGATTTCAGGGGTCTCCTACTAGAGCCTCCCCCACCACGACCTGTAGAAGTGGAAATCATCCGAGGACATATCACAGGATAAAAATGTTGCTATACCGGGTTATGACATACATGGAATGGCTTGATGGGTAGGATCTTTGGTCTACTATACGGTATGAGACACAGTTGTTTGTAAAGTTAGGGGCTGTCGTTTACAGACCCGAATTGTCTATCTTTTTGTATCATAAATGTCATATAGAAGTCACCTGCTCGAAAACTATTACATTGATTAATCTATACTCTTGCTCCCCTGTAACGAATGTGATTACCTTATTTGATGACTCAATAAAAAAGAGTTTTGAAAAGAAAGAAAAAAATGATGTTTTATATGCCTTGGTGAGGGAAAAACTGCCAATTTTGTTTTTCCACATTGTAGCACATTGGCTCCAAAGGCTAACATGGGAATACTTTAATCAAGTGTAACTATTGATAGGCGTGAGCTTAAAATATATTTCAAAGTATTTAAAATGATGGTAAGAATGAATCCAACAACTTGCCAAGGATGGTGTAGGAAAGTAGGATCTGCTTCTTATGGTTTCCCCCACTTTTTGCTTGATGTTACACTGTTTTTGACTAGTCTGACTGGGATTCTGCTAATCAGGACCCCAGTCTATCTGCTTTCTCCCTAAAATGTTATGCCATGTACTTAGGTACACTCCAGATTGGATACTGGGGTACCCTGGTCAGTCCCTAGTATATTGTACACATGTACCGAGGGCATAGGTACCCCAGAGGCCTCCCATGGGCTGAAGCATGCATTATGCCACCCATGAGAGGCCATGCAAAATGGAACTACAGGCCTGCCAGTGCAGTCTGTGTAAGCTGGCCCTTAGAAAGATATAGGTTTCCTATATCTATAGGTCACTACACTTAAAACCTATCAGTCACCCCTCTAGCAGGCTTTGACAATCCTGAAGGCAGGGTGCTGGGTTTTACGTGAGAGGGTGCACCTGCATGAGCAGAAGACCCCTGCAGCCTTCGGAGACCATTCTCCCGGGTTGTCGGTGACGCAGCCAGACATATAGGTAGAGGTGCATTATATGCCCGCGTCAAATGCTATCTCGAAAACGGCTGCAACAAAACATGTCGTGCTTGGTATCAAACAACTTGGAATCATAACTCCCACACTGGTAACCGGTGTGGGAGGTATGATTCCACCCTTCTCAAGTGAGCTTCGTGGGGTCCCTGGTCGTCCCGGTACCAGCCTTCTCAACCCCGATAGCACAAAATGGTTGCTGTCAACCAGAGACACATTTCTGCCCTCCTGCTGCTGAGCCGAGCTCGAGCAGGGGAAGGCAGAACAATAGGCATCCTGTCACAGGGAGGTGTGACCACCTCCCAGACAGGATTTACTGTATAGGGGCTGGGTGGGTGCACTTCCAAAGTGCCTGAAAGTCTGCACGAGGAGCACACTTGGTGTCCCTGTGCATAGTCCAGTTCAAACCAGTCCTGGGAGCCCCTGGCTCCTGCTCTGGCGCGAAACTGGACAAAGGACATGGGAGTAACCTCCCCACTGTCCTGACCCTCCCCTGGGAGGGTCCCCTGAATCTGTCCAACCCTCTCCCGTGGGTACAAAAGGGCTTACCTGGCTGTAGGACCCTAGATTCGACAGGGACAAGATTCTGAACAAGAAACCACTGATCTTCGACCGTTTGGACACTCTGGACTTCGTCTGGGCCCGACTTAGTCTCCCTCTCCGTCCAAAGCATCGTCTGTGCCCGTGCAGGCTCCGTGCAGGACCTGTGGAGCATCAAGGACAACTGAAGTAACCTCCCTTGGGGTGAAGGAGTCACTCCCTGCATTCGCAGGCACCGCAACGCAACTGACCGTCCTGCTGATCTTGAGCTCCTGCGGACTCCGAAGGCTCCAGCAACACAGGAGGTGGGTTCCTACGTTATTTGAGGTCGAGCTGCCCTCTCACCAAGTCTGAGGCCAGTATCCCTCGTGGGGACCGCATAACCTGAACCCCTGTGCACTGAGTACTTTTGCAAGGGCATATGCTTGTTGGTGTTTCCCGAACAAGTACATTAGGCTACAAATAGCCCTAACCTCTGGGCACATTTCCACCAAAGAACTTCGGCCTCCTCGCACGGAGTGCTCCGTGGGCCATCGCTTTGTGAATCTGCTCGAGGTCCCCTCGCGACTCCTGTGCCTTCGGCCTGTGGGTCCTGTTGAGGGTCAACACTGCTTTTCTTTGGCTTCCCTGGTTGCTCCAGGCCTGCCCTGACTCCCCTTGCTGTGGTGAGTCCCCTGGTCCTTGCGGGGCCAGGCCGTAACCTTCTTTGACCTTCTTCGTGGGTTGCCGCTGCCAAGGCTTGTTGGTGCTCCTGCCGGACCCCGACCCCTCAGCATTCGGCATCCTTCGTGGGACAGCTCGTATACGGCTCCTGGTTGTCCTCAACATCTCCTGGTCCCTGCAGCTGTAGAGTCAAGGTCTCCATCATCACACCTGAAGCACCCGACATAGGTGGGCATTCGTCTACCGAGCCCCTGGTCACTCCTGAGTGACCCAGACTCTGTCCCCTCTGCTTTCAGGTACTCTTCACTAAGAATCCACCTTTGGATTCCGACGGACACTTTTCTTCTTTCCCGCAGTGGCATTTCCTTGAAGTCCTCCATTGAGATCAACGGCGGTTTCTGACACCACTTCAGCCCTATGCACCCGGCGTCCCTGGGATAGGTAACTCTGGTACTACGGTATCCACGGGAGGGGTGGCTCTCGAACCTCCTATTATCCAAAGGGCTTCCTCCTAATCCACTGGGAAGGGTCCTTAAACTTTAAAACAGCATCCCCGACTCTCCCATTGAGTTGTACGTACCACGCGGTCAGGTTCTCACACTGCACCCATCCTCCGTGGGGTCCCTCCTTACTCACCTTGGGTGGTTCTTTGGGGTCCTAGCGATTCTACACCCTCTACACACTGTCTTGACTCGAGTCATGGTACCACTATTTTAGTATATGGTTTGGTCTCCCTCTGGAGCCCACTGTGTATTAGTGCTACTTATGATTGTTTCTGTGCTACAGTATTGTGCGCTTTGTGTTTATCTGCGTGTAGCAGATACTGTAAGGTATTTAGAGTGTGTTATAATAATAAATACATATTTTTATAACTACTGTGTGGTTCTCCTTTCATTTAACCAATACAATAAGGTTGTATTCTGGTAAAACAAGCTGCTTAACATTCCTTCAAAATGAAGCCTGAAGGCTTCTCTCCACAGCTACCACTTTAATAGCTTTCTAAGGTGATCTTTGACCTCTTAAATCACCATAAGGGTTGTCTGACCTGGTGCAAGGTGCCCACTTTAATTAGTATACATCATATACCAGGCCAACCTCTCACAGATGGGTTTATTATAACTATCACAGAAAATAAGTTTTCAAACTTCCTTCTCTGATGAACCAAAATCCAGCCTTCCAGCAGTCTCTCCTGATTGGCCAGCCTTTGACAGGCTGAGCCAAACTGCTCTGATGAGGTGTGAAGTGGCCTGCATAGAGACAAAGGACAGTCGTCGGAGATCTGCAGCTGGGGTTTGAGTAGCCAAACTGGTCTTCAAAGAAGGAATGACAGTTAGGACAGGACACAGGGTCACCCCCACTTTCTTCTCCCTCATCCAGACAGGAGCCCCAATAATTGAATTAGCAGAGTGGCTGTAAGGGGAGTGTTAGGGAAAGTTAACCACACCAGTGGGTTGCCTTAGCCATATCTTAACCTCCAGGAGAGAGTTTCTCCATTTTGGATTTTTCCAAACTGTGCTTTCTGGGACAAGAATATGCCACACGGGGGCGTGGCCAGCAGCATGGCGGAGTAGCTGCAGACACCGAGAGCTCCGCCGGCCTCGGTATTAATCCTGCCATTCATCCTGGGTCCCCATCGCCACAAGGAATAGATATGAGCGGCGGAGAGTCTCCGGAGAAGAGTGATCGGCGCGGCGACCTTCTGGGCAGTCCCGGAAACTTCTAACACGACTTTCCACGGGGACCCAGCCCGGCGCTCGCCTGATCCTAAAATGGCGGCGGCCCGACATCTCTGAGCCTCAGATCTGTGCCGAGCGGAGAAGAGCCTTCCCCCCCCCCTGCAATAACAATCCCGCGGGGGCTGGGGTCTGAGAGGGGTGCACCAGCGACGGCAGCCGAGAGATCACCGGACTGGCGGCGGCGCTTGCTTTCCTTCCTGGGACTTTCACGTGCTCGAGGTGAGGTGAGCCGGTTGCGGCCCGCCCGTCACCGCGGTGAGAGGCGGCCGTTGAGATCCGGGAGGGTTTGGCAGACGAGTGAGCCCCCTCCCTCCCAACACCATATCCCTGGAGGCCTGAACCCTGCGGCCCTGATTGTAGGGGGGAGTGCTGGAAGTGATCCTCAACGGTAGCGCCCTCTGGCTCGGGCTGCACGCTACGCTGCCACTGCACCGCTGGTACCCCCACGTAGTCCTGAGGCTGGTGGCTGGACGTCGCCGCCCTAGGGCGACAGAGACATTAGGGAGCCATACATAGCGGACACAGCTGCAGGACGGAGGAGCCCCCCCCTGGAGGGGTTGTACGGTGGGGGCCCGGTCAGAGCGCTGTCAGGGCTGTATCCGGGGCCACGCTGAGGATAGAAGCCATCCGCCGAAGCTGCGGAAGCCTTTTGGGTCTTCCCGGGGGTAACGCCATCGGCGCGAAAACCGACGCGCGGCGCAGAGACAGAGCTGTCCCCAGGGGGTAGCGGGCCGCGGCCCTTCATCCTGCACTGGAGAGGGTGGTCGCGCTGCAGGGGGTGGTTGCTGGCGAGTTGGTCCTGACATTGATGTGGTGTCCTCGCCCTGAATGCTAAACAAACCACATAACCCCTCTGCTAACCGCCCACTGCCAGTGGCTTCCACCCGAAAATAGCGGGCGCAACGTCGAGGCTAGTTGGGATCCTGGATGGCCCCGGAGACACAGGCCGGTCCTGTAGTGGCCCAACGCCCCGTCTCCTGAGTCTCGTGCGGTAAGCCTCCCCTGCCTGCCGTGGAAAGAGACGCGAAGGGCGCCTGCCACCCCGGTGACTTTGTCGTCTGATGCCTGCGGGGGAGGATAGGGGCATACTCGGCGCCGACCAGTGAAGCCGTCGATTCCCCCCGTCTCCCTCTCAGTGTTGGGGGTGGTGAGAGAAGTTCCACTTCTGGACCTCAGCCTTCACCGTGCGGCTCTCGAGATGGCCAAAGACAAAGAACCCAAGCAATCACGGCAGGGAAAGATGGACCGCTATGCCAAGGTGCTCACAGGTCCGCCTGGGGCGGAGGGGGACCCCGCTCCTCCCTCGGACACAACTACCATCCTGCAAGCTATCCGCGACTCTAGAGACAGTCTCGAAACGAAACTGGCGGAGGTGAGATCAGAGGTTACGCTGTTGCGCCACGATCTACATAAAGTAGCGGACCGAGTGACGGAAACGGAGCACCGCATATCAGAACTGGAAGATGCCTCCCAAGTCACACGTAAAGATGTTTCGGGGCTCTTGGCGTCCATGGCTGAGGTGGCATGGAGAGTGGACGATGCGGAAAATAGGGCCAGACGGAATAATCTCCGCTTCGTGGGATTTCCAGAAAAGGCGGAAGGATCCGATCCGGGGCGCTTCCTATTGAACTTCCTACAACACACTCTACCGCAGGCACCGTTCTCGACTTGCTTCGTAATAGAACGAGCCCACAGGATGCCAAGTTTTGCCCCACCGCCGGGAGCCCCACCTCGCCCCCTGATAGCGTGGTTTCTAAATTTTCATGATAGAGACCTCATACTGCGGGAAATCCGTAAGAAGGGTGAAGTTCGCTACGAGAATACCCGTGTGATGGTCTTTCCGGACTATTCCCGAGATGTGCAGAAACAAAGGCGAACCTTTGACCAGGTCAAAGCCAAGATGCGTGCCATGGGGATCCAATACATGCTGCTCTTTCCCGCTAAACTGAAAGTAATCTTTCAAGGCTCCACCTTGTTCTTCCAAACAGCTGAAGAGGCCTGGTCCTGGGTGGAGGAGCGGCCAACCTCTCGGCGAGGGACTCCGAGCGAAGCCGCACCAGCTCTGATGAAACGAGGGGGCCGATCCCAGGACAGATTCCAAGGACAACGTCGGCGGCGTGGGATGAGAACACATGCCTCGGCGGGAAGTACCCCTGGCCGAACACTGAGACCCAGGGCCGAAGACCCGCCCCAGTCGGAGTCGGGGGACGACTCGGGGCGTTCACGCTCACAGCACTCAAAGGCCCGCTCCGATGGGACCACACATACTCAAAACTCCGAAGCTGAAGATGAGGCGCCAGACCCGACTAATCATCCTCTACTGCAAAGCATCATCCGTATGGAATCCACGGAGCCGAGTCACCAGGCTCTGGAGACATCGAACCAGCAATCAGTGGACAAGGGCGATGGGGACTGAGAAACGAGGCCGGCTGGCCCCCCCAACAACCAGTGAGACTTTCCGGACGTGTGCAGTGCAGGTACACTGAACAGTGAGAAGGGACAGAGCTCTGTGTGAACTTTTGGTATCATTTTTGTTTAGTTAATTGGGGTGGGAGGGGAAGGGAGGCGACAGACCTCTTGATAGATTACCCATACCTCAGTTGTCATGTTGGCGAGTTGGGGGGAGGTGAGGGTGTCTGAAGAGTGTAGGGAGAGGGGTGGGTTGACTAAAATATTTCAGTTTTTTGGGGAACAGTTTGAGGAAAACGGATATCTTTTTAAACACAATTGTGACCTGGATAGTGCGGTGCGGGAGGTGGGGAGGGGGTGGGCTGAGCAAGTCATAAGGGTTGGGCAGGAGTTCACCAACTGTTGTAATTTAAGATGGCAGATCATGGCTATACTGTGATGTCCTGGAATGTCAATGGGCTTGGCAATAAGGTTAAGAGAGGATTGGTGTTGCGATATCTGAAACGGCATAAACCCGACATAATATTCCTACAAGAAACACACTTGCTGGGATCGAGTTGTGCCTTTTTAGGAAGAGGTCAATTCACTACCTTAGCCCATGCGGGATTCACCAAAGGCTCACGGGGAGTGGCGATACTCATCAGGAAAACACCTCCCTTTCGGGTCTTACAGCAAGCCGATACAGAAGGAACGTATGTGGCAGTGAGAGGGGTCTGGAAGAATAAACCGTTCCTTCTCATGAGCATCTATGCTCCCCCTCGATTGCAACAGCGTACACTGGATGCCGTAGCCACTCTCCTCTTACAGTCAGGTCCTGCATTACCTATACTGGGAGGGGATTTCAATTATGTAACTGATCCCATGTCGGATCGTACGAGATCCCGACCGGGCTGCCCTGAGATCACACCCCTAAAACGGTTCATAGATACTCTGGGGCTTTCTGATCTATGGAGGCGGGAACATCCGAATCAAAGAGCGTACTCCTACTTCTCTGGGGCCCATAGAGTATTCTCACGATTAGACTACCTCTTCGCCCCAGCGGGGGAAATACAGCATATAGAAAATATAGAATATTTGACTAGAGGTGTATCCGACCACTCCCCTCTCCTGATGAGGCTGGGTGGTAGGACTGTCTCATCCACAGCACAGTGGAGGTTGAACGCGTGGGATCTGCGCGATGAGACAATCGCTGAGGAACTCCGGATAGACTCGGAACTCTACTTTAGCGAAAATGAGGGCACAGTTGAGTCAGCGGTGACATTATGGGAGGCTTACAAAGCAGTATTGCGTGACAGAGCCCAAAATATTGTTGCCCATAAGAGGAAACGGGAGTCAGAAAAAATTGAGGCGCTAGAACACAGACTCCTGGTTTTAGAAACCACTGACCCGACTGCAATGACTGAACACACCATGCGCCAGCTTGAAACACTCAGACGAGACCATGTGGCTCTCGTGACCAATGAGGTGAGGACACACCAACTTGCAACTCAGCATAGACTCTATGAAACAGGGGCTAGAGCAGGTAAATTATTGGCTTGGCTGGGACGAAAAGAGGTCGAAGCGCGCTGGGTACATGCTATCACCGAACATGATGTAACACACACAACCCCGGAGGCCATAGCAGGCGCTTTTGCGAGGTACTATGCCACGCTATACTCCGCCCAAACCTGAGTGGAGGAAACGCAAATACGTAACTATCTTGAGAACACTAACCTGCCTGTCCTAGCGAAAGAGGAGTCAGACTGTTTGGAAGGTGATCTGACACTAGTAGAAGTGATGGAGGCCATTGCTCGACTAAAGTCAGGCAAGACGCCGGGACCCAATGGCCTTCCGGGGGAATTTTTTTAATTGCACAGTGCACTGTTGGCGCCACATCTCCTAAAAATGTTCCGGGAGGCTAAAGACCAGGGAATTCTACCAGGGGATCTCCGACTCGCCACTGTGGTTGTTATTCACAAGATGGGGAAACCCCCGGAGGAATGCGGATCATACCGCCCCATATCCCTCCTTAATATAGAGGTAAAGATTTTAGCCACAAGCCTCGCAAACCGCCTCTTAAAAGTAATTCTCTCTTTGGTTCACGCAGACCAATCAGGATTTATGCCCAAGCGTGCCACCCGGTTTAACCTGCGCCGTGTGGCCAACTGGATAGATACGGTGCAGGGCAGAGATAGTCCCCACTTGCTTCTCTCGCTAGATGCGGAGAAAGCATTTGACACAATACACTGGCCCTTCATGTGGTGTACCCTAGAGGCGATGGGCTTCGGCCCCGTCTTCCGGTCATGGTTGGCACTATTATATAACAACCCAGTGGCTAGAGTTCGGGTTAACGGTACCCTTTCAGACGCCTGGCCAATACAGCGCGGTACGCGACAAGGATGTCCCCTATCTCCACTCCTCTTTGCTCTGATATTAGAGCCACTGGCGTGCGTAGTGAGAACTGAAGAGGGACTGGGGGGATTCTTAGATGACGCGCGTTGCCTGCAAGTGGAACGCATTTCCCTATATGCGGACGACATACTATTGTATGTCACGCAGCCTGAGGTGACACTTCCCCGTGTGCTACGTGCGTTTGAGGCCTACGGCTCCCACGCGGGTTATAAAATTAATTGGAACAAATTCACTCTCTATCCCATATGCGGAGCTGTGGATCCACTGAAGTATCCGAGTTGTTTGAAGATCTCTACAGAGGGATTTCAATATCTGGGGCTGTACATTACTATAGACCCGACGAGCCGAGTGCAGCGTAACATTGGGAAGCTACTGTCAAATTTCCAGGCAGATGCTAAACGCTGGAGGTCACTCCCTCTGACTATTATGGGTAGAGCGGCCATGTTCAAAATGGTGACACTTCCCCAACTTCTGTATGTGCTACAAAACACATACCACAGAATACCGGGCACAATTTTCGCCTCTATAGATAGTGAACTGCGTCTCCTATTATGGGATGGGGCGCACCCGCGCATAGTTTTACTAACTCTGCAGCGTACAGCATATAATGGGGGACTGGCCCTCCCTGATATCAGAACCTACGATAGGGCAGCACACCTCATTGTCCTTAACGAATGGATACACATGCCAGCTGACCATCCCACATACAGACTGGAGAGGCTCCAATTTCAGACTCGCACACACTTACATTACATATATGGGGGTTCGGGAACGGCACGTCTCCTTCCGGCGACGCAACGGGTAATAGGGGCATGGAGAGTGGCTGAAAAGCAGATGAAGTGGGAGGGAAAACCTACGCGCGAAACTCCACTGTGGGAAGGTGCCAGACTAGTCGAACTGAGGAAACTTACAGGATTCCACCAATGGGATCTCATAGGCATTTCCAAGATAGGAGACCTACTGGAAAAGGGGTTGCTAGCCCCCTTCTCAACCCTGCAGACTAGATACCAACTACACGATTCCCAAAGGTATGCATACCTCCGACTTAGACATGCCTGGTTGGCCCAAGGACTAAATGAAGTGACGCTGCCCGAATATGCCCCTCTGGAAGGCAGACTCCTTCAGGAGGAGATCCAGACCCAGGCGATATCCCTCACATACAAAACACAAATTAATAATTTCCCGGACAAACTGGGACCGCTGCGCGCTAGGTGGGAACTCACCACTGGGCCCCTAGAAGACATAGATTGAGAGGCGGCTCTCATGCACCCACGAGAAGTAGCAATAAGACTGCGGCTGCGACTTATCCAATATAAGATTCTTCATAGAGCCTACTTTGATAGGGCGCGTCTCCACAAGATTGGCAGAGCGGAAGACCCACTCTGTCTCCGCTGCCACGTTGAATGTGGTAACTACATACACACCCTATGGGAGTGCGGCCACATTTGCACATACTGGCTCACAGTCAGGGAGGAGTTGAACAAAATACTTGGAACGCAGCTGGAACTCGACGCAAAATTCTTCCTATTGGGAGTTCCCTCTGACATTGATCTTCCGCGCCATAGACTCATACTGGCTAACCTGGGGCTAGTCGTGGCCAAGAGGGATATAGCCAAACACTGGGGGGCCCAACAGGTTCCCACGTTACTGGAATGGAAGGCTGGGATGGACCTGTATATGGGGGCTGAAAAAGTGGTATACAAGTCGAGGGGCTGCCCGCGCAAGTTTACGAAAATTTGGCAGCCATGGATCAAGCATTATAAACTGGACATTGATGATGATGAGAGAACTCTCGAGCATGGGGGAGATAGATTAGGCTTAAATACTCGGGAACAAGTATGCCATGTCCAGAAATGACCGAGATGAATATAGGTGTACCATCTGAGGGCCTATGTTGTATAACGTGTTTTGTGATCCTCTTCTTTTCACAGTCTGAACTGTTCTATGTCCAACCAACTGTACATGTTCCCCATCATTTGACCTGGACCGCACTGTATCAACTAATGATTCCGTTTCTGAGATGTATATTTTTGTTTGTTAAATCACTAAACGAAAATTCCAATAAAAACATTTATTAAAAAAAAAAAAAAAAAAAAATAGAATATGCCACACTTTGGAGGAAGCTGTCATACTTCTGGGTTGCACCCTGTGCCTCCTGCTGGTCACCCAAGAATAATGGATAAATATGGGAGAGCTGCACAGCAACTCAGATTCCTGCCTGAAACTAAAAGAAAAAGGACTACCCTGCTGGAACCCTGGCCTGCACCAAGAGCACTGCACTCTGAATGACTGCACCTGCTGCACACTTTGGGAACTACAGCCATAAGGATGTTGCCTTGCTTTGAAAAGTAAAGGAGTGGACTCCCTTAAAGCAACAGGTTAAAAGAGCTCCACCTGTATCATCTCCACCAAGGAGAACCCAGCTGGACAGTGTTCAGTGGACTTTTAAGAATGTGGACGGGTGCATTGTGGGTCTTGTAGTTCCAATTTCCCAAGGAGCAACTCAGATTCTGGAACCTTGGATTGGTGTTATGGACCCTCAAAGACCCAAAAGAAACATCTGGAGAAGGACTACCCTGCTGGACTGTTAGACTGCACCTGCTGCACTCACAAGGCTTCACAACAAAAGGGCTTTGCCTGTCATAACCGCTTAACAGCGGCGCAAATTCTGCCGCGGTGCGGCGGTTTAAACGAGTGGGCGGGGCCGCGTCGGCCAACGGACGTGCGCAGCACTACCGAGGTAGCCGACGGACGCGACGGCCGACGGACGCAGCGAAGGGGTTAAGGGATAGGGAGTGGACTCCTTGATTAGCAACAGGTAAAAAAGTGCTGGAAGGGCTACCTGCAACATCAACAACGAGGACAACTCCAGTTGACAAGCTTCACCTGGATTTTACTTGGATTGACTAAGTGCATTGTGGGAGTTGTAGTCCCAGACCCCAAGGGGCAAACCAGAGCTTCTGAACCCTTGGTTGATGATGTGGACCTCTTTCCTGCATCAAGAAACACTTCTGGAAGTAAGCGTAAAAGTGTTACATCTTGGGTAGCCTGAACTCTTGACTTTGTCCCAGTCTAGCACAACCTTTTTTAACCCTTTGAGCACTATTTGCTTCTAAGTGCTAGTTTTACTTTTATTCTTCAAAAATTCATATCTTTGGTTCCCTACATTAGATGTTAGTCAATTTGGTGTCATTTTAATCACTAAAATATTTCCTATGTTTATAAATTGGTGTTTGATTTTTATTGTGCATTGTGTCTTATTTAATGCATTGGTGTTTTTAAATGCTTAAAACACCTGTTTCCTAAATTAAGCTTGCCCACTCGCAGCCAGCTACCAAGGGTTGAGCAAGGGAATAATTTATTGAGACCTTGACTGAACCTTATATTGTGATTGTGGCATTATTACTAGTAGTAGGTACCTACCTACACCTACTAATAAACCACCTTTCAACTCCTGCCTACAAAAAAAGTGGTAGTAAACAGGTAGTTAGGAAATGAGTTTATTAGTTAATTAAAACCATAAACATTGATTTAAAACATACAACACAGATCATACATCAATAAAATCTGTTAGATTATCACTTAGTGCCAGCAAACTCTGCTTTATCTTCCGGTGGTAGGTGGCTTCCAGAAGGGGCGACTCACTTGGAGCAGCATAAGATTTCAAGACCAGCCACCTGTGTGACCACTTGGACACCTTTTCTTTGTCATTCGCCCAGCCTTGCAGTTTAATAGATTTGTTTACTGCTCTTTTAAAGGCCTGATCAGGTATACTGGTATTCCATAGGTCACCCAGCTCGAGCATCTTAATGCTGCTTTCAAGATATTTTTTGTGTTCGCCCGTTCCACCATTGCAGATTAATTTCAGACCAGACTAAATTGGCCAGTGTGCCCTCGGTGGCTGACTGCAATTTGTGGCAACACTTAATAGAGACCGCAGGTCTGGCGAGGGACTGTTTCGTCAGGGACAACTCCAGCCTCACTTGAGTGGTTGATGCAAATCTGGGAAGCCAGATTACTTGCTTATAAGTTTCCTATCATGATTTTTATCAAGAAAGCTGGCCTCAGTGGCTATCATTATTTCTGATCCACACGCAAAAGTTGGTCGCAACTTGGCTTTCAGTACGGTTACCAGTGGCTTCAAGTTATGAACATGTAAATGGATGGATCTTGCTAGCGTTGTAAAGGCATGATTAAGTGCTCGGGCCTTTCCCTTAATCGCCCCTCTTTGAGGTGCAAATGTAGCTCTCACATCTATTTTAACTCCTTAGTGGTCAAAACATGGGCGGAGGTGCCCTAGACACACCGGTACCCACTTCAGTACCACCCACTTCTTTGGGACACAGTCAAACTGCCTTGAAGTCAACAAAGCACATATAGAGGGGGGTAGCTGTTTCCTTTGCTCTACTGAGTATTAAACCCACTGCTATAAGATTTGTTACTGTCACTATCTAAGGAGCTCATCCTGCGAGGCAAAGTCCCTGTTCGTCGTCTAGTACCGGGGCCATATAGTCTCAGTACCAGCTATGTATTTACTGCTTGGTCTTCCTGGCCATTGGTTTGAACTATTGCTAAAGAGAACACATTTTGTTCTATTCTATGAGTATATGTTCTAAATGTACAGAATATTCTCTGGATATGACAGATGCGAGAGTGGGTGTCTACATGACTAAGTCACTGTCAATTTCAAGTTAGGTACATATCTTTCAATACATTTTGTTAAATATTCTAGAACAGAGTTTGGGCTGATTAGTTAAATCTTTTTTTAATACAGATATCTCTTTTCTGCTACTGAAAATTGCCCCAAAGAAGTTTTCTAGTCTGCCTTTCTCGCCTATAGCGTTTCACCCTTCTCTATCTATTTTAGTAAAAGTAGTAGTGAACATGGGGTTAACCTAATTAGGATTGTGATCTATGCTGCAAAAGTCAAGATCACTATAAAATTCCATTAAGATCTCACAATCAAATAGTGAAGTGTTCCCACGTTTATAAAATACACCCTTTTGTAGATTGATTATAATTAAGGGTCCCTGTTTTCCGTTTTTACTGATTTTTACAGATAAATACAGACAGAAAACATTTATTTTCTTGTCTGTATTTATTTTTAAATGTGGATAAAAATGGAAATTGGGTTGCTTTTGAGTAATTCTAAATACTGTCTGCCATGACTGCCAGGCCAATAGCTGTGTGGATTGATAGGTAAGGGGGCTAAAAAAGAAACAAATTTTAGTAAAGAGGTTTTAACAGCAGTAGATATGCACAAGGTTGATACTGAAATGTACATATTTTCTTATAAGTGCATTGATTTATCTTCTGCAGGTGTTTACAGCATCGAAACTTAGTAGCCATTCAAGCATAAGTGCATATTTACCAGTTGAATAAATGTGGAACTATACTAATTTCAGCTTCATTTTTCCACAAAACCCAAAACAAATATGAATAAATACAGATAAAATTAGCAAAAAATAAATATGGATAAATACAGACGAAAATGTCAAAAAAAGAAATACCATAAAACCGGGAGCCCTAAATATAATAAGGTGTACAACACCAGTAATAAGTTGTCATGTTTGTTTTAAAGACAGGTGTTGTTTACACAAAATGAATGAATGAATGAATGAATGAACACTTATAAAGCGCGTGGTTACCCAGAGGCATCCCAGCGCGAAGACGTCCAGTAAGCTACGAGAAAAGTAGGCTATGAGAAGATTAATGAAAAAGCAAAGTTTTCAGAAGTTTTCTGAACTTAAGATGTTCAGGTTCGGAACGTATGTGTAGGGGCAGGCTATTCCAGAGTCTAGATGCATTATATGTGAATAGTCGACCTCCACTACGTGCACGTTTAATCTTCGGTACACAAATTAATCCTTTTTTTCCCGATCTAAGGGCTCTGTTGGGTACATAAGGTTTACTCCAGGGACGAATCAAGGGCGGGCCTTTTCCAAAAAATGATTTATGGGTGATACACAGGGCCTTAAATTGCCTTATCAGCCCATTTAGAGGTTAGCAGTAAGAAGGCATCAGGCAAACATTGGCACCTGCCAACCCTTTTAGTTCCCGCACCTCACTTAGAGGTGAAGGGAGCACTATATTTCTGATGGGGTAGCCACAGCCAGCTCCGCTGTTGAAACCATAGTCTTTGACACTACTGAAGTGGCATCAGGCATCCCACCCTATTATGGTTAATGCAGTCGCTTCTTGTACTTCATATGCTCCATAAATCTCCGTGAAGAGTGCGCAATTCAACAAATGGATGCGCACTCTTCAAGGAGATTTATGGAGCATTTGAAGTACACTATGCCCACGAAAACAGATAACAATTATAAGAAGCGACTGCATTAACCATTCACCAAGAATTCGTCCCTTTCTGACCCTGGAGCCTGAGGGCCCATCAATATCGTTTTCTCCACCGCTTGCACCGGTGGATACAGGGTGCCCCCCACGGTCCTGAAGAAGACCCTACTGTAAGGACTACAATTGCCTACACACAACCCCTGGGTCGAAACGTCGACGGCTTTATTGTCGTTTACCTTACATGGACGACAGTGATAGATTCACCGTGTCCTTTCAAACATTATGGTTTTGTAAATAGGTCAGCCTTGGATAAGGCTGGATAGGCCATTCATGATTTGGATATTGTTCACTGCCCTTCCTCTCACACTTACCCTCACACTTGCACATTGATGCACTTGCCCCTCCCTTTCCCTTTTGGGGCACATCTTTATAATTGTATTGACAAATGTGTTGTTTTTGAACATGAGTATATGTGTACAACATAAATAAATATGTTCAACTTGAAGAATAATGTTTGTAATTGATTTAATAGGTGATGTTGATGTTTAGGTTATAGTTTTAGTTTTGTTTCCACTGGGACCTTTCCCTTCTTGTACCTATCTATAGGTCGTGGCCACTAGTCCAGGAGAGGAGGAGGACGCACCAAAAAGTGGTGTTTCGCTTCAAGATAAGGAAGATATTAAGCCAGACTCTGATGCCTCAGAAAGCAAGGAGGTTCACTCTTGGCTACTGGTGCCAAAACCGAGGAAATGAGGACACTGTTCAGGAGGAAGGCCCCTCAGGGTCTTAAACTCATTCCCCTCTATTGCAAGGTACGTTTGACCCAGAGGACATCATCCATCCTCGTTTGGCGGAGTGAACTCCCTCCCGAAGACTTATATTGTATATGCCCAAAGCAGACTATGAAACTCCTTTCCGAAAGAAGTCTGTAACAGACTTCGAGCAGAGGGCCCTCACCCATGTCTAGTTGGGAAAGTAGCAGTGACCCCGGATATCAACCCCAAACTTTCTACCTTTTTGGGAAAATTTGTGAAAAATCTGAAAAAGAGTATCGACAAAACATGGAAAGCTTGCCACAATAAGTTTTGGATCTGCTGGGCCATCTTTGTAAGATTCTGAATCTCGCATTTGAAGCAAAAGACCCAGGTACCATGATCCATCTTGAGATTCTAGAAGACTAGGCCCGGCACAATTTATCTTTTAAGCAATGCAAATTGTGCATACCCTTCAGAGCACTGATGTTCTATACTTCTTAGGATAGATCCTAAGTTATGCTAGCTCGCCACTAATGAGGCAGGTCCATCCGCCAACGGACTATGCTGTGGCAATGCCTTCATAGAGGATGGGACATGTTTTGTCAACACCTTCACCTCTTTAGAAAAAACCCAAGCTGCCTTAAAGAAGGTGTTCCAGCCATACCTCTTCACCAGGCTGGCAGAGACAGAGGCCACTCCGCCAGTCACTTCTCCTACCAGGCTCTGTCCTTCAGAGTTCAGACACAATATTGAGGATCATGGAACAATCAAAAGAGAGGATCTCCTTTCATCCCCTCCTGGGCAGGAAGACTCTGAGGGTGTTTTCATCACAGAACTTTCTGTGAGGCTTCAACAAAATCTTTATTCCCAGGTAAGACACTTCCATTCTTTCCCACAAGAACCTGGGGGTAGAACACGACATTTTGTACACAACTGGAAACTGATCACAGCGATGCTTGGGTAATCCAAACTGTGTTGAGCTTCCAATTAGAGTTTTATGCAAAACCCACCTACCGACCTACCAAAACCACTTCAATTTCCAATACACAAACTACAGTTCATAGACCAAGAGATTGCTTCCCTCCTTCACAAACAGGCTATAGGGCCTTGTGTTCCACACTAATCAGGGTTCCGGAGAATGTTTTCTTGGTAGTCAAGAAAGGGGGAGGGTTTTGACTGGTTGTCAACCACAGAGTTTAACAGGTGAATTCTCTAAAGGTATTTCAAAATGGAGGGGATCCATCTGTTGAGAGACCGCCTAAGAGAAGGCAACTTCTTGGTCCTACACTTATGTAAGTAACAGTCCTTATATTTTCACCTTAGGACAGTTTCCTGCAATTCCAATGGAAGCACAACACCTAAGAGTTCTCAGCCATGCCCTTTAGTCTATCTTCCTCTGAATCCAGGGGTCTAGCCAGGATGCCTGTTTCCGGTCCAGGGAGGACCTGGCTTGGCAGTTCGGGCTGGACTGTTCCCATGAGGCACAGAGTCAAGACTGATTTGCATATGGCTGGGTCCAAACTGGGGTGGCATGGTGAGCAAAAGAACGATGGATTTAACCCAGATCTCTTGACTGGGGGTGAATGTTTCGATTTGCTCTGCATTCCGTCCATCATCTTTGTGTCTTTTGCTTTGGTCTATCTTCAGCACCTTAGTGCATTACAGATCTGCTCAAGACTAGTGAAGTATTTGAGAGCCAGAGGTGAACATTTGATGATTACTTTACTTTTACTTACGACATTCTCTTGATGTCTCAAGATCTCTCTCCTCAGGCAACAGCTGAACTTGATGATCTCCCTCTTACAGTCTCTAGGTTTCATAATCAATTACCACAAATCAGAAATTACTCCATCACAACAAATGATCTTCCAAGAGCTTGCAGTAGATTTAGTATCGGGTAACCTCTCACTTACACTTCAAAAGATCAAGAACGTGATTCACAATGCCCTCCACTGGTTTTCAAGACTAGGGGGATGTCTACCCTCATCCATACAGGTAATTTTCCCAGGGCCTCTCCATTAACAAGCCCTTCAACATCTCAACAGTTGTGGAAAGGGCTTTTTATTATGTAGATCAAATATCCCTAACCTCAAAGGTCCATCAAGAACTTCAATGGTGGCTCAATCACATGGACGCATGGAATAGGAGCGCAACCTTTGGTCTCATTGCAGGCATGACGATGGAGTCAGATACAAGCCGCTGGGTTGGGGCGCCAGATGCAGAGACCTGACGATGGGATGGGCAGATGGTCCAGAAAGGAATGTTCCCTTTATATCGACTGCCTTGAGTTGCTGGCAGGCTCTTTTGCAATTCAGTCCTTTTCTCCTCAACATTCCCACAGCTGTATTCTCCTCAAGATGGACAACATGTAGACCTGGACAGGCCTGAATTATGCTTTTCCCAAGTTATCTATTATCCTGAGGGTAGCGTTGCAAGTCAGAAAACATCAGGTGGAATTAGTCTTGATCACTCCTTTCTGGAGAACACACAGTTGGTTTGCCCTACCACTAGAACTGTTATGCAACCACCCTCTCTTACTTCCGCTTTTCATGAATCTTCTGCTGGACCTCTTGGTCAGCAAAATCCTCTGGTACAATCCAAACAGTTGCAGACAATAGCCTGGAGACATTCCAGGGTCGCTGACAAGTTCCAGGACTTTTGGAACAGGCTCTTGAGCTCATCGACAGGGCAAGAGCCGATTCAATCCACAAAAGATACATATCATCTTGGAGATGTTGGTCAGGTTGGTGCATAGAATGGCATTTGGATACTGTGGCAGCAGATGTAACATGTCACTAATTTTCTTACTTCCTTAGTGTCAGAAAACTTGTCGTACAGAGCTATTAACTTCTATAGGTCTGTGATCTCTGCTGGATGAACATCCCCAAGTATCAAAACTATTGAGGGGCATCAGATTTTCAGCACCCCCTCAGCCTAAATATACAACTATTTGGGATGTTTAAATTGTACTAAAATTCCTTTAATCTTGGCCAGAGAATAATATGCTGTCCAGAAAACAACTGTCGGTGAAACTAACCTTACATGTTTGGTTTGTTGCAGATGGGCCTCAGAAGCGTGGGCCCTTGATGAAGCAGGTACGTGTTTCACATCTGAGGGTGTTTGTGTGATTTCTAGAAGTACTAAATCTGCAACCAGGCATGTCTCCTTTCCAGCACTGCCAGGGGACCAGAAATTGTGTGTGGTTCATTGACTTCGGGAGTATGAGAGAGTTACCTCTGTCAGAAGCTTCAGTTCTGGCAAGTTCTTAATTTTTCTGGTGCATTCTCATCCACCGGTGTTGTGCCCCATGTTAGCCTATTGTGTTAAATGAATTTTGTCAGAAGAAGGTATTGATACTTTTAATTTTCGGTGCCCAATCTGTCAGTGGAGCAATGGCTTCAAAAATCTTTTGGAGTAGGAGCACGCTGGGAAGAAATCATCCCCATGGCGGTTTGAGAAGTCAGATTCAATGTTTAATGAGTTCTATTATAAACCAGTTCGTAATCCCTTTTCATTGATTGTTGATTAGCTTTGAACGTGCATAATCTGAAGCCTCTGGTCTATTCATACAATTGAAAATGTTATAACAGTTGTGAACAAGAATTTTCAATTCTATTAAGGACACAGAGTCGAGGATAATCCCACTCGTATGGAGGATAGAAATTATTACAATGGTTTAGTATGCATGTTCTTGTACCCCATGTGAGAAGTTGGCCTGGCATATGCTGTCCACTAATTATAGTGGGCACCTTGCACCAGTCCAAACAACCCCTTATTGGAGATAGGTTAAAGACAACCTTTATTGAAAGCTATCCTAGTGGTAGCTATGGAGAGCAGCCTTCAGGCTAAGTCTTGGAGGAATGTAAAGCAGCTTGTTTTACCAGTCTATAATCTCTTGAGTGACCAAATGAAAGAGGACCACACCAGGTATATATTCAAAATATATGTATTTATTACTAAACACACCCCTCTAGTCTCTTTATGAGGCTAGAGTTCGAAGTACATACGTTATGAGTTAGTTATCTACAGTAATAGCACAAATACACGTTTGAGCCCCAGGGGCGTACCAAACCATATACCAATAAAGTGGTATAAGAACCACGACTGAGCTAGACACAAGGCCTAGAGCCTGTAGAAGTGCTTGGACCACAAGGAACCACCCAAGGCAGTGACACAGGGGACCCACGGGGGACGCGTGCAGTGTATGAACACAACCGCGAAACACCGTTAACTTCTATGGGGAAAGTCGCGATTAGAGTTTAAAAGAAAAGGGACACTTAGAGGAGGACTTGGAGCAAACCCTTTGAGAACTAGGCTGTTCTAGTGTCAATACCCACGGGAGCACCGGAGTACTCGAGTTACCTCACCCAGGGAAGCCGGGTGCAAAGGTGTCTTTCGGGGTCGGGTTTCGTCGTCGCTTTCAATGGCGATCTGCTGCAAAGTGCTGCTGGCGGCCAAGTCGAAAGTGTTCGGGTGGATCCAAAGGCGGATCGAAGATCTGAAGAACCTGAAAGCAGAGGGGACAGAGTCTGGGTCACTAGCCAGTGACCAGGAAGGCGATGAGCAGATGCCCACCGATGTCGAGTGCTTCAGGTAGGTTGACGGTCGTCTTGACTCTTCAGCCACGAGGTCCAGGAGGCGTCGACGACAACCAGGAGCTGGAGTCGAGCTGTCCCACGACGTCTGTCGATTGCAGGGGTGTCGGCGACC
This sequence comes from Calotriton arnoldi, assembly GCA_963921515.1. Classification (NCBI taxonomy): domain Eukaryota; kingdom Metazoa; phylum Chordata; class Amphibia; order Caudata; family Salamandridae; genus Calotriton; species Calotriton arnoldi. The sequence goes on along the minus strand of CAWUFW010000100.1, from coordinate 3,213,070 downwards.
GGATTGGACCCAACAAGCCTTGGTAACGGCAAGTCTCGTGGAAATAGAAGAAGGACGATGTTGCAGACCAGCAAGGTCTGGGGGACTCACCCAGCGAGGATAAGTCAGGGCACACCTGGAGCAACCAGGGAGCCCAAGCAGAAAAAGATTGGCCTTCGGGAGGGCCTACTAGCCAACGGACTAGCGACCGCGAAGGAGCCTCGAGACGGTGCACGTGGAGCTGGCTCACAGGACACTCGTGGAGTGGAGGCCAGTGATCTTCGGTGCAGTTGGTGCTGGAGGCGGGGGCTACTCGGAGCCCAAAGCACGACTTCGTGGGAGACTCAGAAGAGGATGCACTTGCAAATGCGTTCGGTGTCCAGGGGTCACGGTTCCACGTTACCCACGACAGCTACGGGCCTCAGCTTTGCTGGGGACTCAGGGCAGCCTCGGGGAAGTCTGGAAATCCACCTCTGGTGATGCAAAGACTTTGGCGTCCGACGGGAGCTTCAGCGATGCAGACCGGACAATTGCTTCTTTGGTGCCTGCCAAGCAGGGGAGTCACTCCTTGACCCCAAGGGAGATTCTTCAGTCCTCTAATCTTGAAGAAGAGCGTCGAAGGTCCAGGATTCTGTGTCAGAGTTTCGTCCAGGTAAATCTAAAGTCCTAAGGACTGGGTTCCCCTACTTATACTAAGGTAGGGGTTGGACATACTCTGTGGCCCCACCTATGGGAGGGCCAGGGCAGAGGGGTGGTTACACCCCTTTCCCTTTGTCCAGTTTCGCGCCAGAGCAGGGGCTGGAAGCCCCTGAGCCGGTTTGAACTGGGGTATGCACAGGGACACCAAGTGTGCCCCCAGTGCAGGATTTCAAAGCACCCGAGAGTGCTCCCGCCCAGCCCCAATACACACTATCCTGTCTGGGGAGGTGGTCACACCTCCCTGGGACAGGAAACCTATTGTCCAGGCCTCCCCTGCCGGAGTTTCGGTCAGCAGCAGGAGGCCAGACTCGTGTCTGTGGCAGCGGCATCCATTTTGTGATGCCAGGGCTTGGAAAGTCAGTACCGGGCATACCGGTGTGTACATGTCTTTCCCTCTAGAAGGGTGGAATGCTACCCCCGCCGCCAGAACTGGCGGGGGGGTAGTATTCCAAGATTTTGACACCAAACACGACATGTTTCCGTGCAGCCATCCCAAAGTTAGCATTTAACGCGAGGTTATAATGCGCTTAAGAGTATATGGTCAGGCTGCACTACAAACGGCATCAGAGAAGGGTCTCCGAACGCTGCAGAGGGGCCCTGCTCATGCAGGGGCACCCTCTCACATAGGAACCACGCACTCTGCCTTCAGGATTGATAAGGCCTGCCATAGGAGTGACTTATAGGTTTATATGTGTGTATGTATATAGTGATATAGGTAGCCTATATCACAGTAAGGAGTGCATGCACCACCTTACCCAGGCTGCAGTAGCAGACCTGTGGTGTCAGTTTGGATGGCCTTCCAGGGGTGGCACAATACATGCTGCAGCCCCTGGTAGGCCTCTGAGGTACCTATGCCCTGGGTACATAGTATACCATATACTAGGGACTTATAAGGGCACTCCAGATTCCAATCAGAGATGTGCCTAAGGCACATGGAAACCATTTTAGAGAGGAAGCAGCTAGGCTGGGGTTCTGATTAGCAGGGCCCCAGCCAGACTAAGGTCGAAAAACAGTGAAGCATCAGCAAAAAGTGGGGGTACCCATGTGAAGCAGATCCTACTCTCCTACACCCCACACAGCTGTATGACTTTGTGATAGAGAACAATATTGTTTATTCCATTGTGGTCAAAATGGAATGTTTAACGTTTTGTTTTCCAGTTTGAGACCATAAAACAAGAGTGATTTCCACGTGGATTTCAGGCATTTGAACAACTTACTCGCAGCAAGAGGTGGTTTACATGTTTGCATCGTGGTTTACCCTGATTACTAGCATTCTGATTGGTTGATGGACTACCTCTGTCTGAACTTCTATTATTTTCCTTTGGCATTATGGGGTTTGTAGTTTGTGCCCTTAAAAACTTGGTGAATGTGTTTATATGGTTTTATATGGTTGCAATTAAATTAAAACAAAGAAGGGAATACACAATTCTCGCCTCTGTGTCCTTAATAGAATTGAACATTTTGTTCAGAAATGCTATAAAATTTTCAATTGTGGTGGGGATGGGTAGGTCTAGGAGAAATCATGATTTAATTAGAATCAAATTTCAAAACCCCACCCCACATACTCAGCCCCCTTAGCCCTTCTCTCCCCTCCAACACCAACCCAATAATGGTTAACAAACGTATGCGAAAAAAGGCCTATGTTTATCTTTATTTGTATTTACGCTAATTTCTTCAGCATACACAGAAGAACAGAGTTGCTTCTAGGCGCAAGGTGGACTACAGAAGTAGTATAGCAGTAACATGTAAGGAAATTGAGAGATTAACAACAGCAACATAGGAAATTATGGCAGCTGTCTGGAGACTGACAATATAGTAAGACACGCTAGGGAAAGTTTCAGAAAAGTGTATAGCGTTCACTTGAATGTCACAATAGTACTAGGGTTGGAAAATGTGTGCTTTGGGGCCCTGCTGGATAAAAGGTAAAAGGTAGTGGCTCTTGCCAAGACCCCAAAAGGAAGTTCTTCACACTAAGCTACTGTTTGTTTCTTATGCTCTTTGCTATGACATGTACTAGGCATCCTAGAAAGACACAGGGAAATGGCCAATGCTTCAGCCAGCACCCTGTAAGCATCTAAGACGTCAACCAGTTGAACAAGAATTGGAAAGCCAATAGGTTTGGCCTCAGGGACCTGTTGGGTTTGCCAATGGTTTTTAGTGATGCTGTGCATCATGGGTACTCGCAAACATTTTCCCAGGGGCCAAAAAGTATGACCTGTGCTGTAGCCGAGGGAAGTATTGATGCCAGCAGGGTGGGTATCACGGGGACAGGTGGATGTAAGGTAGGTGTAGATGGAACAAGGCATTTACATAGTGTGGATTGGGACTCGAGTTATTTTGAGGGTTTCATTCCATATTGCCCTCTAAAGTATGCACCTAGTCTCTAGAAGAGACACAAATATGACACTACTGTGCTATGCTGTATCAGAGTTTGCGTCCTTCTACCACACCCTGGGGTAAGCCTTCTCTACTTGCTATCGCTACCTTTTAGCGAGTCAAGTGTGCAAAGGAAGTAACTTGATTATTGAACTGGAATTAAATAGAATCTTAGGTCTCACAATATCAATATTCCGTTCGTCTCTTAACCGTAAACAGTAGGAATGCTTAGAAAAAGGCTTAGTTAAGGTAGCAAGGGCTATAAAAACTCTGACAAAGACCCCCCTGTTTTGTGCTATAAGTGTTGCTGGTAAAATGAGCATATGGAGTGGTTATTCTAACTGTCGTTTGTAATGTCCATGCACACACTTTCATTATTGTTTTTCATTATATCACTGTGTAGTTTTAGATCCTTGTTAAAAGTCCTCTGAATGTGTCCCTGCACTGTTTTCAGCAGATCCTGTTAACATCTGTTATAATGTTTAGTTGAGATGTGAATTACAGATGATAATACAACAAACTGTATATATGCTTCATTGATGAAGACTAGTCTCTTTTCTTTCAGCATTTGTGCGTTAACACTCAATACTCAAGTAAAAGCTGAGAAGTGCGTGCCAGATATTTGCGCAAATTCTATTAAAGTTACAGTACGCTGCTTCTTTCAAGACCCAAGTAGAAACAGCATGGTTGAAAAGAAGTGTACTAACAAGGGCTCATGGGTGAATGACGCTTTGCAATTGGCATGAACCAGTGGTGCTGTAACAATTTTCATAGTGGGCCTGCTGCCATTAATGTTACATCACTGATGTGTCACACACAAAAAACAAGCGTAGCGAATGTTTTCAGCAGGAGAGTAGGAAGAGTGTGGTATGCAACTGGTGGTATAATTTGGAGCACACTGTTGCAAATATTTTACTAAAGCATGGTGTGGTAGCACACTGCTCTTTACAAACAATACATTTTTGACTCAAATTACCATTACATTTGCACAGTCACACAGTTTTACTGCTAAAACTATACAGCGCACAAAAGATAACACGGGGAAATCAGGTTTCAGCTAATATTTCATTGGTGCATCACCAAATTTATTGATTTGCTTTGATAGTATTAAAATCTTTGTTTCACCACACTTCAGAATTATTTTTAAAAAATGTGCTTTATGTGTCTTTTCCTAATTGCTGATATTTTGAACTATTTGTACTGTTTATTTACAGGTATTTAAATTTTGTTGCGTGCTACAAAAAAATTACATCATACAGCCTTTCCATTCACACTCACTGTACCGAGCAAGATCGTCACAGATAACTTTACAAAATCTTCTCACCCTGCAGTCACAGAAAGAAAAGTACACAGCAATCTCCCTTTAAAAAGAATAAACAGCAATTTGCTAAATGACAGACCCTGACATTTGACTTCTGTCTTTGAACAAGCATCAAATGTGACAAGATAAATACATTTAAAAGCCTCTTTATTGCTCATTCGACCTCTGAACTCCAGCGTGGTTATTCCTATGGCACAGGCCTGAACCTGAGGAAGAGGATCGTTTGAGTTATGCTACTGGCAAAGAGCACTGACCAAAATAAGCAAGCTTGTAGAGAGAAATGTTTTCCTAACAGGCATGCATGACTGATGAACTCGTAGTGCCAGAGATAAGTCAGACCCTCGAGGATTTCGCAATTTGCAAAAAACAAACCAACAACAAAAACGCGAAATCAGCAGTTTTGTAAAAAGGCAGCGCTTTTTACAAAAGTGCCCACAAAATTTGGAGAATGCGATCTGATGTTTTTTTTGGGGTTGTGAAAACATAATTTACACATTTCTGCCTCTCAATTCCCAACTTTTTGGAAACGAGAACATCTTGTGGACGCACACCGACACAAATCGAGGCTGGGCACTCAGTTGGCGATCCTGCTCCAGGTAACAAGATATTGCATGGGTGTAGTAGGCACCTTACAGCGTTCGGGGCAGCATGTGGCTGATTTTGTGTCCCTAGAACTGTGATAAGTATTAGTTCAGCTACAGAAACGTTACATGATGTTAAGTTTAATTATTCTGCCAGGGTTTATGTATGAAAACTTTACATGGATCTGCATAATAATAACATGCAAGGGATGAATACATTGGGCTTCTTATGATTATGTGTGACCTTGAAGTGATGACCTAAATTGTGTAAGTGTACCGAAATGAGAAGGTTATTTGGTGATTTTTTTGTAGGTTTAGATTGCTTGTTTTAAGCGGAAATACGCTATTGTTTAAAATAAAAAAAATACAATAGTAGGTACTAAATTTGTGGAATTTGCATTTTGTTATAAGAAGTACTTCTGTGCTTGTATTTTGTGTTCTTTCAGACTCTTACGGTCCTGTATCGGAGCATAAATTGAGAAACGCAATACTGTTAAGAGTATGTCAGCGTTAATATTGAGGTAGATTTCTCTAGCAACAAGGCCCCAAAATATCCTCACTCTTCTGCGTCTCTAAGGTATATTCTGTAGTATTTCTTCCTGATCACCCAGTCTCAAACAGCCCTTAAGAGGTTTTAGACATGACGCAATACATCAAGCTGCAATCCCACTGCATGCCCACAGCATTATGAGATATCCACTGAGTAAAATTCTTAGTAGGTGCAATTTAAATACAATTAATTTTTTCATTCATTTTTCTCTGTCACCATGCAGTAGTGAGACAGAGAAAAGTACATATATTCTTTTAGGGCAAACCCAAGGCATCTGGAAGGGGGCAGTGTGGTTGAGGGCAGAGGGCATGTGGTGTTCTTAACAGAGAAGGAAACCTCACTACACCAGAAGAGGCGTCACTTTTAAACAATGCCTAATTCCGACAGCCAAAATTTCCCTCTAGTGTTAGTTGAAATACCTCATTATAATTACATCTTGCCTTGCAGAGAAAGTATGGATACATTACATATTTCAAAATAAAGTAGTGCATAAATGCCGCAATATTCCCAAATTTGTGCCGCAAAATGTCCATATTTGTGCCGCAAATTTTGCTAATCCATGCCGCAATATCCTGGGGAGTCTGATAAGTAGACCCAGTCATGCAGAAAGATAGGAGGCAGGAAACCTTTAAAAAAAAAAAATACAGCACATTTACTGCAGTAGCTGTTTTGTGAACTTGCATACAAGGGAGACTGCTGAAAACACATGCACTCTCATGGAGTGCCACAAACAAATAAAGAGTTCCCAGAAATCGAGCACTCATGGAAGAATACAAGGAGATAGTCAGAAAGGAGATACAAGTTTAAATCAAATCAATGGTGGCATAACAAATAAAACTAGCCTCACACTTCGTAAATCCCATGAAAGTGCCCAATCCCCCACATAAAGTCTCAATTTAACGTTCACAATAATGTAACACCAGAGTCAGACTGGCCTATAGAGCAATCTGGCAGTGTCAGAAGAACTGGTCTTACAGGTCAGTGTGTGGCTGTGTTTTGGCTGTTTGTGGGCCTTTTTTATGGTCTGGTGGGCCAATGTTTCCTACCGATTTCCCTGATATTATCACAAACATTGGCCACAAGTGAAAATGCATGCAGTTTCTCATACCTTGAAAAACACCCATCAGCGTGTCTTTACAAGCTACAAACTGCCCTGATTTGCAAATGTGAGACATATTTTTTATGCTCTAGTTTTCGCTAAGAGGGGCACTTTTATTTTAGTAAGGACAGAAGAGGGCCCCTGCAATACAAAGAATACGGAGAAGCAACCCAGGGGAAAGAATCACAATGAAGCAAACTAAAGCTTCTCCAAGGAATTTGAAACAAAAATGATTCTTCAAATATTTAAAGTCATAAGTCAGACCAGTTCTGTTTATATGTTAATTTCTCAATATATATTCATATAAATGTTTACATTAATCAATACACGCAAAAATATACAGATATAAACTTATGAGTTACCTTTATACACAGAATCAAAACCAAACAGAACAACCACATGCTCACAATTCGAGTCAATCATACCCACTCGTACTGAAAAAAACCATACACACCAAATATTAAAAACATTATTCAAAAATCACATGCATATTCCAGTGTAATGTCAGTTGTCCAATATCCTATTGGCTTCAATGGGCATAAATATATATGTTAAGTATTTTTTTTCTTTTTTGTTTTTAAGACAATATATATGTTTACCGGCCATGACAATTATATTAACAATCATAAAGGTTAAACTAGACAGAAGAACAAGATGAAAAAAATTAAGAGAAAATTGCGCCGACGCGCGTTTCGGTGAACAAGACACACTTAGATGAATTATGGAACCTTCATCAGGGCACTAAACGAAATACATATAAGGTGGCTAAGGGCATCCGAGCGGAACAATTTAATGATGTAGGGAACTAACATCCGTTTCTTTATGTGGTTTTGAAATATGAATGGTTCCACAGTTATTTAAGAATAATTAGAGACAATAATGGAAATAAAAGGACTGAGGGAAAAGGAGATATACTGACAGCGATCCGAGGGATCCAGTCAAACCGAGACACCCATTGTGTGCAAGAAGTTTCTAAATATTTGTGCCCAATACATTCTATATACCAAGACTGAATACTATAAGGAGTAGTGACATGCGGCATACAGTGATGACAGTTACAGTTTAGAATCATAGAGAAAAGTCAAAGGTCTACTTTAATAGAAGACTGTAGGCAAAGGTTTTTAGGTAACATAAACCAGTAGAAAATACCTGCAATGTCCAACCCAAGGCACACTTTCCCCAGCAGAGAGGTAGCCATTAAGCAGAACTGCTCCTGAAGCAAGAAATAGAATCAGGGAGCCAAAAGAAGCAGGATGTAGAGCCATTCAGGTAGAGAGCTGGGAGTAAAGAACATACAGAATAACATGAAAAAGGTCTGTGCAAAGGATCCACAGACCAGCTAGACTTGAATACTGAAAGCTATACAAACACTTGGTACCTACCCTGTAGCGGGTCCAATTAAAGAAACACACACACATATAGCAACCAATCCAATCATTGAGGAGATTGCAAAAAGCCCCCAATATACAGATTTCATAAACTGTTGCGGGATAAGTCCACAAATAGATCATTAGAGGTCACATGGAGATAGTCCTGCAAAGTGTACAGAAAATACTTGTAAGCCGTCTTACACAGCCCAGTCGCAAGAATAAACTAGGAGAACCCCTTGGTTAAAACGGAGACGATGGAATTGAGTCTGACAAGGCATCTATTAAAGAACGACGGACCATAGCCTAGAGGCTATGAGGGATTACAGCGGCCCCACTGAAAGACAGCAAATAGAAGAGGGATAAAAATAAACAACAACAAGAGAAACTCAGATACGTCTTAGTATCGATTTCAAATAAGAAGACTATATAGTTGGTGGTATAAAGTACTTCCGCCAAAACAAAAGCCCAAAAAGTCAGGCTTAATGAGTTCTGAAATAGGGTAAAGGTACTCTAGTTCAGACGTTTCTTCCTGGAAAAAAGACCCACAGAGAAAAGATTAACCTCGAATAGAGCATAGCTAGACAAAGTGGGCCAGCAGCAAGCCAGAAAGTATAATGGCCTTACCTGTAGCGCACAAGGGGCAAAGCTTCGTCTCAATCTCCGATACAGAAACCTAAAAAGCATTCCGCCTAAAGGGATAGAGAATATATAGCCAGGAATCATTAGTACAACAGATCACATCTGCTGTCTAAGTGAGTGGAATGCCTATAGACGTTACAGGAGGGAAATTTGCCCATCATATTGGAAGAAGTAAACTGCCGAGCTCACGGTTAAATGCACAAAAATCCGCAAAGAGGAAAAGATCCACACACGTCTAAAGTAGATATATAAGGCTCTCTACCATACCCATGACGGGAAATGCAAACACTTAGGGGGAGGCACACAAAGCATTACTCAATAGCATAACTAAATTAGCTAAAAATAAAACTGCATCGCCTGAAATGAAAAACCCCCAGTGACTTACTTCCTTGGTCACCATTCGATCGCCATATTGGGAAGGGAAAACAAACAAATTGACAAAGGCCACTAATAAATGGAGAGAGCTGCATCAAGCCTCCATAAAGGCTTTCCAGAAAACATCTATAACAAGTAATAATCTAGGGTTTTTTCAATAAATATGGAACAAAAATAAGCAAAAAAATTAAAACTGAAAAATCATAGACTCATGTATAAATCTAAAAAAGTTAACTAAGTAAAACTGAGGTGAATAAAGGAACATATGTGAGCAAAATGTATATAAGTCTGAGGAAAGATCCCAGGTAGTCTGAAATGAAGACTAGGCAAATACAAACAAAATAGCAATAAGTCTAAATGACCATCAATGTTTGTAACTAGAGGAACCCAGAGAGACAAACTCAGAGAATGTACCCCTTCCAGGTTTCCCTACATAGGGGGAAAGCAATTCATAAGGAAGATTACCCGATATATAAACAGAAAATGGCCACAGGATCCTGAAACAAATAAAACAAATAAAGAAAAAAAATTAAGAATATGCAGGTCTAGCTGAAGTACAAAAAATAGATCAAACTACAATGGGCTAGCCCATTTAAGTGATGGCATACTTCCATGGTAAAAGTTCGTTCAAACCATGTTCAAAAGTCCAAAGGGAAAAAAATCCAGTAAACCTCTTGTTTCTTTCTGTGAGCATCAGTATTGCTGCATCTGGGATTCTTGTTTTTTTCCAGAATGATCCAAGTTAGATCAGTCTCCATATGTTGATGGTAGACCAATGTTCTACTAAGATCTCCTGTTCCATTATTCCTAATGGCAGATTTGTGTTGGCTGAAGCAAACCCTAACTTCACGGCTGGTTTCCCCGACATATCCTAAGGAACAAGTGCATTGAATGAAGTACACCATGTTAGCTGTCCTGCAGTTGGTCCTTTCGGGGGATTTCAATTTTCTTTTTTCCCCAAATAAGGGTGTCAGTCACCAGGGCATGGGTACAAGAGTGGCAATTACCACATTTATGATTATCTGCAACCGGTTTCAAACCTGTAATCAATCACTTTTCGTCCTTAACAAGTGCAGTCCCAGCCTTCACTCCCACCTGAACCAAATGGCAGTGAAGACTGATCAGCAGCTCTTCTCAACAAAAAGACCTATTTAATTTCTAAAGGAGGGTTGCCTCCTCTTTCCCTACTTCATTGTCTAGGTCTTCTCCCTGCACCTCCAGGAATGTCAGCAATACACTGCCACTGTCTGTGAAAACTACTTAATCTCCATTTTATGCACAGGATCAGGCCAAGGACTTCTAAAATGTTATCACCAGGCCTCCATTACTCTGGTTCATTCATGCACACAATGCATATACCACATGGGCCACAAAATGCCAACACATGACATATACTTGGGATAATAGCACTAGGATCCCCGTAAGCGCAGAGTACCTGCCACCAACACTCTACATGCTAACCTAATAAAGGGATGGTAGCCCTCGGTCAGTTAAATGAAAGCCCACATGGTGTGCCCCTCTAGATCACAGGACAGGTCCAGGACCTCACTCATGCCAATGGAAAGGCCTAGGCCTTCGTGCACATACTAGATTAGCTTGAGGTTGGGGACAAAAATAAAAAACTAGGATACCAGATAAACGCAGTTTGGCACTTAAGGAAGGGGAACACAACTGAACACCATGAATGGGTCATTCCTTTCCCAATAACTACCATCATTTCTTAGAATACAGTAGACATTCAATCTAAAGAGACCGATCCAGAATGAATGGCTGAAATTCCTTGCTACTTATGAAATTCTTCCATTAAAGGAAACCTGGGCTGAAGAGTTGTGGGAAACTAAGGATTATTTAAACCACACAATCCAGCATGCCCGAATAGAGGGCAATAAATTCAGGAGGAAACCAGCTAGCATGTACAGCAGGTGAGAGTAGGGGCACACTGGAACACAACATACACCAAATGACATTCAAATGGTGGACATCATGTTATACAATAAATGTTTTTTTTAAAAGAATGCTGAATATCTACGCACAATCATACAAGTGTCAGATAATAAATATTTACAGATTAAAATGATCAAACTGGCTAACTGCCCCCCAACACTCCATTGACAGAACTTCTCTGGTGTTGAGAAGCATCTTTAATACCAAGAAGTATAAGTCAACCGAGGCAACAAATGAATAAACTAAAATGAAGAATGCCTTCGGGATTCTGCAACAAGACGCAAAAGGAAAAAACAGTTGCCGTTTGTGGTAATAAAGGCTTCATCTCTGCATAGAATTAATTCAAAGGGAACAACAGAAGTACAATTACATGTAATGAGAGGAAAGGTAGCTCAGTCATCAACTACACCTTTATTAAAGCAGACAAAAGGTCCCTCCATAAGAATTTTAAAGTCTTGTGCAAGGTGGGGAGCGACCATAAATCGTCTATAGCTAGGGATAAAGGGGAGCTATGTGACTTCACATTTGTCCTCCATATTTTTAACAGTGGAAGGGAGGTTCATCCAAAGTAAGGGTTCGTTGGGGGAAACCATGGCACGGAATACAGCACTTTGGTCCCAGGAAAAACAGGTAGTACCCAGGAGTACCACCATGGTGGAAACACTGACCTCTGAAGGGAGGCAAGTGGTGCCAGAATCTCGAGCTATGAAGAGTTCATGAAGAGTATGAAGAGAAATCATTGCACAATCTAATCACCTGCAACTAGAGAGGAAAAGGAAGAAAGCCTGGCAACCATATGCTGCACTCAAAGGGCTTGTTAAAAACACCCATTTAGCCAGGCTTAGTGTTCTGCCATGTTCTAGACAGAATTCACACCACCCCTAATAAATACACCAACACAAGAAATAGCGCTAAGATTAACCATTTAGTGAACCATGGAATACCTAACTACTTCACAATTGGAAAATGTGAAATTATTGCAAAGGGAAATTGGCAGTTTAATGACTCCCTCTAGGCTTACAAGAAAAAGTGACCTTTGCAGTATTACTGAAAAGCACACTGTCGTAAAGGGAAAAGAGCACATCTTCACCTAGAAATTGAACTCAGTGGAAAGGAGTGTCTGATTTCTGCAGCAATCATGCACGATATCTGAAAACAATATCCAATCCACAGGAACAAAGGTTCTTCATTGAGGCTAGAGCCAACAGCCTGCCACTTGCATTACTCCCATCATAAAGACTCAAGGTGAAAAGGTAAAGCTTGCCTATTGCCAAATAGCAAAGAAGGACCACAGGTACTTTCTTTTGTTGTGAAGCCAAAAGATTTTAGTACACCTGAAGAAGGAAGGGATACAAGATATGGTAGTGGCATGTCTTTCATCCTCAGCCACCTACAGCAAGAGGTCACAACGCCAACAGATGGTTACCCTGGGAGAGAGAGCACATTGGTGGAAGTAGCGCTTAGATCCACTACAAGGTTGAATGCCAAGTCCATGTCGTCCAGATTGGTAGACTCGATGATCAGTCAACTTAAATAACATTAACTTTTAGAGTCTTGTCTAAGAGGGAGAGTGTGAGTTGAGTGTCATCAGCGCAGGAGAGAATGTTGATGTCATGTGCATGGATGACATTGGCTTGAGGGTTCATGTATGCGTTGAAGAGAGTGGAGTTGAGTGACAAATCTTGAGGCCATGGCCTACTTGTCATTTATTTCTACTTTAACTCGAAAAAACAGGAACTCCAAGTCGTCCCCAACAGCTACCAAGACTGTGACATATGCACTAAGGAGAATCTCCTCAGGTTTGAGATATTTCCTCTCAACCAAAGTCCTGGAAGCACCTGTATTCCTCAGGGCAGGAACCTTCCTCCCATTGAAACCCGCTTCCACTACAAACCCCATGGTATTTCAATGCAGGTGCTTAAAACATCTGGGTTCCTTTCCCAAATGTCTACTGCTACTAAGTTGAGTGCCACAATGTTCTCTCGGGTCACCCACAGTCAACACACTCGCTATAACGGGTGCAGCTGGTACAGGGTTTTTCACCCGGTATTCCCTTTATCACTGTCCATTCTTGGGACACCTATAACCGGTAATCATTTTGGGCTCTGGAAAAAACTTCTGTCCCCTTTTTTCTCTTGGAACCCAATCACTGTTTGCCTATATCGTCCATTGGACCCTTGGGAATTGCCTGACCCATACCCTATGGTTTGGAACCAGTCTGTGGAGAGTTCCTCTCTCCCTTTAGCTTGGAGCCATGCGGCTCCAGCTGTAAGTTTACCTTGTTAGCTAACTACTTTTCAGCAAATGCTGCAATCTTCTCTGAATCCTGTTCTGTCGAGTCAGACAAGTACTGCTTAAGTGGGTTACAGCACTCCTCCTTGAGTCCCGTTGTCATAATTAAGCAGTTAAATGCATGAAAATCCCTAGCCTTGATCCCTCTCACCCTCTCATTCCAATCAAGCAACACACCATGAATTCAAGTTTCAAATGGATCACCATCCACACTCTTCCTTTTTTTAAATCTCCAAAGGTACTGGGCTGGTTTCAGTCCCAACTATTTAATCAGAGCTTCCTTCATTCGATTCTAGTTCATCTGCTCACAAGAGTCATTCTTCCAGTGACTGCAGTTCCATCTATGGGCAAGCGACTCACTATAGTGGCTAACTTGGGGGATGTAGTGATCCAGCACACCAGTTGGATCTGGACCTATTAGGGTTCGATAACGTGATGAGCTTTTTATACGGTCAGTCCATTCTGAACCACACTTTGGAAATCACAAAGACAGTACTAATAATCTGGTGGGTCGCAAACAGATTCACAGGGTGGGATAAAAAGCTAACAAAACAGACACCCCTGTGGAACGGCCACTGGCTGCAGCATACGGCCCAGTTAGAAGGATTTGGGAAGTGGGATTAAATAGGGATCACCACTCTGAGCGATGTATGGAGCAGATCACACATGAAATTGTTCCAAGACTTGGAGATTGTCACCCACCCAATTCCACTAATACTTACAGCTCCAACACGCATTAGCCGGTTATCATGCAGGGCTCACCAACCTACCGGAATTTAGCCTGATGGAGGCCAAATTAGTGCTAGGTCACCTGGGCTGCGGCGGAATATCCCAGATATATTGCTTGTTCAATTGCAATACACCAAATACATTTCAAAGTCTTAAACATAGATGGGAAGAGTGGGTAGGCACTTTTGATGGGTAGGCACTTTAGACGAGTTGGAATGGAAGGAGGCTTGCATGGCTCCCAGAGGAATCCTTGTTTCCTTCTGCCTTCGGCTGATCCAACTACATTACTTACACATGACCTATCTCACACCACAACACCTCGGGTGCGCAGCTATACTAAGTAATCCTAGATGCCCCTGATGTATGCACCCGGAGGCACATTTCGTTCATATGGTGTGGCAATGCCCAAACATTGCTAGATAATGGAGAATCAATCAATCAGGGGGATTATAAGCGCACTACTCACCCGTGAGGGTCTCAAGGCGCTGGGGGGGGGTCTTCAGAGCCTTCCTGAAGGTGTTCAGGGAGGGGGCACATCTGATGTCGGTGGGGAGCTCGTTCCAGGTCTTGGCTGCGATGTAGGAGAAGGATCTTCCCCCTGCTCTGGCTCTGCGGATGCGCAGGGTTATGGCGAGGAGGAGGTTGGTGGAGCGGAGGTTTCGTTTGGGTACGTGGAGGGTGATTCTGTCTTTGAGGTATTGGGGTCCGGTGTTGTGTAGGCATAGGTGAGTATCTTGAAGGTGACTCTTTTCTCGACGGGGAGCCAGTGGGGCTTGCGTAGGTGTTGGCTGTTGTGTTCGTGTCGAGGGACCCCGAGGACGAGTCTGGCAGCGGTGTTCTGGATTGTCTGGAGTTTGCGTAGTAGAGACTTGTTGATGCCGACGTAGAGGGCGTTTCTGTAGTCCAGTCGGCTGGTAATGAGTGCGTGGGTGACTGTCTTCCTTGCCTCGGGGGGGGGGATCCATTTGAAAGTCTTACAGAGGATGCAGAGTGTGTTGAAGCAGCTGGAGGTGACGGTGTTGACCTGTCGATTCATGGAGAGGGAGGAGTCGAGTGCGATGCCGAGGTTCTTGGCGTGGTCTGTGGGGGTCAGGGGGTGCCGAGGGCGGTGGGCAACCAGGTGTTGTTCCATGCTGAAGGGGTGGTTCCGAGGACGAGGACTTCTGTCTTCTCAGAGTTGATTTTAAGGCAGATGTTGCTCATCCAGGCTGCGACGTCCTGCATTCCTTCCTGGAAGTGGAGTCTGGTGGTGGTGGGGTCCTTGGTGAGGGAGAGGATGAGCTGGGTGTCGTCGGGGTAGGAGATTAGGCTGAGGCCGTGCTGTCGGACGATGGGGGCGAGGGGAGCCATGTAGATGTTGAAAGGGTTGGGCTGAGTGATGATCCCTGTGAGAATTATCTACAAAACCCTTATTAGAGTGTTGGAGAGACCAATAGACCTATCCCCCAAGATGGCTATGCTGGGCTTGCTGGAGAACCTGGGAGGCACTGGAGGGACCGTATGCTGGTGGGTATGGTGAGAGCCCCCTCACCTCCTTCACTCTTTTGGCTGAGCTAACGTCTACTTGGAACAAGGTCTTCATAGTGAGTTTAAGTGTCTGCCGACATTTGGAAAAAAAGGGGGAGAGGCTTAAGGAGCTTGCAAAATAAACGTAAGGAACCAAAGGTTGTAACTGCAGTCTAGAACCCGAGAAACAGTGGTGGAATAATAGGTAGATCAGAGTGAGTAGGAAATGACCTGGTGATGTACAGCTAAAAAAGAAAGGTGCGATATAATCAGTATCCAGAAGTTGATATCAGCAGGAGTTGAAAAATGTAGACAGACAGATGTACCCCGGCACTCAACAATATTACTACAACACTGATTTTTTTAAATTGAAACACAAGATCTATGTATTCTATCGATCGCTCAAATCACAGGATATGACAATATTTGGATTTGTACTGGGGTTCTCTCAAATTTTTATAATCAGTGTGACATTTAGTCAATACATACTGTACATATATATATTCATACAAGAAAAAGATTTTTTCAAAAACATTTCATGTTTATACAGATATTTTTTCAAGGTCCAGTTCTTGTTGCTGGAAGAACAGAATAGCACGGTGAAATAGAGACATGACAACCGACACGTGTTTCGTTACATTCGTAACTTCTTCAAGGCTTAGCTACGTAAGGGGGGCGATCCTCAAATATTCATAGAGAATCCACCAATGTCGTGTCGTCTTTATGACGAAAAAGAGTAGCCAAGAAATAAGTCCTTATATGTGCTACTATAGTAATATTGTTGAGTGCCGGGGTACGTCTGTCTGTCTAAAGTTTAGCACTGCAAACTTTACGGAGAACCTTGCATCAACAACCAAGGTAGTGGGGTGTTTCTGTTACCCTGATTGGCACCTAAACTAATTATTTCTCATACTTGGAATTTGCCAACACGCTGCCCACCTTTACACTTCTTTGTTCTTCTGATGTGCGACTGTCTGTGCCACCACTACCCCCTGTCTATTTTATAAAGGAGTTGAAAAATGGTCAGATACACCCCTGGGATCAGTCAGGGGAGGTTGAGGCTTACTAGCTGGAAGCCCGTTAGGTTGAGCAAGGTACGGGTTCTGGCCAATGTACTAACTGAAAAACTGCACAAGAATGCCATCGTCTTAGCTTTTCCTCGTTGGTGCCAAACAAGGCTAAACATCCTAGGAAAGCCAAGGAAATAGATAAGGGCGGACCATGTTACCTGATGTTTCGCTCTACACCTGGGAAAATGTCAAAACGGTACTTTATTGAAAACTTTCTTAAAAGGAACTGCAACTACCTGCACCTCGGTAAAAGTCAAAGACGGTACTTTAGTTAAAATCATCTCTTTAAAAAATGAAATGCAACAATCCACCTCAAGTTTACTGGCACAAAAAGTTAATCTAACACGCCTTACACTGCCCAGACTCCAGTAAAGAGTCCACTGATGCGCTACCCCCATCAAAATGTCTCAATTGTCTTTCACAATAACCTCTAAACTATAAAATTAACTCTACCCATCACGAGATGGAGTACAATTGCCAAGCCTCTATCTTTGAAAGGCCCGCTGAATTGAGATAAGCGTGTACTTTACTAACAAAACCTTAACTAACACATAAAAAAACAAATGAAATGGCCAAACCGTATGCAAGCACTCCACCGTCCGCACCTGGATTTCTACCCTGCGGCCCCCTCCAGACCGACGATTCTCCGTCGTATGCTGCTTTTAACCGACTGTGATTCCTGAAACAACGAAATTCGACCATCTGCAAATATGCCGAGTAGGAGATCCTGTTCCAAAATTGAAATTATGATCCATCTCCTCAACCGTGGCTTTAAGTGGGCCGGGGCCTGCCGGCAGTTTTAAAAAGCAGTTGCTGAGACGGGTCTCTATCGGGCTCTCCGTTTTCGCCCTCAGGGAGAAAAAAAAAATCTTAACTGCAGCAGTGCCACCCTTCACTGCTTTTGACGTATCTTCAAAGACACTCGTTATAGTTTTTCACAGTCTCATCATTTCAGAACTGAAGCATTTTCAGTATTCTATACAACGAACCTATAGTTGTTGCTTATTTATCTTACACAACTAACAACCATTGGCAAAGTCAATAGCCCTGACTTGTTGTAGGTGTAATGTTATTTGCTGTATTATATATCTGTATCCATTGACAGAAGCAGCAAATTTCCAGTCGGGGGGGGGCACACTACGCTAAGCACAGATTTTTAGCTTGTGTATTTTTAAGCCACGCCCTTAATTACATCGGTCACGCCCCTTTGAGAGACCCCCTAGGTTTTTCATTCCACTTAAAGCTCTGTCCTCAACCCCATTCATATTTGCTCCTCTACCACTGTGTCTCCCCTCCCGCTCTGACCATGACTGACCTGTGACTTTGACGTAGTTGTCGGGGCGAGGTGCTTTAGTTATGACCCTGGATGAGGAGCGTCGGTTTGTGCGGGATCTGTAGCAGCGCAGGCTTGAATTCATTTTTTTGGAGGACTTCTTGCATTTCATATTGGAGGTGATGTGGGGGTGTCCTGTTTGAGGCGCTGGGTCTGCTCCTGCTATTCTCCGAGGCTCATAGCAGTACAACGAACGGACGCTGGAGCTGGATAGCCTCTGTCCTCGGGTAGCGGGAGTTTCACTCAGGTAAACTGGGCCGGAGGTAAGCCCAGTCGCTGCGTAGCCCCTCCCTCCCCAGAGGGTGCGGGATGGGAGCTCCCCTTCTGGCCAATCTGCCTAAGTACTCTACTCCGATGCTGCCACAGTCAGGGGTGCGTTCTTTGGTCTTGTTCTTGCTGGCTCATTGGTACCACCCGGGGCATGCCAGCCTCTCCCACGCTAGCACCCGGCACCCGCTTGACCCGCCCACGCTGATCCCGAGCGGCCACTCACTTATTGGTTCAGCCTGGGTGATAGCGGCATAAACTTGCCAACTGCGTGGCCTTCCCGCTGACGCCATAATAGGCCCTTAGGGTTGCGAGGCCTCCAGTGTCACACAGGCAAGCATGGCGGGGAAGGGAGTCTTTTGCGTTTATTGACTTCCGGTCCGCGTCCGTCGGCTCACACGACGGACGTGTAATTGGAAATGTAATTTAAGACACATCTAAAAGTTAAAGAGTTCCTATGTGTTAGAATTAATGGATTTGTATGTCTGTGCCGTCCCGGATTTTCGTTCTGAAAATCTGGTCACCTTAGTTATAAGAAACACATTGGTTTCGAGCTATCTTTAAAACGGGCATTTGCAATGCAGTAGGTCTCGCAACGCATTTGTGAGAGTTTGAGCTATTGGCGTTGTAAATGACAATGCCTTTTATTTATATGTTTTGAAAACCTGCAAGCGTAAACACGCACTTGGTACTTCTAGTCGTTGCTTACAAGAAGCGAGGCTAGCAGCAACTGCGTCTCTTTCTGCTAGCCTTGCTTTTTGTAAGCAAGGACTATAAGTACAAAGTGCGTGTTTACGCACCGCTTGCAGGCTTTCAAAACATATAAATAAAAGGCATTGTCATTTACAATGCCAATAGCTCAAACTCGCGCAAATGCGAGACCTATTGCAATGCAAATGCTTGTTAACTCTCTCTACTAAACACTATTTTTTATGCACTCCAGTGCGTAAATGGGAATTTTGTGTTCTTGTCCTACGAACCTCCCTGCGACATGTTCCCAAATCTAGTTAGTATGGGAAAGTTGCAATGCCCCGCAGCCTGAAGACAAAAGGGGTGAGTTGTAATGACCTAAGAGGGAGGTTTAATGTAGACTGCAAGTGTCTTTTGGCTATGGGCCGGGCAAACCTCGGGGGGCATCGGAATGGAATCCAGTATTGCCCTGGAGACCAGTTACACATGGTCTAAGCAGCACCAGCTCTCCCACTGTCCTGATTGATAGTGAAACAGTTTCCCACTGCTGCAAGGGGGAAACGGTTAACGACCTGCACATGCCGCTACCGAAGTAAACAGAGGCAAGCAACGGGTGAGTGCTGGTCGTGGGGATTCGCAGTGCGAGGCCTCGGCTCTGCGCCGTGAGAAACCCACAGCTGTGTTTGTGCTTGGAAGGTGGGGGAGGGCTCTGAACGCGAGGAGGGAGGGTGAAAAGCCAAAAACAAAGAGGCAGCAACGGGGGGGAAAGTTAAGACAGCATAAACATAAAGTGCGGCGTCCATGAAGCCGTGCTGATAGACAAGCAGAGGGAAAGGAAAAAAGAGTGCACAGGAATATATTAAAACTGAGTAAATGCCATAGTAACGGGCAGTTGCCTTCGAGGGTCCAAATTGCCAAAAGGCAGGGCTAATTTACCATATCCACCAAACAAAAGCAGGCATTTAAGAAGGGCACTAACAGAAGCCAATAGGAACTATGGGAGGTTCTTCAAACACACATACCAGATACAGGATTTCTCGCAGAGCAGCACATGCACGCTGTGCTAGGCTCGACCTAAAAACATTGAGGGTAAGATTCCACCACGTCCGTCAGCTTTGAGACACACTAGGGACACATGTTTACGAAGTGTCTACTGTCCTTGCAGATGCGGGAAAAGAAAGTGCCTAAAACATCCCTGACCACGCTTTCACAGGTTTTCAGCGCTCAAGTAACAGTGCACCGGAACATTTGCAGATTGTCCAACACACTACAGAGACTGAGCTTAACCAGAGACACTGAAAAGGTTTTGGAGCGGGGAGAAGATACACAGGTCAGTAACAGAGAAAATGTAAAAAAATGGAAATAATTGACATTAATTTATTAAAAGCATTTAAAAACATCGTCCTCGTAAATTGGGCGATAGGGAGCTTTACAAGAAACTAGGAAGAAATACAATAACCAGTAGAACAGGGAAATAAAGAAATACAGGACTGCAGCTGGCAAAGGCTGATGTTATACAAGGATTTCCCAAGTCTTGAGGCTTTGAGGGAAGAATACCTCAAGAGAATTCCGGAAACAGAGAGAAAGAGGGGGCAGGAGTAGAGCAGAGACTAAAGATAAAACAAGCGAACATGGGGGGTAGGAAAGGGAGTGAAAATGTACAGGGTGGTAGAAGTAAGATAAACAGAGGTTCCAGAGGCAAGCAAAGCGTTGGAAGAAAGACTGTGGCGGAAGCAAGAACACAGGCTAAGTGGTCAGAGAAAAGGCTGTAGGGAAGAGAAGTGCACATAACATTGGCAGGGTAGAAGAAAGCAGAGAGTCCGATCAGACGTGTAAGGGCAGAAGCGAGATGCAGCCTCCAGTGGTGCTGAAAGTGTTCAGAGTGTGGGTGCTGCCATCAATGTAACATCACTGAAGTCAGAGGGATTGTAAAAAATCCAAGCTTCATGCAAAACACAATTCTGTCGGGACAGGAGGCTCCGATTATGCTTCACTTTCTTTACTGAAAAGTTTTCAGCAGTCCATCAAAACACTTTAAACAAAAATACTACATTTCCCATCATTCTATGGACAGTGTGACATCACACAGTTCACCATTCTCCATACAGATGACCCTTTAAATATGACTAGCTCTCTGCCTCTTTCTGTACAGCTCAGCAGAAGAGCTAAGTGCTGTCATATTTGTTTTTACTTTTGTGATTTCATATTGTGTTTTGCATTTTGTATTAAGAGCTATTTAACATTGTTTACATGTGGCGGGAACGTACTGCCGTCATTGTTGCACCCCGCGGGGCATCAATCGGCGGGAGGCATATGTTTCAGGGTCACTGTTTTCCCATATCGGGTCAGAAGCCTGACTACTTTATTTAGGAACCACAGTCAGTGGTGACTGTA
This sequence comes from Calotriton arnoldi, assembly GCA_963921515.1. NCBI lineage: Eukaryota > Metazoa > Chordata > Amphibia > Caudata > Salamandridae > Calotriton > Calotriton arnoldi. Next base: position 3,191,856 of record CAWUFW010000100.1, on the reverse strand, counting down.
GCTCGTGTGTGGAGCGGGAGTATTGTGCGAGGATGGGGATTGGGCAAATATGGCTTTGCCATGCATGTTGGGTTTTCTGGGGTCTGGTGAATCACCCGGCCCCAGGATGTTGCGCACTGGCCATGCGTATGAATAATAATATGCTGAGGTGACACTCAGTATGGGCATGGTGCGAAATTGCCTACGGCCGCTTCCGCCCATTTATCTCCTCGGTCAGGTGACTCGGGGCCAAACCAAAACTGTCAGGAGGCTGGAGGCGTGGTATCAAATACCCCTCAGCCCGCAACATTACATTCCTCCTTTATCATAACCAACAAAAACACCAACTACAAAAACAGTGGATTGGCGAACAGTAAACAATACCCACAGTACAAAATATGACCCATTCGGGCTAAAGGATACTGGCTGACGGGTGTTGTGATCGATCAGGTTTGCTCCTATAACCCCACTAGTTCATCAGATAGTCCTGGAACTGCCAAGATGGAGTTAGATTTCGCCGGAGGGAGACCACAGTCATGTCTCTCTGGTCCAGTGCTGGGTACCCAAATGTCTGCTTACGCCAGTGGTGGGGCACGCTGTGTGGTTGGTTCAGGGGTCGCCCGAGGATACTGTGGTGGTTTGAAGCTTTCTGGGCAGAGTATGGATGGGTTGGCCATTTCTAGATCGTCCAGAGTTTCCAAGGTATGCTCATCGGTTGGGTCAGGTGGATGGCTTGGCTTTTCCTGGAGCCATTTGAAGTGGGAAAAATTTAGTGTGACTGTCTCTTGCCCTCTGGTTCCACATTGGCTGGTGACTTTCCACAGATGGCGTTCAAACAGGAGTCGGAACTTAATCCTCTGGATGTCTGTCTTTTACTAGCACCCAGTCACCAATGGAGAGTCTTGGTGCCTTGGCCCGCCTGCATTGAGATGCTCGGTGGTTTTGCTCTTCCTGACTGGAGTGAGCACGACTTGTTGGTACAGGTGCTTGTTCCCACGTAGGGTGATGTGGGATGGCATCCTCAACCCTTCGTCCAAAACAGAGGATGATGGGTGCTACTCCTGTGGTGGTGTGTGGAGTTAAGCGGTAATCTTTCAAGAAAGTGTAGATTGCTCTTTCCACGCACTGTTGCTCCGTTTGGGCTATGCAAATAGCTTTCGTGATGGTCCCCATAAACCTTTTGACCTCACGGTTAGCATGAGGCCAGCGGGGGTGATCCAGCGGTATTTTGTTCCTCTGGATGCCAGGTGATGGCGAGGTCTTGGTTGTTGAAAGGTGGTCCTGTCAGGATTCCTTCCACAGCTCACCTCTCTTGACTATCACAATATACGGGCATGACTCATATAATTCCTCCCAACACTTATGAATGAACAAACTACTTGTACCCTGACTTTTCACCATATTACATGCTGTTGGTAATAGTTAGCTGCAGCTGGTGTTCTCCGGTTTGTTTGAAAAGGGTTAATAGTTTTTACAATTTTTTACCACGCATATGCAAGGTCAGGTCTCAGGCGCTACAGAAACATCCAGAAAATCCACCAGAATAAAGCATCAAGCAACTGGCATAGATGACCTCAACTTGAACCTTCTGGAAGACATCCCTCATCCAATTAATCCCCTGCACCTGTTCCTTGCTATAAGCAATTAGAACGCGACCTTTGTGAACATTCTAAAGCACCTTCTTGAAGGCAGCCTCATCAAGTTAATTATCTGCACCTGTTCCTTGTTACAAACAATTAGAATGTGACCTTTATGAACATTCTAAAGCAGTCTTATTTAAAAACCGTCCACACTCCTCCCCTTCACTTAGCCTCTTCCCCTACCATTTACCTGTTTCCCAGCTTCCAGGACTCAGTCTCGCCAACTCTCTTTATCCTCCCGCTTCAACCTCACTGCAAAGAACGTCCTGCATTGGTCTTGCACCTGGATGTAAAAAAGAACAAGAAGAAAAGGAGATGCGCATTAACAGACTTGATTTTACTACGCGCTGAGCTCAGTCGCAACACTGTGCTGCAAACAAAGGTAACCAGTGTTTTTGTTCAACTTGTACATACTATTGGCAGGGCTCTGCCAGAGAGGATTTGGGTGCAGCTAACCCCATCCAAATCGTACTCACTACAGTTTTGAAAATTTTGATAAAGGAGCCTCTAAGGACAATCTAAATGAAAACAAAACAACAACAAAACTAAAGGTTGGTTTAGATTTGAAAAGTTCATGAGGTGATACCTTAAAAGATAGAGTTAATACTAGACTGGTGTGAACGCCGGCTGCAGTGTTGCTGTTGAGTAGACGAGCCACAGCATCTTTGACGGTACACACTCTCTCCATCCCAACCCCCTTGGATTTTCCGCCGGAGCAGTGTCTCCTCCTGTAAAACGAGTGCAAGTCTCGGGAGGATTCGGGAAATAGCGTCTCCGCCCCATTGGAAATATCTGGGATCCAGGTAGGTGCTTATGACAGGTCCATTATATGTGTGGAATTGCTTCAGGAGGTCGTGGTGGCTATGATTTTTTTCCAGCTTCAGAATTGTCTCTTCCACGGAGGTAGTCTTCACGATTTTGACCTCCGGTATTTCCAAAAGTCATCGATGACTACTAACAAATGTCTGCATTCTAGGAGACTGCCGAAATCCACGCTCGCACGGTGCATGGAACCTCAGGGGCTCGTTCTGTGATAACTGGTGGAGGTGGATTGCTTCTTCCGGTGGCCTGGCAGAGGCTGCATCACAGGACCATCTGTCTGACCTTCTCATCTAGGCCAGGGAACCATACCTTACTTCTCAGCTTTTCGTTTTGACTACTCCTTGGTGTGACTTATGGGCTAGGTCCACCATCTGTTGAGTCAGACTGGCCGGCACAACAATTCAAGGATCCCTGAGTAGGCAACCTTCTGCAGTGACCGTAAGATCGTCTCTCAATTGGTGCAGGGACTTTAGTGAGGTGGTGGCTTCTGCTGTCTTTTGGGGTAGTGCTGCCGTGACTGTGTCCCACTTCTCCGTCCTGGTTGCAGTTGTGTCTTGTTGTGTAGTGTAGCTCCTATTTCCCTAATAGGCTCTGCGCATTGGAATAATATATCCTATAGGTTTGACATAGGACTGAGGTCAGTATGTCCCTATCGAGTATATTAAACTTAATTACTTGTGCCAGCTAGCTCAGAGGCCACTAGAAACTCCTTGACGACAAAGAAGGGAGTCGTTTCTGGCAGCCGCAAAACATGACCACTTTGTTTCTCTTTAGAATCAGAACGTGTCCCAGAGTCGTAGAAACAATAGATAACTATTTCACTCAGCTCAATCGTGCATGCTTAGTTTTCCTCAAAGTTACACAGAGAGAACAGACGGGTGTTTCAATAAAAGATTTATTGAACAGTCTTGTTTCTGGTGTAAGTAAAATGTGCTGTTATGATCACAAGACAGTATGCGAGATAAATAATGTACAGTGTGAGCAGTAGAAATAAATAATACTGCGATAGCATTATCTTTTAGCATATATGCATTTACATAAATAACACAGACTAAAAATGCGAGTGACTCATACGATGCGTTTCTAACCTAGTTCTACCCCGATGTACCCTAACCTGTCCTAGGTGTAGGGAGAGGTATGAAGTAGGTGAAGTATTCCTTACTATGGTATACTAAGAGTATGTTAAGCCCAGTATGCCTAGTATGCCAAGAGTCCCTCTAGGTTCTAGTCAGCTCCATACCTGAAGAATGAGAGAGGTAGGAATCTCTTGCCAGACTCGAACTCCAACACCCCGCAAGGGAAGTCAGATCACTGGAAGCTGGACTCTCTGCGTGCAGGGATGACAGCGTCTTCTCAGTGCGTCAGGCCGGGAAACGGGCTCTTCTGAAGTCGAGGTCTCCTCTGATTTACAGGGGCTAGGGAAGGTATATTTATACCTGAGAATTACCTCAGAATGTTAGCATTGACGTGAGTCGGACAGCGGAAGACGTCATGAATGAACCCCAAGGAATAATGGTTCATGCATAATATATGAGTCCTTGAAGAAATCAATAGTCCTGGGCTAGGAAACTCCGCAGCCTAAGGGTCTGTTCTTCACGAACTCGTTGTGACGTTAGGGTGGACGGATGTCGGAAACCATGCCTGTATTTGGAGTGCACGGTTTAATGCCTAAATAAGGGCTGGGATTTTATGCCTATATAAGGGCAGGGCGAATTGTGCCTATGTAAGGACATGATTCTGGAAAGCCCGTTTATAGACACCCTAAGAGGAATACAACACCCACTCCACTTTCGTGTGTACGATAATACTAAAATGCTAAATATTTAAAATGCTAAACATTAAATGGAGTACTGCATATTAAAAACATTTCTTAAAAGCATTAAAAAACATATTAAAAATGCAAAAGGTACTGTACATATCAAGCAATGCTTTTCATTTCAGGCATAAATTTCGAAATTAAATGCAATTGGAATGAAAATAAGCAGTAATATTTACATATGACAAAAATGATCGATAAGTTGTTCAAAAATCAAAGTCATTTCATGTCATGAAAATTAATGAACTGTTCTAGGCACACAAGATGACTAAGTGTCCGTGGAAGTACCGCAAAGTCTGTACTATAAGGCTAGTTCTACTTTAAGCAGATTGAAGTGCCATTTTCGTTCGAAAAAATGGGACAAAAGTTCAAATTTGGTAGAGTTCCAAGTTTTTTTAAAATGAAGGCCAAATTGTTACTGCATCTCTGGAACACTGTATGCTGAATCAGAGTCAGTTTACGGGTCTGGTGTAAACATGAGATCATCTATTTCTATAGACAAAACATCATCCACTGTAGTTGGTGTTAGTTGGAACACCTTGTGTAGTAGATTAACTGCACAGAGATGGGAAGCATCGCTTCCAGCATAGGTTGCCGCAGCAATGTTCGCGTCCGTTGTTACCTGTGTGCCTGTAGTTCTTTCTCGTATCTCAGCAGCAGCCGGAAGCGTCTGTGAGATCTCAATGAATGCTGACATCAGGATTGGTAGCCTCTGGGGACAACACAGAGCATGGGCCGTTATCGGGACCAGCAAAGTATCGACATCCGTTGGCGTAGCTGATGGAAATGTTAGACAGTTGTCCAACACGCATTCTTCACCGCATAGCAGGCATCGTAGAACAGGTAAGATGCAATCTTGCCAGATTGGTCGGAATGACAGGAACCACGTGGTATTCAGGTCCCGTAGACGAGTCATGCCCAATAGCTGTACTATTCGCTCACGGCACTTTCGTTCAAGGAGAGCTTTCTCCATTTCGCTCGGAGTGATGTCTGCGAATAGGCTGGCCATAGCGCAATAGCAGGAAGAGAAATAGAATTCCGGCAACAAGTACTAGAATTAATGGTATGCCACCAAACACCGAATGTGCAAAGTTCGGGATGAAGCCGAGTATTGCCTGGAAAGGTGCTAACAGACCGGTGCAGATGCTCTTAAATACATGTACAATTCCTGTTGTAACAGACATGTTAAAGATACGTGTTATCATTTCTACGAAATGTATAGGGCAGTTTATACGTATTAAAGTCTGTATCTCAGCCGAAGTCCTTGCTACTTGTAGATCATAGGTTTCTTTGGCCGAGGTCAAAGGCACTGTTTGCTTTAAAAGCACGGCTTTCATTCTGCTCAAAGTATCAAATCTTATAAAAGAGACGTTCAGCGAAGGCCATAGAGGCGACTCCCTGACTGTGTCTATTGGGGGAAACAATACTTGCATACAGCAAGTGACCCTGGAGTTGACCGTTACTAGATATGGGATGCCTGGCAACATTCTGCAGCAACTCTGATCATTCAACATGAGGTAACTCCCATTAGAAAGTTGTCCAAACGTTGGATTAATCACAGCAGCTGGTGTTCCCTGCTGATGGCAAGACAAATTTGCCACAGAACCATTGCAAGCCCCGTGTAAAGAAATGTCCTGACATATAAGTGAACCGCTCAGCGCACGTTTACAGTGTGTACCGCTCAAAAACACTTCACGATCCCCACTCCAACATCTATATGTATACGGTAAATCCCAAGATGTCTTAATGTATTCCTAGGCTGTCCGGAAATCGGTTAAAACCGACTCTGCCCGACAGTACCCTACCGGATGAAAATCAGCTGACCCGGTTTAAACCGAGTGTCTCTGATTTTCATAGTTGTTGCGCCACTTGGCCACTTGATGGAGCCAAAGCATCAGAAACCATTGGCCTGCCTGTGGTGGCCTGGCGCGGAGGTGTCAGGGGGAAACACTGCTTCTGCACATGGGGAGCCGAGGTGTGAATGGCCCGAGGGCCAGAGCAACACCAGGCCCCCTGCCTGGCTCACGTGGGGGGGGGGAGAGGAGCTGTTGTGCCCTGCCATCTGTCTTACTGCAGCCGCACCCGAGTACTTCACAGGTCTTTAAAAAGACCATTTACTTAACGGGGCTTTGTTGTTCTTTTCGTATCGTTCTTGTGATTCCTCGCTGCGTGGCCCCTGACGTCATGGAGGGCCCAGTCAGGTTGTGTCCATGCCAGCGCCGCAGGGACGTCACATCCTGCTGCTGGAGTGGGGGTTTAGTTTGTTCTGGAAGAAGGCGGCTTGTGGCTACTGGTTTGCGGGCAGCGCCGCAATTTCAATGAAGGCTGTGTTAATTGCCCCCGCCGAATTAAATTATTATTGTCGCAGCTGAGGGAGACCGTAGACGGAGAGGAGTCAGCGGCCTCCAGGACACTCTGTCACTGGACGGCCCTGTTTGGGATTCTCCCTGGATAGCCTCGACGGACGACTATCACTGGATGCAGGCCGGGCGGCAAACTCGAATTCCCACGGCCCACAGTGGCTCACGGCCTGAGCCAGCGTGCAGCCAGCCTTGCACACTGAGGAGTGTGAATATCCTGCAGTTATTGGTGCGTGACCGTCCTCCGGACTCTCGTCCGCGGCCCAAGTAAGTACCAGCCTGTATGTTAATATAACACACATGCAAATGGCAGCTGCGACGACTTCCGATGTTAGTTCGTGTAAAGTGACTGTCAAGAAATAGGCCATTCAGTTTACAGACTAACAATAAAGGCGATTGGAGTTTGACATTGGAGTCCCTGAAATAATACCTTCTCTTTTATCTGCTACTTCATACCACACATCGATTTTTTCTGTGAGCCTCAATTCTACGTTGCCTAACTCAGCCTGCCCTGCTGTGGCACACAGCTGAAGTAAACTGAAGTCAGTACAGACACTGGACAGGACTCGGCTGTGGAGTTACGCGATGAGCCGCCCAACGCTTTCTGAAATAACAATTACAGCACCTGCTGTAGTGCCTCAGCTTGAGGCTTGCCTAATCAATACCCGGGGATGCTGCTGTCAAGTCAGCGAGTTCAATACTGACTGTTGACTCTATATTATGTTCAGCAGCTGAGAGCTAAGCTCATCTGTGCCACTGGCTGCAATGCCTGCGGGGCTGGGCAGGTAGCGGCGCGCCGATCGTGACCCCTTCAGAGTAATGGTTTCACTTGGCCTGAGAGTAATATAGTTTTTGAAATAAGTACACTACAGCGCCCGGCCCTGGCTGCCAGCTCAGCTGTGACCCACCTATGTCACTGTGTGTGCGCCTCAGCCTTCCCCACTTCCCGACCGCGGACATGCCTCAAGTCAGCTGACTGTGTTGACTCGTAATTTTGCAGCTGAGAAGGCTCTCTGTCTTCTCAGCTGCAGTGTGTAATTAACATTACGAGTTCCGTGGTGGTGGGGCCTCACATCGCCAATGCGTTTTTCTTTCCATGCTTTGTATTGTAGTTCTATATTTTTCCTGGTAAATTCACAACTAGAAGAACTAAAAAGCAAAAGCAAAACAACTGGGTGAGCTATGCACACATGCATGGAATTGGAAAAGTTGAAAAGTGTGTTTCAAATTGAAGAGGTGGAACATGTTTATGTGCCATTCAAGCTTCCTTGCAAATAGAACAGGTGTGTTATGAGCAGTAGGCGCACAGAAGTATCACAATTTTGCAGTGTGCACTGATAATCCTTGTGCACACAAATCATCTATAGCATGGGAGCAGCTCTGTGTTGCTCTCTCACCTGAGTACTTCTCTTCCTCTCCTATGCTCCGTGTTGCTCTCATTCGTTTGTATGCTCCTCCCGATCCCACAGTATTCCTCTCCTTGTCGGCTGCTTTTTCATTTCCCTCCCCGTCCCATCCCGCCCACAACTGCACCTCCATTGCCCCCACCCCTGAGTCCTATGTTTTTTAATTTTGTTTTTAATTTTATACTTTAAAAAAGCGTTTCCCCCCGACTTTGGTAGAGCCAATAGGCCTCAAAGACGAGACCTATTGGATTTGATTGACTCCTAGAGGGGATCCAGGGGGCCCAGTGAGCAAAATCAATTTGTTTTTCTGCCTGCCTGCCCGGTGACACTACTAGGCGACTGGAGATGAGAATGTTGTTCGGGCCTCGCATCCTGTTAGGGCCGGGTCCCACGTGGGACAGAGAGGCCCTGGAGTCCACACTGTGATGGTCTGCAACTGCGCTGGCATCATTAATAGCCAGGGAGGAGTATGGGGGCCCAGTCGGCAAAGCCTGGCTATGGCAATCGATTGTTAATTGACTTTTCTGTCGATCCTGCAGGCAACACATCAGTGTGTCCAATGAGGCTCTGGCTGCGCAGCTCTGATGTTTTCCTGCCTCAGCCTGTGCCCCTGTCCAACCCCGGTGTGTGTCTACGTTATGTGCACAGAAGTGAACTTTAATAAAATACTGCCTCTGAAATACTTGTTTAATACCATGGTTGCACATTCGTTTAACAGTATGATCAGGTTACAAGTGCTCTTTAATTTCTGGTTCTTAGCAGCAGTTTTTAAACCCTTGTTAGAGTTTCTTGTTGCTCAAATGGGTGTAATTTCTAATATTTATATGTTTCCCTCGTCTTCGCTGCTTAATTTTGCTCACACGAAAGTGTCACTCATAGTCATTGAAATCTCACTCATAATTACACTAAAATTATGAAAATGTCACACATAGCAATCTGAAACCTTGGCAGCTATGCTTTTGCCCCTTCTTAGAGCCCCTGCAGCTACACTCTTAAATGGAAAACAGCTAGAGATCGAGCACTCTCCCTAAAAACCAAAGGTAATTCATTTATTTTTTCTAATTCACGTGTGCGTGCTTTTTGTTCGGAATACAGTGGCAACGCAGAGACTGTCTCCATACATTGTTCGCTGTATAATCACAGATCCGTTCTGTGATTATACAGCGAACAATGTATGGAGCAGAAGGTTAACCCTTCGCAGCGCCGAAGGGGTTAAACAAACTTTGTTGGACAGACATTTCCGCCAGCTGTTGAAAGTTTGCAAAGTTTACAAAGGTAACAAATTTCGCAAATATGTGAGATTACAAAGTTTGTCATTTTCACAAAACTTCACACACCTCGAATTTAAAATGTAAGAGTTTAGTTTTAGTTTTAATTTTCATAAAAGCCCTCCCAATAGCTGCAGTCTTCTGTTTAGAGTTACTTAAATTCTTCTCAACTTGTGCAAGTCCACGGTCACTGAGAAATGTGCGCTGTTTGTTAACAAAGGTGGGGGTAGTCTGGCAAGAATTGGTTAAACTGGGAACATTCTAAGAGCTTGGCTAAGAGTGGTGATCAGTGACATAGTTGTGGCATGACAGATGTGCATTCTGACAACATTAAGGGTCTGAACTGAAGACGACCAGAAGAGGTGGCTGCAGGAGAAGGAAATTACCACTCCGGGAGTGAATTGAAGGGTTCAGCAACACCTGGGACATTTGTGCGAGGGTCGCATAGGCAACTTGGATTTTAACGTAGTCAAAAACACAGGCAAATATGACTTGTAAGATTTATGCAGTTGAGCCCTGCAACTTCTTTCAAGCGCCGAATGTAGTCTTTGGGAAGACAGCGGGGAACTTTTGGATATTTTGATGTGTAATCTGTTCACAAAGAAAGCAGCTCTAATGTTGTGTTGGTGATTTGTAGCATTCGTAAACCTGTAAAACAAGCATTTGCAATACAATCGGTCTCGCCTTTGGGACCTTATATGTATTTAGCTATGCAGCACATTAGCCTGGGTGCTGAAACATCTACTGTTCTTTAACATGGAGGGAAAGTAAGCACCAAACTTATAAACAGCAGACCTTTGTTTAATAGACAAAAAGCAAGGCACATTAAAACAAGCGCGGCTAAGGCGGCCCGCGGCACTCCGAAATCAAGCAGTCAAAAAACTACACCTATTGGCTATGCCAGTGCTTGTTTTCAGTTTGCCATGCAGTGCTCTTCGGGGTTTGGAGTGCCATCCAGTGCATGCAGTGGATTCACGATGCCAATAGTTTCTAAAAATCGTTTTCCAAGTAAGAAGACCCTCATTACAACTTTAACAGACATGCTTTTTCCCAGACCCGATACTTAAGTAGCTATGTACTTCACAGATTAGTAGCCCATTTACTGTAGCATGGCTTTATTTGGTGTAGCTATTTGTATAGTGTAAAAGTCAATGGGCTATGATTTTAATATCAAAGGCAAACAACACAAATGCATTATTACTAGCAACACGCAGATATCTTATTCTAATTACCTGTCTAGCGATTAAAAGCAAGGAAAGTGAAAAGGAGCCAAATTGAAAACTATTAACCTGTCTTAACGCAGCGTGAGTTGTGCTATTAACAGCCCGCGTAAAACAAGTTGATATTAAGCAGAGCCAAATCTGTCAGATAGAGAGTTGGTGCAAATGTTAAAAATAGTGTTGCATTGGTAACCGTCACCAGCGCGAGAGGGAGTTTCACAGGCTGTTATGTGCGAGATGAGGCAGACATTCCCGTGTGTTTGGTTGACTGTGATCTCGGAGCTTGGAACTGTTCCAAAAGCTCAGAGCAATGAACGCTGTCTTTGTGTTTGTGGGGTCCAGGCCGGCAGCAGCGCCGTCCTGAATAATGAAAAGGAATCCAGGAGGCAGGTGTGCCTTACAACTAATCCCTGCTGGCGAGCAGGCGGTAATCAGGTGCATGGTACATACAAGCTGTTTTCACCCATCCGTACATTGTCAGTGTTAGTCATGGGTAGAGGTGTTGTACGACCTGACCCTTTCCCAATTTTTTTCTGCCTTTTAGGTGCTTTACACTAATTGTGGCCTCCAACTTCCCTATGGCCTCCACATTCACTACGTGCAATGTACGTGTTCCGTACAACGTGCGTGCAGGGTGGACGCTTTGCCTGGGTTTAGAGACCGATTAGCTGGCCGGACAGTTGCCTTTAAGTAAGTTACGTATTCACAAAGGGATGCACGCACCTCACGCTAAGTTTGTCCATACCAGTAAAACCAAAAACAGCCCGTCCAGAAGGTGCCGGTGCCCAAGACAGCCAGGGGTCGTGCTATATCTGTACCCGCATGTGTTGAGTCGTTCATTATGTATACCCTGCGCGAAGTTCTGTATTTTCCTTTTTCATCCCCAATTAGAAGTGAGGAAGTGAAACATGCATTTCAAAGTAAATTCTTTTAGGGCTCCTCCTCTGACGTGCAACGTCAAGGAAGTGAAACATGCATTTCAAAGAGAATTCTTTTAGGGCTCCTCCTCTGACGCGCAACGTCACGCCAAACAAAGATGGCATTGGCCTGTCCACATGGGCCGTCCTAAAAGTGGACAAGGCCGTCACCAAGAAGCCTGATTTCCAATCACGCGCCACCGTTTACCATAAACGATGACGCGAGTCAATGGGAAACAGGGGCGGGGCTTTAAGTCCCTTCTGAATCCGTATTGATTGCTAATCCCTTCTGAATCCTTGTTTAAAGCTAAAGTTAAAGTATGCACCCAGTTCAACGCATGTTGCAGAACCTGTCCCAGAGAATGTCAACCTTCAGGTGCATCAGTATTGGCATGGAAAGCTACGTCAGTGGCCAGAGTTGGCAAGTTGTATACTGGCTGTTTTGGCGACACCAATCTCAAGTGCCAATGTCGAGGGCCTTTTCACAAATAAAAGTTTTCATGGAAGGAAAGAGAGAGCACGAATGACCAAAGACTCACTGAAGAAATATTGTATGGTGTACTACATAAGTTTGACTTGTAAAAATGTATTTGGACCTCATATACACTGTACGTACACTGTCTATATACCATGCATCAATGAAGAGAGCAAGCAATAATAAAAGCAAAGCGTTCCATAAACACCGGTAAAACCCTGTTTCAGTTGTTTTTTATGGTGCGAAAATGAGTAACCACTGAAAAGCACTGTTTTTTTTAGGTATTGAAATCACTGGAAAACACTGAAAAAACACCACCAGAATTTACCAAAAATAGAAACTGAAAACAGGAAAGCCTATGTATTCCTTACCCAACCTTTCATATTTGCCTGCTTGCATTTATCTGAGGCAATACTGAAACTGAAAAGTAGTCACAGGTAATGTTATTTTGCCATGAATAAGCCATTCTGTAGCTGGTTTTTCTGCCACTGTGAATGGTAACTTTTCCAGTTTTTCATTGCTCAGCACTGTATACCTTGCTCCTCTTTGTGCCAGTTCGATCTGTTTATCAGTTAGATTGTATTCTGCAAACAGAGCTGACGTGTTGATAAAACGCCAAGGCACATAGCCCGCTCGCAAAGATTGCAGCGTCCAGCTTAATAACACAATAGAACGCAATTGAGATTGGCCTTGTTGTAACATCGCCAAATCTTGTTCTAGTATGTCGATAGCAGAGGATACAATGCCATCCAATGAATATATTCTGGAGGACAGAGTTGTTAACCCATTGTCGACCACAGAGAGTGTTTTCTCTAAATTAATACGATCAAGTTCACGTATTCGTTCTGCGGCCTCCATCTGTGACACTTTCCATGCTTCATTATAGGCAGCATAAATGCCGGCATATATGAAACGTTTTTGACGCGGTTTTCTTGGTCCAAGCAAGAATTCCCTAAGGTCTGCGTCCTCTTTAAGTAAGGATAAGTGTTGTTTCACATCCTGTAGTGTAGACTTATGCAGCCAATCGAGGTATAATTTTCCTACACTGTATGTTGTTACTACCCCCGGATGCTGTCTTTGGACGTATCTTGGGTCTGGCCTATGAATAGTAAAGCCCTGAGTTTTATTCAGGAATCTTTCCTGACAGTTATTCGTGTCTGTGGGCCAGATCAACCATTTCTTCCAATCAGGATTAGATCTGTTGAGTTGTAGTATATTGTCAACTGTCACCACTGCCTTTGTATTATTATCACTTGCAGGTGTTGGTACAGAAGGTGTGTTCATCTCTTTGATCTTGGCTAATCCAAGACAAGATGTTTGTTGGACGGTTTCATTCAAAAACAGTATTTGTTCAGGGATGATACAGGCTCTAAATAAAGCTTCTACACCCTGTACTTGCCGTTCTTTACTACCCCAGACAGTTTTTGTGTCTATTGTGTCTTTCCATAAGTCGAATCCCTGTCTAGACAGATGGGCAATAAATGCTGCAGAGTATATCTGTTTCGTATTAGTTAACATAATTGTCAGTCCTGTTTTGTTTACATTTTTATAGTAAAACTTTTCTGGGTCAGATGTATTGTAACCTGAAAAATATGGAAACTTGTTAGCAAATGTTTTTGAACTACCTTTAGGTGGTGTAGGACAATGTTCCCATTGGTTAAACATAAACACATTTCTTGGATATGCAGATTTATGCAAAAAATGATGACCATAGTGGTTATAACAATACAGTTGTTCATAGTCTGATGAACCCTCTAAATATTCATTTTTAGAAAATGCAGCAGATTTTTCTAAGTCAAACATTATGTCGTTAACAGTCTCAAAGTCCCAATCATCTGAATAGGTACTGGACGTAATTAAATCACTTAGTGAAATTTTAAACAAATGTGGAATGTTCAATTGTTCCGTCGGGCCAAAAATATCAAAATCTGTTTTGTCCCACACTATACCATCCTGTATAGGAACGGCTGTGATGTTCACTGATGACAAGTCTCTTGCTTCACGATGGGAAGATTTATGAGGTTTCAAAAGTACGTTCACGCCTTTTCCTTCAGTGTTCACATGGATGTATCTGCCACTTATAAGCACGCTCACAGTTGTAACCAAAGCTAGCCAGAGCAGGAAAACAAATAGTCCAGATATAATCCAGAGTTCAATCCATGGAGAAACTAGATAAGTCTTTTTCAAAAAGTGAAGAAAGTCTTGTACTTGCTGCTTGAGTTTGAATGATGCTGGCGTCGTTTCAGGTTCACTCGGATCTTCTGAGAACGTATCAAAGTTAATGAAATAGCCAGAAGCAGTTCTGTCAATTGTTGGAATTGCATCAGGATTTGTAGAAATCACAGGAACCAGTTCATCACTTGCCACGTTGGTGTAGACAGGTGTATTTGGACGAACTGTTATTTGGTGTTCAAGAGGGATGAGTTCCATAGCGTTGTTGCTCAGTCCTCCATCAGTTACAGCTGAATTCTCGATGGTTATCAGTCTTTCAGTCTGAACCTCTTGGATAGTAGCGAGAGGAGTGCGTCTGCTACTAGGTCGGAGTCCACGAGGCCTACTGTTTAGTATTGGCCACATACTGTGGTTTGATCAGGTCGATGGACACAAATCTTTTCTCCTTTCTTCCAGCAAGGGGCGGCAGAAGTACTGTTCTTGTTCCTTGAACTGCTAGGACAGGTACTGGTTGTCTGTAAGAAGGTCCAAATTCCTTCTTGTCCGCGATTTTTTCTCTGACTAGATCCCCAACTTTTGGAATCCAGACAGGCCTTGCTGGGACAGCCGGTTGTTCCCCAGTGGTGGTTGGCTGCAGGAACACGTTGTTTTGTTTCGTTCTTAATTCATTAAGTTCCTGTAAAACAGCCAAACGATCTTTGATATCAAACGGTTTATTTTCCACCACTGTGCCTACGTGTTCAAGGTCTGGTACCCACATTCTTGTCCCAAATAGGACCTCATATGGAGTGACCCCCTAGAGAACTTCTTGGCAGATTGTTCAATGTGCGTTGTACCCCATTTAGGTGTTTGACCCACCCATCACCCGAACCTAATACCCCTAGCTGTTATAGACTGCTTTATGTCCCGGTTTTTCCTTTCCACAACCGAATTTCCTCAGGATGGAATGGAGAGGAGTACCGCAATGCAACGCCCAGACTGGCCATGGCTTCTTTGTAAGCCCGAGAGCTAAACGCAGGACCCTGGTCAGAATGTAGCGTGCCTATTGCGTATGTGCCGATAAAGACTCGCAAATCTTTTATAACAGTTCGAGCGTCAGCTGAGCGCTGTGGCCATAACCATAGGAACCTAGATTCAGTATTTGTGGGATTGCACCTGTCCAGTAGGACGTAGGCGTGTAGATAGTCTAATGCTGTCCAATAGTGGTGTCTGTACTGTGTTGCCGCATTGGCAGCATGGTGTCCGGTGGCTCTCTCGCTGTAATTTACAGTCTAAGCAGTTATTGATGAATATGTGAATTTCTGTATTCATTCCAGGCCACCAGTACATCTCTTTTAACGTTAAAATAGTTTTAGAGATCCCTTGATGTGACAGACCCTCCCCCAGATGTGTTTCATAAATCAAGGCTGCTCTACGTTCCATGTTTGGTATTGCCCTATCCCCCACTCCAGGGATTCGAGCAAAAGGAACGTTGTTCGCATCAATTACATAAGAGTACTTGAGTGGAAACTTTTTTGGTAACGCTGCACTGCTGCCTTTGCTTGAAGCATTGACCACCAACAATATCTCACCGTCTATTTTTGTTTTTGAACGAGTGATCGCAGCTACGGAAGCAGTCTGAACAGCCCCCTTTGCGGCTTCGTCAGCCAATGAATTCCTGCAACGTGAACGCCATCACGTTGATGACTCAGTGTGTGGATCACGTGAGCCTTTGGTAGTTCGTTTTTCAACTGAACTACTTGTTCCCAAAGCATTTTATGCTTTATTGTGCCACCTTTCGCATCTTTGAAACCATTTTCAAGCCAGTTTCGTATGTAGTCATTATACGACTGAACACAGTAAAAAGGAATCGCACACTATTAGTGTGGGGAATTCTCGATCTGTACTTTCAAGTGCCAGTTTGAATGCTTGTAGTTCAGCTCGCTGAGCTGTACAATCTCCTAGAGATTGAGTTTTTGTGACCATGGGTCGGAAGATGCCATTTCGCATGCGACCTTTAACGATTGCACACGCTGCACTGTAAGCTTGCTTACTCCCTGTTGCGGGCTGTGCGGATCCGTCAGTGTAAATTATGAATTCGTACTGATCGAGAGGCAGAATCTCAGTGGGCAGAGGACATTCTTGTTCATATTGTAGGAATGCTTGTGTTTTTAAATCTGGATCAAAAACATATTCAACATCTGTTGCAGCAAGAGAATTAACCCATTGTATCCATCTTGGATGTAATGCTTTAGCATTTGGAATGCTTGCTTTTGTGACCGCTTCTAAAGCCGGTACTGGGGTTACGACAATAATGCGTTTCCCTTGGGCTAAGGCTCTTTCTTTTGCTACAGCCGTTTGAACTGCTGTCAGAATGTTTTCAGTTGAACTGAAGCGCATTTCCGCTTGTGTGTACAAATGTGATTTGTATGCAATTGGTATTTTCTCACCCTCATTGAAGGTTAAGTAGGTGAATCCGCATTGACCCGAAATTATTCGGATCACCAAATTTCGTTGACTTACACGTGTTTGTAAGTGATTTGTTGCTAACATGTTAGCCTGGAGTGAACGCAAGATTTCTGTGTGTTCCTGTGTCCAGTTTTTGATTGAAAAATCAGGTTTGATTAATGCATAGAGAGGTTTAACCCTTTCTGCGTAGTTTAGTATGTATGTTCTGCCAAAATTGAGGAAACCCAGGATGGATTGTAAGTTTTTAGCGTTTTTGGAGGTTGGAGCAGCGCACATTTCTCTAGAAAGTTAGCTGCCAAGCTCTTGCCTTCACTTGAAAGCTCATATCCCAAAAATAGGACATTGAGATGGGCAATTCTGGACTTTTTAAAGTTGAACTTGTAGCCCTCAGAGGCGAATCCCAGTATAATGGTGCTCACCCTGTTCAAGTGTTTGTCCAGGTCATCGTCTGTCAGATAGATGTCATCGACATAAGACAATGCCTCATTGTCATAAATTTGTAGTAACTCCGTTACCCTCGCTGAGAATAAACCTGGGCTGTTCTTGAACCCTTGTGGGAGTCGACAAAAGTGACGCTGGGTCCCCATTATGGAGAATGCTGTTAAGTACCTGCTTTCAGGTGCTATGTTTTGACAAAAGAAACCATTTGAGATGTCTAATGTTGTTTTATATTTTTTACGCACAATGTTATTCATTAATGCTGTGCTATGTGCATTTTGCACTGCAAAAGTTTTAGAACAAGTGTTTAGGTGTCTGTAATCCAAAACTAGACGATATGTATTGTCTGGTTTGGAGACAGGAAACAAAGGATTGTTCATTGAGGAGGTGCATGTTTCAATCACCCCTTGGTATTCAAGTTGATCTAAGATCTCCCTGACCTGTTTTTTAGCTTCTTGCTTTATTGGATACTGCCGTTGTGCAGTTGGTTCATGTTTTAGATGTATTTTATGGTGAGGTGAGTCCTCATCCCATCCTACATGATTTTTATATAACGCTGGGGCTTGGGCCACTGCCCATTTCCTGGCATATGTATATCTTAGGTGCATTGGTATATGGTTGGAGAAGGCAGGCATAATAATGTCCTCGCCATGTGGGCACTCCCTGACAAATTGTGGTGGCCAGTCCTTTTCTGCTAGAAGTATGTCATAGCCCTTTGATAGTCTTTCCCAAAAAGTGCTTTCACCTGTCTAGGTTTATCTCCCTCCATCCGGAGTGTTATGTCATATAACTTTTGTGGAGTTCTAACCCTAGTGTCTACAGTCTCTACCGTAATGTACTCATTCAAGTCCACTATCTCCAGAAGTTCCTTCAGGTTCTGGCGAGCTATTGTGACTTCTGCTGCACTGTCCAGCATTGTCTGAGCCCATTCTCCGTTCTTGAGTTGTGTTCTCAGTATTCTCGGCATGTCTGATCTTTAGACCTGCTACTTTCTTTTGGAGAATTGAGGTTTTGCTTTAGTTTTTGGAGCGTGTTTTTCGTCTTTCGATTTCACGCGTTCTTCTCTATGTTCTGTTCGTCCTCTTCTTTCCGAAGTCTGTGATGAGATCTGAAAGGGACGAGAGGAACGTGTATCAGTATCTTGATACCTATCAGGTTTTCTCAAATTATCCCTATTTCTGAGGTTATACCTCCTTTCAGAGGGCTCCTTTGAGGAGACCTACCTCGGGATTGAGAACGTTTCTCGTTTGAATTTTGTTTATTAGTCTCCCACTTCTTTTTAGAAGATGTAGGAGTTTGTTTAATTGAGTCCTTCTCAGGACTTTCAGATAGCTTCGGCTTCACTGGTCTTCCACCCAAACTATCTCTGCCTAATTCTGCATAAGATTGTTCTATAATTCTGGGTAGCTCAGTTTGATGTTCTGTAACATCAAATTCCCTTAACTTTTGGCGGATCGCCACTGCTGCTGCCTCCCCTTTAATATTAGATAATATTATTGTTGAGAGCTGGTCGAAATTTTTCAGTAATTTCATACCTAAATTTAGAGCAGGCTCTGCCCCGTATTCGTTTTGAATTTGTTTCAGGACATCAGGTATTACCGCAATTGACGGAATGCCGTGTGTTTTAGTATAGATGGCAGCAAAGACTGAGCCCCAAGTGGTGCAGTCTTCCAGTTGTGGTGTGATCCCCATCGGTAAACTGATTGTCAGTATTCTGTGTTTCTCATATGGGCTAGTATTTGGAAATACTGCTTCTATTTGAGTAATTTTTGAGCTATCCAGAATGGAATTTGCTCACGTCTTGTGGGCATTTTACCCATGACTGCGTATAGAGTCTGTGGTGTAATTTTTAGAGTGTTCCCCTGGTGAGGGGTTTGATTTGGAAGTGTCAATGGTGGTTGGACTGTGAAAGTCCGCATGACATATTGGACCAATTGTCTGTAGATTTTTATTAACTCGGTGAGTTGAGTAAGTAATTCCTCGTCTGACATTTCTTCAATGTCAGGATGAGGTGTGTAGCCGGCTAGAATCGGCCATGTTGCTCCTGGTCTACCTAGTGGACCGAGCCTGGTAATGTTTTTGTGATGTTTTAGGGCTCCTTTAAACCAGAGCTGATGCTCCTGGTATGTTAATGGAATTTCAATATCCTCGAAAGGAATGTATTCCTCTGGTGGATCATCTTCTTTGTAGAAGTGAAACGTGTGTTACTGGATTGGATTCAGGAAATATTACCCATGAATAGAATACCTCTGTCTGAAAGGATTCGTGTGCCTCTATCAGGAAAACTGCTCTACCGCCTCTTGGTGGTAGGCCATGTTTTATAAGTTTTAGAGTGATGGCTCTTCTTAAGTTTGGAGTGATGTCTATAACACCCTCCTCGGTTTCAATAAAACCTGTAATGTTATAAGCTGTTACAGCTGGCTGATCCACAGCTCCACCGTTTCCGGTCTCAGTGTCGGAGCCAGGCATTTTGTTTTTTGAAAAATGTAGAACAAGTTTCAAGGAAACAAAGATAAGGTGCACAATATTTTTGGAACACTGTATCCTTCAACTTTGAGCAAACCAAACAGCTAATATATAGGGTGCTGCCCTATGTAGCCTTGGTGGATATTTAACCCTGCCCACTCCAGACGTCTTTTGGAGTATATGGGTAGGGGTCTCTGAGAGAAAAAGCACGGCTGAGTTACTCAGTATCTAACGTTGAATTACCGCCTTACCAAACCGTTGGGCGCCATGTAGTGTAGCTCCTATTTCCCTAATAGGCTCTGCGCATTGGAATAATATATCCTATAGGTTTGACATAGGACTGAGGTCAGTATGGCCCTATCGAGTATATTAAACTTAATTACTTGTGCCAGCTAGCTCAGAGGCCACTAGAAACTCCTTGACGACAAGAAGGGAGTAGTTTCTGGCAGCCGCAAAACATGACCACTTTGTTTCTCTTTAGAATCAGAACGTGTCCCAGAGTCGTAGAAACAATAGATAACTATTTCACTCAGCTCAATCGTGCATGCTTAGTTTTCCTCAAAGTTACACAGAGAGAACAGACGGGCATTTCAATAAAAGATTTATTGAACAGTCTTGATTCTGGTGTAAGTAAAATGTGCTGTTACGATCACAAGACAGTATGCAAGATAAATAATGTACAGTGTGAGCAGTAGAAATAAATAATACTGCGATAGCATTATCTTTTAGCATATATGCATTTACATAAATAACACAGACTAAAAATGCGAGTACTCATACGATGCGTTTCTAACCTAGTTCTACCCCGATGTACCTAACCTGTCCTAGGTGTAGGGAGAGGTATGAAGTAGGTGAAGTATTCCTTACTATGGTATACTAAGAGTATGTTAAGCCCAGTATGCCTAGTATGCCAAGAGTCCCTCTAGGTTCTAGTCAGCTCCATACCTGAAGAATGAGAGAGGTAGGAATCTCTTGCCAGACTCGAACTCCAACACCCCGCAAGGGAAGTCAGATCACTGGAAGCTGGACTCTCTGCGTGCAGGGATGACAGCGTCTTCTCAGTGCATCAGGCCGGGAAACGGGCTCCTCTGAAGTCGAGGTCTCCTCTGATTTACAGGGGCTAGGGAAGGTATATTTATACCTGAGAATTACCTCAGAATGTTAGCATTGACGTGAGTCGGACAGCGGAAGACGTCATGAATGAACCCCTAAGGAATAATGGTTCATGCATAATATATGAGTCCTTGAAGAAATCAATAGTCCTGGGCTAGGGAAACTCCCGCAGCCTAAGGGTCTGTTCTTCACGAACTCGTTGTGACGTTAGGGTGGACGGATGTCGGAGACCATGCCTGTATTTGGAGTGCACGGTTTAATGCCTAAATAAGGGCTGGGATTTTATGCCTATATAAGGACATGATTCTGGAAAGCCCGTTTATGGACACCCTAAGAGGAATACAACAGTTGGAGACCGTCATCTGCTCGGGTGGCTTCTGTGATGTCAGTCAGAGATATGGGAATAGGGCGTGACCATTCCACAGCCACTCTGACATATTTTTCTGTGTCCTCAGCCTCCTGCTCTTCCCAAAGCATGGCAGAGCGGGCATGTATCGAGAGGTAGTCTGTGGGGTTGTGAACTCCAGGTCGATATTCCACAGATAAGTGGTATTCCTGTAGCTGGAGTATCCATTTCTCAATTCGCTGCCGGTTGTTTTGACGCAGACTCCTAGATGTCCATACAGGTAGATATGGAAATGTCTGTAGCCCCAATAAATTGCAATGACATTTTTTTTATGTATGAATATTGCTGCTCTATAGGGGTCAGGGTATGGCGACGGGGGCCTACCCCCGCACTGTTGTTTCTGGGACAGTATAGACCCGTCAGACTAGCATCCACTGCTAGTTCAGTGTCCTTGCTGGGTCAAAGTAGATAAGGGTGGTGTCTTCAGACAGGGCCTGCTTGGTGTCCTGGAAAGACTTCTCCTGTTTGGGGCCCCATTACCAAAGAGTGGACACCCTTGTGAGATCACGTAGCGGTCCGGTGAGGTTTTGCATGAAACGGCCACAATATGTAACCATTCCTAAGAAGCTACTGACCCCTTTGACAGTGGATGATGCTGGTGTGGATTGAATGTCATGGATTTTGGCCAGTTCATGGGTGATCCCCTTCGTCATGGGTACTCACAAACATTTTCCAAGGGGCCACAAGTTTGGTTTGTGATGTCACCGAGGGCCGCATTGATGCCAGTGGGGTGGAGGTTGGGTGGGGGGAGTTGGCATTAAGGTGGATGTAGGTGAAGTGAAGCATAATTGCATAATGTGAAACTAGAAAACCTGGGATTAATCCCAGCTTCCCCACTTTTTTAAATTGTGTGACGCTAGGCAATTGTTTTATTTAACTTTCCCTCCTTTTTCTTCATTATCACAAATAAAAGGACCTCAAAATAAATGATTTAAGGATTTGTGTTGTACAAAACCTTCTCCTGTTTGATTTAATAAACTATAATGTTGTTCATTTATAATAGGAACCTAGGTCACCCAAAGAGTGCACATAACAACTGTTTTGCGTCTTTAGTTCACCATTGGCATTATTGTCAGGCTAGAGGGAAGAATTAATGTTTAGAAATTCACGCTTGAAAACCATCACTTTTAAAATAATACTGGTCAATGCACTGATATAATCTGATAAACTAAGGTTAAAAGGTTCTGCAGGTTAATTAAATACACTTTTTGAATTTTGAAGAGACTATCATATTTTTACACTTTTTCCTGCACAATGTCTTTAAAAACAAAGATGTTCTTAAAGTTGAGCAGTGCAGGACTTCCTAGTCACTTCCTTTCTTTAACACAAATTAACATTTAAATAAATGTTCACCCGTTTATTTAGCATCTGTATTTTTGCTAGTGCTGAGACGAGTTAACAGCAGCCCAGAGCTGCTCTTAACCAGGGGGCCACATGTAAAGGTCAGGAGGGCCGCATGCGGCCCCCGGGCCATACTTTGAGTATCAGTGCCCTTCGTTGAGAAGCAGTAACCCATAAAGCATATCTCCTCTGTAGGAAAGTAGGATCTGCTTTCATGGTTACCCCCACTTTTTGCTTGGTGTCAGTATGCTTTTGACTAGTCTGATTGGGATCCTGCTAATCAGGACCGCAGTCACTGTGCTTCTTCCCTAGATTTGACCATGGTAGTACTGTTATACACCTACTTAATGTGGGGCGATTTGACGCCTACTGGAGATGGGGCGTCAAATCGCCCCACATTAAGTAGGTGTTCAACGTAGTGTCATTTGGGCAAGGCACTTTTCCAGTGAGCACGCATCTTTGGAGATATCGGACTTATAAGGATAATTTGGGGACTAAGTGGTGTGCATTCCGCTACCATAATTGTTGAGTACTGTTATACACCCACAATTGGTTACTGGTGTACCCTTGTAAGTCCCTCGTATATGGTACTGAGGTACCCAGGGCATAGGTACACCAGGGTCTCCCATGGGCTGTAGCATGTATTGTACCACCCATGAGAGACCACTCAAACTGTGACTACAGGCCTGCCATTGCAGCCTGTGTTAGTTGGTGCTTGCACCTCTCACAACTTTCCTTATAGCTGAGGTCACTACACATAAAACCTATAAGTCACTCCTATGGCAGGCCTTTCAGTCCTGAAGGCAGGGTGCTTGGTTACAAGTGTGATGGTGCCCCTCCATGAGCAGGACACCCCTACTAACCCCGGAGTCGATTCTCCAGGCTTTGTAAGTGCGGTCAGCCATTTTAATACATATAGTGGACATCAGTCCGTACGAGATGTCTAACTATATAGTGGCTGCATCGAACCTGCTCATGTTTGCTATCAAACATGTTGGAATCATACTCCAACACCGATTCCAGTGTTGGAAGTGTGATTCCCACGTACGGGGGGCTCCTTTGGGGTACCCCCGTGTACTCCCGGTTACAGCCTTTCAGGGTCTGAGAGCAAGCTAGTGCTGCTGCCGACCACAGACATGATTCTTCCCTCGTGCTGCTGCGTAAAGCTCAAGCAGGGGAAGGTAGAACAATAGGTTTCCTGTCGCAGGGAGGTGTGACCACCTCCCAGACAGGACTTAGTGTATTGGGCTGTGGTGGGGGCGCTTGCCAGCGCCACCAGACTGTTTTGAAGGCACATTTGGTGCTCTCCTTGCATACTCTTGTTTGAACCAGTTCAGGGGAGCCCTTGGCTCCTGCGAAACTGGACAAAGGACATGGGAGTATTCCCCATTCTGTCCAGCCCCTCCTCTGGGAGGGACCCTTGAGTTGTTCCAACCCTTCCCTTATAGTACTTAAGGACCTACCTGTGGGTGGGTCATCCGATTCGTTTTGGGATAAGACTCAAGACTGAAACCATGTCACTCTTTAACTGTCTGGACACTTGGACTTTTCAGGACTTTGCCTGGAATCGACACTGCGTCAAGGAAGACTCCTGCTGCTCCTGGTCTCGCTGTTCTGCAAGTCTTCATCGTCTGTGTCTGTGCTTCATCTCGGACCTTCAGAAGACCTGTGGGCATCAGGGAAACCTGAAGTAATCTACCTTGGAGTGAAGGAGTCACTCCCCTGCATCTGCAGGCATTGCAACAAAGCTGACCAGTCTGCTGCTCCTGACGTCCCAAGAACTTAGAAAGGCTCAGCAACACAGGTGGTGGTTCTGCATCTCCCTTGTGGCCTGACCTGTCCTCTCTGAAATTTGCAGGACAGTATCCCTTGTCGGGGCTGCTGGGACCGAACCTCTGTGCACCACGTCGACTTGATGTTGTCAAGGCTTGTTGGCTCTGCACTCCAGAGATCTTCAGACTACAAGAAGCTTCAGCCTCCAGCATCTCTTCCTGCCAAGTACAGCGTCCTTACCGCATCCTCTGCACCGAGGGCCTTCCTTCTTGGTGAGCTGCTCGTGATCCTCTTGCGACTCCTGTGCCTTCGGCCTGGGGGTCCTCTTGAGGGTCTTCTTCTGCACCAGTGGGCTCTCCTTGTTGCTCGGGGCCTGCTCTGACTCCTCTGCTTGTGGTGAGTCCCTTGGACCTTGCTGGTCCCAATGTTGCTTCTTCTTCGATTCCCCCGCCAGTTTCAGCTGCCAAGGCTTGTTGGTGCTCTCGCCGGAGACTGACCCCCTGGTTCTCGACTTCTTACGTGGGACAGCTAGTGCATGGCTCTTGGTCTTCCTCAGCATCGCCTGGTCCTCACAGCTGCAGCGTCAATGTCACGGTCAACACTTCTGAACCATCCAACATCGGTGGGCATTGCTCTTCCGTGCCTCCTGGTCACCTCCATGTGGCATAGACTCTGTCCCCTCTGCTTACAGGCTCTTTACTTCAAGAATCCACCCTTGGATTTCACCGGACTCTTGCACAGTCTTCTCTAGCGGCATCTTTGCTGAAGTCCTCCAATGTGGTTTACAACGGTTTCCGACGTCACATCACACCCATGCACCCGGCTTCGCTGGTTTAGGTATCCTGGTCTGTGGGGTATCCACAGGTGGGGTGACTGTCCAACCTTCTGTCTTCCACAGGGTTTCTTCAGGGCCCACTGGGAAGGGTCCTTCTCCTTAAAAGGTGCAACCATGCGTTGACTTCTATTGTCATGTTCTCACTCCGCACACAGCCTCTGTGGGGTTCCTAGTTCATTGTGTCCCCAGCCCCTCTAAGTTTCCTGGTCCTGGTCTTCGGTCGCAGTTAGCATTCCACTTTTTTAGTATATGGTTTGGTCTCCCCCTGGAGACTACTGTATTTTGTGCTTTTTGCTATTTGCAATTGAAGTATTGTTGTGTATTTGTGTTGATATCTCAGGGTAGGAGATATACCAATGTGTTAGTGAGTGTTGTGTAATAAATGGGCATTTTTATATATACACTATGTGGTTCTTTATTATTTAACCTACCCTACATGATTAAACTTGTAAAACACGATGCGTAACACTCCTTCAAGAGAAGTCTGAAGGCTGCTCTCTACAGCTACCACTGTGAGAGCTTTCAAATGTTATCAAAGACCACTAAAATCACCATACGGGTTGCCTGGATTAGTGCAAGGTGCTTCACTTAAATAAGTGTGTACCATATACTAAGCCAGCCTCCTACATCCTCCTTCAGAAACTCGCACTTCTCCTTGTGCAACGTAATTCCCCAGCTCTGGAGGCAGTTGAATACCAAGCGTAGTCTGTGAAGATGTTCCTCAAGGGTATGTGCGTGGACTAGAATGTCGTCGCTGACATTTAACACTTCAGTGAGGCCAGCCATCACTTACCTGATGATCTCTTCATCGCCTCCATCTGAGGTGAGTGGAGAAGGTTGTTACGTGCAGGGACTCGGATGTTACAAGAATCTGGTGGTAGCCAGACTGCAGGTCCATCTTTGAGAACCACCGGGACCTGGAGACTTCCCCTATGATGTCGTCTATTGTCAGTGTTATGTGGTGCTCTCTCCTTGTTGCTGTGTTTGGGAGCCTCATATTGACACAGGTCCGCACTTCTTCTGACTGTTTTGGCTTGTGTGCCACCACTATGGGTGACAACCAGGGTGTTGGTCCTTCCACTCTGTCAATAATGTCGGCCGCTGCCAACTTTTGCAGCTCCACCTCCACTTATGGTCGTGCAGTGACACAGGGCTACGGGCTGTACCGACTTGTCTATGTGCTGGTGAACTATTCGATCTTTTAGACATCCGATGCCTTGGAAGATTTGTTCAAACTCATCCAGGAGGGAATCTATAGCGCTGATAAGGACTCCAAAAGTGAAGTGGATCAGCTGCAGGCGCTCGGCAGTGTGGCAACTGAGGAGCATGTCGGACCCTCCCTTGGTGACTTATATTTTGGTTTTGGTGGCTTGTCCTCGGTGGCCTCATGGTGGTTACCACGCTTCTAGCGGGAGGCATGTGGAGGTGCCAAAAGCGTAGTCTGGTGGTAGTGGGGCAAAGCACTGGTGGAGTAGCCATCCCCCAGTGTAGTGACAGCGGCTGTATGTTTATTGACACCCTTGTGTGTATGAGGGCCACCAGCGGTTGTCCATATATTGTGACCTGGCATCGGGGTGCGCAGCAGGTGCATCCTTGAGTGGTTTCACCACATGGATGACATGAACGGTTCCCTCTGACTCGTTATCATCCATGTTGCCATCGTCTGCGAGCATTGCCTCAGTGTCTACTCAGTTGGCTGCCTTTTCTTGGGTTCTTTTCTTGGGGTGCTGAGCGACAGATCTTGGCACAGTTCATTTTGCAACATGGGGAGCATTTCCGTCCTTTTGCCGGACAGTCTCCAGAGTGTGGTGTGGGTCCTCTGCACCATATATGTGGTTTGGTGGCCTGTGGGGCTTGTGGTGGCTTCTTTTGCTGCGAGGTGACATAGTGGCTCCTACCTGGTTGACTGGTTCGGTCTTGACGCGCTGGTGCGTGGCTTCCATGTGGGCAGCTCGTGATTTTGACAGTTTCTTTGACCGGCCCATAGTGAGGATGTCTGCCATCATTATGCAGGGCACTTCGAAGTATGTGTTCACACAGTTTGACCAATGAGCAGCCCCAGATCAATTGAGCTCGGATTTCATCCCGCTCATCTAGAAGAGTGCATGTGCTCGCTAGCTCTCGGAGACTGGCATAGAATTCATGTACGGATTCATTGGGTGTCTGGCGGGCTTGGCGAAGCAGGAACTGCTCATAATCCTGGTTTGCCAAGGGTTTAAAATTGGCAGTCAAGGCAGTTTTTAGCATCGCATAGGTGTAAGATGGGCCAGCTTCGCCGACGGTTTTGGACAGTTTGTGTATCACGGCGCCTCCCAGGCGAAGGAGCATATGCTGGTGCCTGTCTGCATCAAGTCACACGATGGCAAGGCAATCTATCCAGGTTGCCAATTTGGCGGCCTGCGAGGAGGGGGTCTCGGAGACAACAAAAGGTTCAATGGTAGGTACTTATGCCATCAGTGCAGTTCTCTGTGCGTGGACAAACAGTTGGTGGGGTGACGTGCTGTGACGTTGCCTGCACCCGGGATAGGGTGATCAGGGTGTGGTGAGGTTTCTTACCGGCATCTCCGCCGTTCTGTCAGCTGCATTGTAGGTCACAACCACACAGGAAGAATGCCCCAGTGCTGGTAGATGGACTGGTGGGCCCACGTGTCACCACTGGGTGTGGGATTCTGCAGCCGGGAGGACCAGGCCTGCGTCATTGTGGGGTTGTAGGCCTTCTTCTTATGAGGCGCATGTGTCTCTCCTTGGACCCAGCCGTTCCACTGCATCATTGGTAGGCCACTAGGCAGAGCATGTGTCTCTCTGTAGGCCAGCCGGACCCTGTCGTCACTATTAGGCCACTGGGCAGGCTTGCGTAGGGGTCTGGGAGCGTGACTTTCAGCACCAGGCCAAAAGTTTCCAAACAGGCAGTGCTGGCAGTGGGCTGCGTGAAGGTGGAGGTCGCCGCCTGTATCTCCTGTCTGATGTCGGGCGTGGCTGGTGGGCGGTGCCCTACCTCTTATAGCTATATTATATTATGAGTTACACTTTTTATTGTATGTCTACTTCGTTATGATGAATTACTGTATGTACATGGTCATGCCTACATATACAGCATTGAAAAAGCACCAAGCCTGCGACCATGCAGGGGGCGAAACACGTGTTACCAACTATAGACCTAATTCACAGCTTTTGTTAACGAGGCAGACATCGCTCATCTTATGCCTGAATGTCATATAGGTTCTTGGTTCAACTGTTTAGCTTATGTTATTTATCTTTTTTGCATACAAAATGAGAAGATAATTGCCTAAACTACATTATACCATTCTCGGCCAGAATCTATGGGGAGTGGTGGGGCAGGCTAATGGGTGGTGTGTGATGGATAAAAATTAAAAACACTTACTTTAAACATGGCCTCCTCCTCACTACTTGTCCTCCTCCTGCTTCTGCAGTCTGACGCCGGCCGCAGCCAACTGCCTTAACCAATCCTGGCGCTGCTCTCACCAGCATGAGATAAAGCGCCAGGATTGGAGGGAGCGGCCTCTCTTGCCACTCTGTCCTGAAGACACTGGAGCCCTGCGCTTGCTGTAAAGACAGCTGGGTTAGAGCTTTCAAAGTGTGCATGTCTGGCTGGCCGTCGCAAGACGGTCGACTGAAGGGACAGGCGCACTTTGAAAAGTGCCCAGGCAGCCCACCCCCCTCTCTGCTGTTGTCACTCTGCAAGCCCCGCCCCGTCCTATTCCTCGGTTCGGGACGGGGGATGAAAAATAAAATGGCAATAAATTCACTTTATTACAATTTTACTTTTCATCTCTGGGGCTTTTGGGGGCAATTTAGGTGGCAGGGCGACGCTCCTCTGCTCTCACGGAGGAGCCGCCCCTGCATTATACGTTAGACTTGAAAAAGCCACAGGCCTGCACAATACACATGTTGACCGGTCCATCAATCCTTAAGACATGACAAATAAATTTCAACCTTTTACACTATAAATGTGTCATTGACTAGAGAGTGATCACAGTTCTCTTTAACTGTCTAACCTACATTTATAGACTTGTATTTTTGCTGGTGGGCTATAGGGGTAATGCCCAACTCTTGGTTATGACAGTTGCAACTAAAACTTTAGCCATTTAAGGGTAGCGTAACCTCTGGATATTGCCCCTTTCTTTCTGCTGAGACTCACTAAACAAATAAACATAACATAACTGTCTAAATCTTATTTAACAGACCATGGATATAGCGCCTCTTTCTGGTTCTGGTTCTAGATATCTAGGCGATATGGATACGACACATGCTAATTCTGCTCACTCAGATTTGTCTCAAGAACTTCTTCTCTCTGGGAAGAGGAAACGGAAGCTAAAATCCTATGGTGATGGCAACAAGCCCAATCCTCTAGTGACTGTCTTGACCTTCAGTCTGAATGACATAATCCATTACAGATCATTGGATTGGTCCCTGACCCCCAAAGTGGCACACTGCGTTCAATCCCTGCTCCACAAAGGCTTTGAAAAAGAAGTCTGTAATCTCCTCAGGACGGAATGTCTTGGACCAGTCCTCCAGGGTAAAGTGGCAGACACACTGAAGGTGCATCCTCAGATGGTGCCCTTCATGAAGAAGCTTGCGAGAAAGCCGAAATAAGGGCTGGACAGATCTTGGCGCACATGTCAAGACAAACCTTTGGATATGACGGGCCCTCTTACAAAAATCCTAAAGATGGCTTTTCAGGCTAAGAAGTCCAACTCATCCATTGACCCGGACATCCTTGTTGGTTGCTCAGAGAGGGCTATATGCTAGTTGGGCAATGTTAAGTGCGCTATTTTGACGGAAAGATGTCGATCTATTCTCTTGCGCATTGATCTGAAGTTAACAAAGATGACCTCAGTTGAGGCGGGGCCAGTTGCCAACGGATTGCTCTTCAATGATCCTTTCTTTAAGGATTTAAGTAAATTTGTTACTACTTGACAAGGCCCAGATGTCATAAAAAATGTCTTTCAACGTAACCTTACTACCAGAGTTGGTCGATATAAGGGATGATGGTCCAGCCATTTGTACTCTTAAGAGTCCCAGAAAGGTTTTCCATCAGGACGGAGAGGATCCTGGAAAAAACAGAGGTAGAGGGGTCTCCTTCTTTCCATCTAGACAACATCACTTTGGCCGATATTCCAGAGGAGGCTACAGAGGACAGACCTCAGGAGGTGTAGGATCTGGATTTTCAGGTGTTTATTATTACTCTATTGGTGGTGGTTTTGGGGACAGAGTGCAGCATTTTCTGCACAGGTGGTAGTCCAAAACACAAGACTGTGCTTCCTGGGTAAGATTCAGGGCTTCAAGCTGGAGTTGTATGGTACTCCGGTTCAGCATGTGTTTCCCAGGCCACTGAATTTTTCCCTTCCAGTTCAACTTTATATACACAAGGAGATTCAGAGTCTGTTGCGCAAAGATGCTAACTGTGGGACAACTCCTCACCCTTCCTGGTTTTACAGCAATGCATTTCTGGTATAGAAGAAAGGTGGAGATTCTGTCAGAGTTGTTTTAAATTTGCGAGACTTCAATGCCTGGATTCTCTACTAGCATTTCAAGATGGAAGGCATTAATCTTTTGCAAGATTTACTGCAACAAGAAGACTGGATGGTCTATCTGAACCTAAAAGATGCCTGTCTGTCTATTCTGATCTTGCTCCTCACAGGCGCTTTCTCCAGTTTCAATGGAACAATCAGTGGTTCAAGTACAAAGTGCTCCTATTCAGCATGTTGCCAACTCTTTGGTGTTCCACGAAAATGATGAAGCCAAATGCAGAGGCCCTCAGATTCTGGGGAGTCCATCTCATTATTGACCTCTACAACATAATTTTCTGGTGTAGGATCAAGTAACTGTGCAATTACATCTCAACTGGGTGATCCAGTTTCTACAAGAGGTGGGGCTCGTTAGAAATGCTCCCAAATCCATTCCGGACTCACGCCGGTTACCTTGCGGTCCTTCTCCCACAGCTCTGGACTCACGCCGATTATCTGAAATTACTTTCCAGACCTCCGGCCATCCTTGACCAAGCACCTTCCGCGCTTATAATTATTGGCACTATTCCAGGGCCGACGACGTCTCCACTGTGAGCCTCCGCCATGATCAATCCACTCATCTAGGCTTTTACGTGCCCGCATTGCCACTCATTGGCCTAATTAACTGTGCCTCATCTGATATGATTCTACTCTGCAGTCCCCGTTATCACGTACCCAGACCTGGTTGGACTTTCGCCCCTGGTCTTTTCCACGCACTCCTATAAACTCGTAACCTGGTCCTAAAGATGACCTGAAATTCCGAACAGGTCGAAACGCCGTCGAACCTTCAGCTCAATTTTTGGCGCTACCTTCATGGTTCTCTAAAACAACTAATTGTATTCCTAAAGAATGTATTAATGTATGGGAACCACCAAGAGTCCTGTATATATGTCTATGTCTCTTTTCTGCGCAGTTTTTCGCTTGATATAACCTTTTACTTGTGCCGTTCACTTTACTTTTCACCAACACTAATGTGCACAAGTATGTACAGGTTACATGTACATTTAATGTAACTGAGTGCTGCCATTTCGTCCTCCCTTGTTTATGTCATTTCTGTTTAATACGCACCAAGTGTTACATTTATTGGTTATAAGTGTTTTTTTTTGTCTCCCTGTTTCCCTCCCCTTGCAACTCTTATGTGCATGCTTCTTTGGAAGTGAAATTGTCCTCTAAATAATACCTGTTGAGACAGTGTTGTTTGCTACACCCAAATCCATTTTGACACCTTCGCAGACTATAGAATTCTTTGGTTTTCACGTGTATTCTAGTGAGGCTCAGCTTCAGCTTCAGCTTTCAGCCTTAAAAATTCAGACTATCAAGAAAGTACTAAAGTCAGATTTGTACAAACAGACTGTGTCATTGAGATTGCTGGCCAGGATTGTGGGACTTTTGGCTTCCTCGATCCAAGCAACATATCTGGGCTCGCTTTATTATTGAGCTCTGCAGTTCCTCAAGATTCGACATTTGCAGAAGGGCCTTTCCTATATGTCCCAAGTGGCCTTGTCGCTGGAAGCGGTGACAGAAATCTCTTGGTGATTGAATCATATGGAAGCGTGCAACAGCTGAGCCATCTTTGGCGACAAACCAAAAGTCACGATTGAGTTTGATGCCAGTTGTTGGGGCTGGGGGGCTCATTGCTGTCTGGTGTGCAGAAGGGGCAGATGGTTGGAAGAGGAATTGGCCATCCACATCAATTGTCTGGAGCTTCTGGTGGGCTCCTTTGCCTTATCTTCACAAAAAAACAAGTTGCTGCATCCTCTTATGGATGGACAACATCTCTACTGTGAGGTACATCAAAAAACTGGGTGGGACGAGATCTCGAATGTTGGTGGAGATTGCCAAGTGCTTTTGGCATTATTTTCTCTAACATCACATTTCAGTCTTTGCAGAATACATTCCGGGCCAAAGGAATGTAGTTGTGGACTGGAATTCCAGACATTTGAGAGACAACAGCGACTGGAATATTCCCCCGCTGGTTTTCCTATCCCTGGATCAGGTTTGGGGTCTTTGCAAGATCAATCTGTTTGCATCCAGATTGAACCACCAGATGGAGAGGTTTTTCAGTTGGAGGCCAGAGCAAGCGGCTCTGGCAACAGACACATTTTTTCAGGCTTGGACAGAGAATCTGTATCATGGCTTTTCGATTATTCAGAGAGTGGTGCCTCAGGTGAGGAGGCAAAAGGCGGAATTGGTTCTAGTGACTCCTATCTGGAGCATCTAGCCATGGCTCTCTGTCCTCATGCAACTGTCATGCGATCTCCAAATTTGCTTGCCGGTTCTTCTGGATCTCTTGACCGACCCAGGTCTTCTCCATTAGAGCAGGCTGGTCAGTTGAGACTCGTGGCATAGAGGCTTTTGGGAGCTGCTGGCAAATCCCAGGACTTTCAGAGCAAGTTTCATCCTACATCGTGCAATCTTGGTCCGGTAGTACTCGCAAGAAATATTTTTCTGCCTGGAAGCAATGGCTTTGTTGGTGTCTGGAACAGAGTGCAGATTTAATTATTTTGGCACATTTTGCTGTGGGAGGTCTGGTCTATAGAGCGCCCAACAAATATAGGTCTGCGATTTCACCAGGGCACTCTCCTGTCGATTGTAAGTAAGGGGGGAGGATACTTTGGTCTGCAAATTGTTGCGGGGTATTCGTTTTGCCAGTACTCCTCTTCCACGATACTCTATCTTGTGGGATGTTTCAGTGGTGTTATGCTTTTAGGAACAAGGGCCTCATAATACTGAGCTGTCAAGCAGGCAGCTATCAGCGAAACTGGCTATGCTGTTATGCAGGAGAGTTTCCGACGTGCATGCTCTGGACGTTTCTCCAGACAGAATTACTTTTCAAGTTTCAAAATGTACAAAGTCAAATTCTAAGTGTATTGTTTATCCCGCTCTCCAGTATAATGAAAAATTTCCTAGCTATCGTAACAGAAAGTTTCAATTCTATTAAGGACTCGGAGGCGAGGATTATGCTTATCTTTCCTTGCTTTATTTTAACAGCAGCCATTTTAAAACTTTAACTACAGACCACATTTCCCAAACACCCTCGGGAACATGTTGGTCAGAAAAGAAACAAACAAGGGACCACACGTCCCTTAAGTCCATGAACCAATCACAGTGCCATGAGCCCGATATAGTCTCTCCTTCTGTCACTTCCCTTCCTCTTTCGAAGCGCGAGATATGCCCATCTTCATCACCAATCAACCTTCCTGTTTCCCAGAATCACCTCCTGGAATGGAAAGGACAATATCAGGGCTAGGAAAAAACAATGGCTATCACAACGCAAGTGTGAAAACAAAGAACAAGATGCTATCTCAAACTCTAGACATTGAAAGACATGAGCTATCTGAAAGTTGCCAAACATTTGGAACATAAATAGCATGAAAAAACAACTGTTAAATCACTGAACTACAAGTCAAAGTAGGACATAAAATCTTACTTACTCCTTACCGGGCGGGCGCAGGCAGACAGCGTCCACGGGTTGGATAATCGTCGCCTCCGAGTCCTTAATAGAATTGAAACTTTCCGTTACGATAGCTAGGAAATTTTTCATTCTATGTCAGGACCGGAGGCTTTGGATTATGCTAGTTCAAAGCTTACTTACCACCAACTAAGCCATATCTATAATAGGCTTAAAATAAAACCGTTTGAAGGTAGAATCGGAAGACCAATCTGCCGCGTTCATGATATCCTCCAACCGAGCCCCCAACGTAAAGGCCTTAGAAGCCATAGCTCCCCTTGCTGAATGGGCCCCGAACTGCCGCAGGCTAATGCCCGCTTCTTGCATGACCCATCGCACCCATCGTGCGATCGTTGGAGTGGAAACCGCCTTGTGTGGTTTTCTGAGAGCAA
Organism: Calotriton arnoldi; assembly: GCA_963921515.1. Classification (NCBI taxonomy): domain Eukaryota; kingdom Metazoa; phylum Chordata; class Amphibia; order Caudata; family Salamandridae; genus Calotriton; species Calotriton arnoldi. The sequence continues at coordinate 3,157,590 of CAWUFW010000100.1, read as the reverse complement.
TCAAAAGTTGCCGTTCACCTGGAGGTCGCAACTCCGAGGACATTTCCTCATAAGCCTTCAAGCAGCGAACCACACATAACTTGGGGGCGTCGGGGAAAGCCGGGTATTCAATGACTCTAGTATGGCATTTAGTCCTTCGTTGGACCGTAAAGGACACTCCTGAGGGAGAAAAAAATCCTGCCCATGATATCTAGGGCACGCACATCCGAAACTATCCTGCAAGAGACTAGACAAAGAAGCATGGCTAATTTCGCCGATAACTCCTTCCTTGACAAATACTCATTATGTTGCCATGACAAAAACAAATTGAGCACTCTATTCACATCCCATAGCTCAGAATATTGAGGTTCCGGGGAAGGGACAAACGAAGCCCCCGCAAGAGACGACACACAAAAGGGTGTTCCCCCACCTGATTGCCCTGAATTGGCACGTGTCCCGCTGAAATCGCGGACCGAAAAGTATTAACCGAGCGGTAGGCTAAACCTTGCCGTGCCAGACTCGCTAGGAAGTTCAATACATGCACTAAGTCCGCGCCCACGGGATCACAACCCCGTCGCACACACCAACGACACCATCGTCGCCAAGCGGATTTATAGCGTTTGATGGTGCTATCCGCCCAGGCCTTGGACAAGAGGTCTTCAGTGTAGTCCGAAAGGCCAGGGATCGACCATCTACCCCTGTAATCCTCCACGCCATGAGCTGCAGGGCTCCGCTGAGCACCATTTGATGAGGAAGTAGATCTGGATTGAGAAGGAGTTCTTGAAAGTGGGGGAGTCAGATTGGAAAATCCCAAGAAAGTTCCAGCAGAACTGGAAACCATACTTGCGACCTCCAAATTGGTGTGATGAGGACCAAGTTCGCTCTCTGTCTCCTGACTTGGGCCGAGACCCGAATGATCATCGCGAACGGTGGAAACGCATAGGGTTGTTCCTGCGTCCAGTCTTGCAGGAACGCGTCCGTGGCAAGAGCCAACGGGTCCGGACGCCAACTGAAAAACCGAGGAATCTGGTGGTCCAGCCTGGTCGCAAAGAGGTCCACTGAAAAAGGACCCCAACGATCTTGTACTAGTGAAAAAACGTCCGGATGCAGCTTCCAGAGACTGGAATCTTTGAAGTGACGCGATTGCCAGTCCGCCACCTGATTCTCCCGGCCGGGGAGATATTCTGCCTGCAGCGAAATGTGATGGTCCAGGCAAAATTGCCAAAGATTTGTTGCCAGGTCCGACAGCACCTTTGACCGGGTGCCTCCGAGGTGGTTGATATACCGGACCGCCGAGACATTGTTCATTTTCAGCAGGACACACGACTGCACTCTCTCCTTGGTCCAACACTTCACTGCAAAAGAGCCCGCTAGAAGCTCCAGACAATTGATATGCAGTGCCTGTTCCTGCCGAGACCAGGAGCTTCCTGTGGAGAAATTTCCACATCTGGCGCCCCAGCCGGCCCTGCTGGCGTCGGATTCGATGACGAAATCCGGTGCTGAACCAAAAATTGCCCTCCCATTCCAGGCTTCCATGTGACAGAGCCACCAACGAATTTCTTCCCGTGCCTCGTCTGACAGGGAAACCGGATGGGAGTAAGGGCACCCCTTCCTTAGGTGTTGCGCCTTGAGGCGCTGTAAGGCCCTGTAATGGAGCGGGCCCGGAAAAATCGCCTGGATGGACGCGGACAACAGCCCCACTATGCGGGCTATTTGCCGAATGGGAATCGTCTGTTTGGCCAGAGCACGTCACAACTCGTGACGGATCTTGGACAGTTTGCGCGCCGGGAGACTGAGGGTCGCGTCGACGGAGTTTATCACAAACCCTAGAAACGTGACTGATTGCGCCGGGGTCAACAAAGACTTTTTTGTGTTTATGACGAACCCAAGACTCTCTAAGAGAGTGACCGCCTGCTGCAGCTGGTCCCGAAGCAAACGCGGGTCCTGGGCCAGTAACAGCACATCGTCCAGGTACACAATCAGACGGGATGCTCGCGCGCGGAGGCACTCCACGACTGGCCGGAGGACCTTCGTGAAACACCACGGAGCGGAGGAGAGCCCGAAAGGAAGAGACGTAAACTGGAACACTCGATCTCGCCAGCGAAACTGAAGGAACCTCCTGTGTGGAGGAAAAATAGGAATGGCCAGATAGGCATCTTTTAAATCGAGGCGGACCATCCAATCCGCGGGACGCAAAACATCCCTGAGGAGATGTATGCCCTCCATTTTGAAGTGGCGGTAGACTAACCACTCGTTGAACTCTCGGAGGTTCAAAACTGGGCGCTGGCCCCCATCCGGCTTGTCCACCAAAAACATATTGCTTATGAAGCCCTGTGGGTGCAACACGGTACCGCAAATGGCCCCTTTGTCTAGTAAGGCGGAGACTTCTGCGTCTATTAGGAGTGCCTCTTGGCGGGAAAACTGGATAGGCCGGGGTGGGACCAACTGTTTGGGCTCGCCACAAAACTCTATCTGAAAACCCTGAACAGTTTGTAACACCCAAGCATCGGACGTGATTTGCTCCCACTGACTCACAAAGCCGGCCAGACGGCCGCCCACACACACCAGGGACTCCGGAGTTACACTTACCGGCTGAAGAGGAGTTGTCCCCTCTTCTGAATCCATGACCTCTGCCACGTCGTCCGCGGGAAGGGTAGAAATTGTTGTACTGCTGCTGGTTCTGCCCCTGCCTGGAGCCTTGCCCCTGGAAATGTGGGGGGGGGGCTGGCCGGACGAGCGGCCCCTGCCTCGACCGCCCCCCCGGAAAACCCGGGACGAAAAGACCTTTTTTATAGAAGTCTGGGCTTTGTCCAATGACGTAAACGTGTTGACGAACTTGCCCAGCTCCTTAATAAAGGGCTCCCCAAACAAACCTCCTTGCGCCATCGCTCCCGCCTCAGAGTTGGCTAGGTCCCCAAGCTTAGGGTCAACCTTTATCAAAAAGGACCTTCGCCGCTCTGTAGAGAGCGCACAGCTTGTGTTGCCGAGAAAAACCACGGCACGCTGAGCCCAGCCGGAGAGGGCTTCTGGAGAGATAAGGGCACCGGAAGATTTGGCGCCTTCTGCCATATCCAAAATCATTGTTAGGGGACCCAGGGCGTCCAACAACTTGTCCTGGCACGCCCGCCACGACCTATCAATCCCTGTCTTAGGATCCTTTATAAACTTGGCTAGAAAAGTTGCCATTCTGGGGTCTAGCTCGGGTGTTTGTGCAACTTTGCCATCCAGAGAGGGACAGGGACACTCCGACCGGAGTCGACTACGGGCGTCTTTCCCCATGGGAGTCCTGATTCTACCCGCCACGTAGCTCGCCACCTTTGCGGAGGGGGTCCATTCAGAAGATCTGGGGTGCATGAGGAGTTCTGGATCCAACATATCCGAAGCCCCTCCCGCCCCTTGCGAATCCGAGGGTCCTGCTTGCGACGCTGGTCGCCATGGTCTAGATGTTTCCGGTTCCTCGTCCGTGTCAGCGTGGTCGTCATACCACTTTGGAAGGGGTAACCGGGGCAGTGGTGGCAGGAGAGGGTGCGCTAAGCACCGGAGTGACCACCGGCAGGCTGCGAGCCAGAAAAGCCTCCCGTAAGCGCTCAAATGCGTCTGGGTCCACTCCGTCCGTCCTAGGGCGTTTAGCTGAGACCGGCTCCGATCCCTGGGCATTCTGGGGATCAGTAGGGGTAGTAGGCGCAGCACCAAGGGATGCAGATGGGGTATTGGGCGCTAATGGAGCCCAACGAGCGCATAGTTGCTCGAGTTTTCGTGACAGGCGCTCCTCCATAGGAGCCATTACCTCCTCAACTGCCCGGTAGATAGAGTCGTCAACCGCATTGTAAAAATCATCGTCCCAGGGCAGTTGGGCCAGGGGATCCTCCTCCCACTGCATGTCGACCTGGTTAGACATGCCCACACGTTTATGAAGTGTGACTAAGGTCCAAAAAACCAACCTTGCGCCAAATCTGGTGCCTCCTCAGTCAGGGACGGCTTAATAATGCTGGGGATCAGCGTATTGTAAAGGGCAGAGCCCAAATAGAAAGTAGGAGGGGGGAACCACCCTTCAGGGACACCACCTGCACCTAATTAAACCACTCAGGCCTTTAGACAAAATATACCCTGGGATTGTGTCCCGCAGGTCTTCCTTTAACCTGCTGCTGGCTACAAATACACCCAGAGGGCGTCAGGAATTTATCACACACACACCGACCCAAGCAGAAGCTCGAGTGTCAAGTGCCAGCCACTAAATACAGACCCAAAGGCAGGACGTTATGTCTCCAGGGAGCAGGGCACAGGCACGGTAATTCTCGTACTTCGCGCGCGATGCAAACGAGGCGAGGAAACGTTGAAACACGCGTCTCACAGCGCCCCCTGGCGGCCGGAGGCTGACCGCGCCCTGATGCAGGCTCTTCACGGCGTCGCGTAGGCCCCAGCAGGGACCCGCGAGCCGGTGCCGGGAGGCCGGCGGAAACCACCAGAATCAAGCGCTACACAAACCCGCAGCTAAAAGCCTAGGCAGCCAAAATGCAGGCACAAGAACCTTCGCACAACCGCGTACCACGATCACAAGAACGGGAAGTGCCGGGACTGAAGGCCCAATACCTCAGGTAAATGCGTATGCCAGCAAACATTTAAATACAATCAAACTCAATAACACAAGAGAAAACACGCGATCGCCGGTGCCTGGCGACAGCCCGCGATTGCGTTAAATTGTAAGCATATATGAGGAAACAGAAAAACACTCATCTCTGGGCTGCGAGCAGCAAAGAAAGAGGAAGGGCAGTGACAGAAGGAGAGACTATATCGGGCTCATGGCACTGTGATTGGTTCATGGACTTAAGGGACGTGTGGTCCCTTGTTTGTTTCTTTTCTGACCAACATGTTCCCGAGGGTGTTTGGGAAATGTGGTTTGTAGTTAAAGTTTTAAAATGGCTGCTGTTAAAATAAAGCAAGGAAAGATGAGCATAATCCGAAGCCTCCGGTCCTGACATAGAATCTCAAATTGTGTGTGGTGCGTTGTGCAAGGGTGTATGAGGATATTACTAGAGAGTTCTGCCAGGAGTCGGGGGGGCAGTTATTGTTTGCTTTGCAGAGACTCTTTAACCTAGTTTCAGATGGGTGCATTGGCTATTAAGTGAAGCAGGCATAGATTCTTCTATGTTTGGGACTCATTCCACTAGGGGGGATCAGCCTTCCAAAGCATTTAATGTAGGTTCTAGGTTTGAGGATAATATGAGGGTCATGGATTGGTCATCACACTTTTTATTATAAACCTATTGTTGTTGTGGTTTCTGTTGTTATGGGACCGTTTTAAACAAGCATAATCAGAGCCTCCATTCCTGACATAGAATAAAAACATTTCTAGCTTTCGCAACAAGAATTTTCAATCCTATTAAGGGCATGGAGGCTAAGATTATCCCACCCAGTTCTATTGCCTCTGCAGATGTGCAATTGATGATATGTTAATGCAGTTTTACCCCCCTAACCTTGTTATAAGTTGGATATTACCGGAGGCATGGTTTACGGTTTGGGTTTTTATTTTTCTAGGTGGAGAGCAGAAGCAGGAATGATCCGTTTCATGGTTCCAGTGTTGTCAAGAGTTTGCGCCTTCATTTTTGGCTGAAATCATGCCTCTGGATGAGTGGCAAACATATTTTGTAATTTCTCGGTGGGTGGGCACAGATGGATAGATCCTTCATCTCACCAGTCGGGATATACCATGCCTCTGTTCTCTGGTCACTCTGGTCACTCTGGCTTCCTCCTGTGATGGCCCTTTGCCTCCCGCCCCTCCATGCTTTCAATCTGTTTCTCTTTCTTCTGTCACTTTTGCCTCCGTGTTTGCTCAGTCTTCTGGCCCTTTCTCTTTTCTACCAGGGAGGGATGGGCAAAGACACTGGAGAAGGGAGACACTGACACTGGGAGACAGAGGAGACAGAGATACGCAGGATGGTGCTATTAATAGTGCAGCAGGTGCAATGGCACCACAGCCTTTTGGTGTGAAGGACCCACTGCACCCTAAATGTTAATGCCTTTTGCTACTCAACTGGAGGACATGGGATGCATATTCCTTTATTTCTTTAGGGCCATTGGCAGTCTAGATATACCACTGAACCCATATACTTACACACCCTGTCCCATAACACTCACTCAGGCTTAAGGCCTGGTGATCCAATCTGGTTCTCTTGCATTTTGACATGTGGCTGCAGGCTTGGGCTGCTTTAAGCCAAGCACACAATAGGTATGTTGGTGAATCATCACTGTAGAGGTTCCAGAGATTACCAAAGATCCATTCTAAAAAATGGATGGAAAAGCATCACCCACATTATTGTTGGCATGCTTCCTCATACGCAATTCTGTCCCATCTTTGTTGGATACTACCACCAAGATGGTCTCAACCTCTTAGGAGAGGGAGAGCATAAGAAAATCTTTTCCGGAAAGAGGCAGGATCCAGATGCAATAATAAAACTACCTTGGTGTAAACCCCAAAAATATCTGTTTACTGAAGGAAACACAAGACAATATTAAAATAATACAATTTGGTGAAGTAGGAAGATTATGTCTCCCTCACCTCTTCAGCCAACATGTTTTGGTCCTTTTATAGCTCAGAGGGGTCTTGGGCCATCAGTATTAACAGGATCCCTACAAAGGCACCTCCCTGAGTCAGTCCATGAAAAAATTAAGAATAGGTTTTATCAAACAAGTCTGTCTTGAAAACAGCCACCCTACACTTTAGGGGGAACAGGCTTCACAGGTCTCATCAGATCACCCCTGTAGTAACACATTCTTCAAGGTGATGAGCTCTTTAAGTCATCTATTGTGGCCCTCTGTGGACTGCCGATTATGGTAGTGTAGGGTGGCTGGGCCCGGCGTCCCACCCCCTCATTCACTCATTATAGTGTCTGGCTTTGCCTGTGATTTTTTTTTACAATGCCTGAAACTCTTCAATCAGGAGATATTCAAGAATCACCCTCAAAATGGCAGCCGATTTCGGTATCTAAAATAGCTGCTCCTGTGAATCATAGGGCCAGATTCACAAACTGCACTTTGTGGTAGGTTTTGTAGTACTAGAAAATGTACTACAGAGTGTAAGTTTTGCATGTACTTATAAGTGCAGAGTTCTCTGCCCTGACTGCAGAGTCTCTGCACAAGTAAGTATAGATTTTAGTAGGGAATGAGGGAGTGGGTCGGAAAAAGGGTAGACTACTAAAGGAGATGTGATTAGGGAGGAGTATGAGAGGTTTAGGGAGGAACGTCACTCACCCACACAAAAGTAAGCCAATTGTACACTTCTGTAGTAAGTGTACACTTGGAATTCTGGAATACCGAAAGTAGTAAATTTACTAGAAAGTATAAATTTACTCAAAAATGTAACTTACCTTTGTGAATCAGGCCCTTAATCTTTTGTGACTTGAGTCAAGCAACGATTCTTGGTGTTTTTTTCCTGCTGTGAGACTTGAGTTTTTCACACCTCTGGGTACGTCTTGGCCCTCCCCTGGGTTGGGCACCTCTGGGGGTGGCCCCTCATGATTGTGCAGAAATTTGTTCCACAGCGCAAAATGAGTCATGGTTGATTCAAGAAATTCTAGATGGCATGTAAAAAAATTCAGAGCCCTTATCCAGCCAATTGCATTTATTAAAAATTTCAAAATATGATTGTTAGGAGTCATGACTGTTGAGTTAAAATGGCAAAGATATACAAATTGTTAACCCTTTAAATACCGCTTGGCATCTTTTTATAATGTTAATATTTCAAAAACTACTGAGGAGATTTACACCAAACTAATAAAGCATGTTTCCTGAGTAAAGTCCTACTTTCATGCTAAATTTCGTGTACATATATTCTGCGGATCTGGCTGTAAGCGTGAGCAAAATTTGCCGTGAGCTAAAATGGGAAATAACTTCGTTTTTTCAACCTGTGCCCCACATTCCACTGGCGGCCAACCCCCTCTGCATATGACCTATAGTCATGGCTACTGAGAGTTGACCACCCATGTTGGGTTGATCACAGGGCCTGGCCAGAGGCCAGTCACTGCGGCCAGTACCACAGCATGGCTAAAGAGCCATGCCGGACCCAAAGTCAGCAGCCAACCCCCGCTGCCCATGGGTTTAAGCTGTATGCAGCAGTGGTTGGCCACAGAGCCGTGGCAGACCAGTAGGAATGGCCATGTATTGGCTGTAGGATCTGGTCTGGGTCCATGGCCTCATTATTTTAATGGGTTCAAAACTCAAAAATTGGATTTGCGGTTCCAAGTGCAAGCTTCACAGCCGTGTCCCATGAATCCAATGCAAGCCTCTTGGTCCAGTGCAGGATCTGCGGTTTCAGCATCGGAACCGCAAATACAACAACATGTCAAGAATGTTCTGTGAAGCTTGCCCTGGATTTAAAATACAAGACTGCGAAGCTTGTCTGGATTTCCGATTCCCACCTGTGGTTCACAGTACAAAGGAGCCTCACTAGGAACTGAAAATTTTGACCCTGGATCCCCAAACCCAGCGGCAAAATAGAAATCTTTTTCTAAAAATGTAACCTTGGTGAGGGTCCTCAAAGCAACCCCGCCATCACACAAATGGGCCTGGGGGTCAGGTTGCATTCATCTTACCACTTTATGTGCCCTTACTGTTTTTTTTGTAGGATATCTCAAAAAGTTAACCTCTTCATACCCAACACAAGCACCTTTTTAAACACTAATTTCAGAAAACCTAATGAACAGCAAGGCTCTTCTTCCATGAGTAAAGTTCTACCTTCATGCCAAATTTGGTGTAATTCTGTACTGAAAAGAAATAATTGAAAAGGAAATAAAATGAGAAATTGCACCTTTTCCCTACCCCCGTTTTCTTGGCCCCCACTTCACCGATCTGCACAAACTTGCCTTGAAGACCCCAAAGTAGAAGTACTTGTTTTGGGAAATTTCATCCAAAATCGTCAAACAGCGACAAAGTTATTTAGAAAATAAAAAATGTCTTTTCAATGAAAACGTTGGCTTAAACCTGCACCCCTAGGACTGATGAGGGGGCCCAAAGGCTGTCCGTGGAGCTGTTAAAAAAAAAATGCGGGCTCTTGCCCCTTTTGAATCTCAGTTCCTGGGGTTGGCTAGTGCCTGGGGGTTTTGGTGCTTTTACTTTTATTTTTTGGAAGGGGGGGCATGCGGCCCCCAACCTGAGCCTTTTTTAGGCCCTGAGGATACTATTGCCTGGGGCCTATTTTTATTACATTGTTAAGGCGATGCATGACCCCCCTCTCCCTGAGCCTTTTTAGGCCCCGGGGACCACGTACCTAGAGACACTTCTGTGTTCCCTGCCACGCAGAGTGCGGGCAGGTAGTATAAACTGTATTTCCTGCCGGTAGAGGAAGAAGTGGTTCCCACCCGGATGGGAGACAAGTAAGAGAGTCAGCTCCCGCCAGTATCACAATGAGTGTTGTCTGGGGAGCCGGCTGGGTCCGCAGGGGCCTTTGGGCTCTCCCTGTGTCCCCAATGTTGAAATATGTAATGGGTGCCCCATTAATTTATTATTCACTGCTCCATGCAAGGAGTGCCCAATAATGACCTATTGCTTTCTTCAATTATATTTTTTATTCCTGGTGGTGCCCATTGAAGGGGCTTGGGCACCACCAACCATTTTATTTAATGTTGTGGGGGGTTGCAGGGAGTGCAGCAGCCCTCAAGAAATATAAAAAACACAGTAAGTCTACTGGGTTGTTGAATCCATGACCCCCGGAGAGCTTGACATATTTTTTAAAACACTCCAAGCTGTATGCTTGTGCCCTAAAGTAACTATAATGTGAACCAAAGGTTACAGGGACGTTACAATTAGGTTCAGATTTTACACACACAAAACCATAGAAATTCAGCAATTATAGAGCTATCTCAAGTAACTATAACTCGTACTCTAAGGTAACCATAACACGTGCCCCTGCCATGCACAGTTTTCTCATTAATAATTTTATAGCAAATGTTGCACTGAGATTATCAATGCTGTCATAGAAGTTGTCATGAGTTTTAGGGGATCCCCATTTGAAGTAGGCCTTGGTCGATTTTTTAACATTCTGATGATAACATTTTGACCGATTTCATTGAGCCACTATCTTGTTTGTTTGGATGATTCTGTCGATGACGAATGTCGAATTCCATTACCCTCTTGCCAACCATGCACAGCCTAACTTTATTATATATGCACTATTTCCTGTTATCGTTTAAGGATTTTTAAGGGTCAAATTGTATTGTCATGGCAGTATTTTAAAGTGTTTTAAATGTACATGTAATGGTTTTAACTAACTGTGCAAGATAAAAATAAACTTGAAACTTGAAAACATTTATGACATCACTGATGACATCTCAAATGACATCATTGATGACCTCACTGATGACATCAGTGTGTTACTTTGTTTTATAGTTTACATAGTGGTGGGTAACTACCATAGTCCTTCTCACCCTAATTTTGTACATCTTGTGTTTACAAAAAACATGTGTTCTCCTAATGCACCATAGCTGTGTAGAGGTATTGAACATGTTATAAATGTTTGCATTGAAGAGTAACTCTGTTTGCAAGTGACAGTTGACTTGTATTCATTATGCTCCACACAACCTTTTGGTCTGCAGAAAAAGTTTCCAACAGGTGAAAGATTCTACGTGGTAGATACTAACTTTTTTAAGCAGCCTTGAGTTATTAGAGAGAATCGTGTCAGCATGATAATTTATATTTAACATGGAAGAGTGTGTGCACCAACTACTAACCTAAATACGCATGCTTGTTTTGCTTCAGACAAAGGGGTATCTGTAAAGTTTTCACCACAGTATGAAGGGGGCAGGTAGTATGATTTGTAGCACCTTCAGATCTTGGTTATTTCTAGCAAATAGTGTCTTTTTTCACAACTGTTGCATAGACTGTACACTGTTCTTAGTAGATTCTTTTCAATACTCTGTGGTGTATTTCTCATGAGAGTTTCACTCTTTGCAAATAGTGTAGTGTAGTATGAACTCTCTTCATTGATTAAACACTATTTACAGTACTCAGTTCTCTACTGATATCAACTTCATTTCCTAATGTAGGTTCGGTGTGTGTCAGGGATTTGATACAGATAAAAGCTATCCGTAGTAGGGCGTTTGTTTTGGAATTGGCATTCACTATTTTGGCTTTCTCTGAACAGTTGTATACAGCCTGAACACCGTACATAATGAGGGTTTCCCATATATCGGTGTTTGATTGTTAATGTGAACTATGCTACGTGTAAAGCCATAGCAATTTATACAGCAATATGCCGGAAAATGAAGCTTGGATGAGGTCATCATTGATGTCATCAATGATGTTATTTGAGATGTCATCAGTGATGTCATAGAAGATGTCATGACTGATGTCATGTGAGGTCATAAGCAGTGCATGGCAGGGACGCAAGTTATGGTTAGTGCTGCGCCGCATGGCTTCCCTACCCATACATTATAAGATCGGCCCCGGGGGGCTGTAATTGCTCGGGGTTGAGGGCCACGCGTCCCCCCTCCCCGTAAAAATTGTTTTTGGCCCTGGTGGGTAAGCTACTGGCTGCCATTTTTTTTAGATCCCATAAGAGTCTATCATGAGCACTGCAAGTTTTGCAGTTTTTTTCTGACCCCAGGGGAGGGTGGGATGGGGTGGGTCCCTCTGGGTCCTCCCATGGGGCCTAGGTAGTCTGGGTATCCCTCTCCATCCCCATATATCATTTCACTGAGTCTTCTAATTACTGCCAGCAACATTTTCCTCATGTTGCTTGCAGCAAGATGGCCCAAGGGAAATAAAGCTACCTGGGCCAATCAGAACACTCTAATTTTTAAATTGGTGCTCCCGCGAGAGTTTCGAAGACTCTTGCGAGCCCTACTGCCAAACTATACAATTATTTTTCACCCTTAATTTCTCAAAAAATACTGAATAGGTTTAAACCAAATCACAAAAAGCACAATCTGTGGACCAAGATCTAGCTTCCTGCTGAATTTGATGTAATCCCGTTCAGCGGTTTGTGCTGTAGCCCTGCCTAAAGAAGTCTATGAAGCATAATTAATTTATTATATTTTATCATTACTGACCTCCACCAAGGTCTATGATCAACATCTTAAGAACCATAATAAATACATGATTAATACATGCTATCATATAAAACCATGTGTGGTGTAGGAGTGCGAGTGGAAGGGTCAGAAGTGGTTACGTGAACGTGATGAATGATTAAAAAATACCTGGCTATGCGGAAGAAAAAACTTTAATGTTCCTATAAGCTGGTATTATTAAAAATTGGGGAATAAGTGGAGGTATTATGCTTTAATGGGCAGTACTTCCTTTGTCGACATGTTTCAAAGCCCTCCCCTGGCTTCTCATCAGGACCTAGACAGATCCCTTCAACACTCTAAATGTTGGTGGTAGATAACTATATTTATACAAAATCACTAGTTAGTGCGTATCTCAATTAACATGCACTTTTAGATACTGTACCCTAATAGGTATTTTCTCTTGTTATGGGCCTGGAAGAACAAGGACACGGTTAAAATATTCCATAACACAGTTACCCCATACCCTCTGTGATGGCAATCTGTAAAAAAAGTTGTGATATATTTCTCTATACGTGCTAAGTTGTTGCGACGGTGTAGACAATACATGACGCACAACATATAACATAAACCACACACTCTACAACTGGAAACTGAGGCTCTGATGTGAACCGCAGTGGATGCATCTAAGTAGCCATAACATCGTGCATTTTTTAATGAAATCAAGAATATTCATCTTGTCATATTCGGCTCCTTTTACAGACATTTTTAATGCCCATCCAATGCCCCATGAGCCTGCTGAACGGGAGGGGAGGGGCACCTGTAGTCAAACACTGTTTAAAAGGAAGAACAAAAACTCAGTAGGCTATTTATAGTTGCCTTCGTAAAAGAGCTCGGTTCTGCGGGCTTGCGGCTATGCCGTACTTACATCATCAAGGTCACTCCCTCGCCTGGATACTACCTCGCCGCGGCTCCGTGGAACACTGAGTCGGCGTGAGGAGATCGTTTTTAAGCTCTGTTTATTTTGGCAATTGCGCGGGGAAACAGTAAATGTTTGCAACACTAGAGTGCTGAAACCCAAGATGGCTGCCGATTTTCGGAACCGTTGTGGATGGAATTTTGTGTGCACTTCCTGTTTCCGTGTAAACATGGGGGAACGGTATTACCCTACAACACTAGAACGTTAATGAACAAAATGGCTGCCGAATATCGGAACTGTGGAGGGAAGAGTTTGTATTCACTTCCTGGCAAAGTTGATCGTGAGCCTAGAGGTGGTCCCCAGAAGCGGGATCATCCAATTACTGTTTTGATCTGGAAAAGGGTATGAGGACCCATAGTGGTCCTTCGTGCTTCGCTATAAAAACCCTGAATGGGTTTTAAGTATAGAAAAAAATACATTTTAGTAATACCCACTTTCTGATGGCAAGTGGAGTGGGTCGCACCTGAATGATGAAGGTGCCATACATTGGAGGTGACTCGTGAATGGAACTCCTCAAAAAAGTTATTAGTTATCATAGTGCCTCCACTCAGGAGATGTTAAGGACCCAGGTAGGGCGAAAGGGGATGCATCAACATGGGTTACCTCCATTGGTATGTCCTCCCTAATAGTCCCAAGGTTAGCTTTAGCTTAGCCAAACTGGCCCCAGGGTATGTCATCGTTCAGTCCTGTGAGGTGTGTGCCCAGGCGTAACACCCATTGTTGTTCCTTCTCGGAGAGGCCATTCTCACTGTGTAGTTGCTCAATGACAGTCCTCTGTAAATCTTCCATTGAGTGTTGGGACATCAGGTAGTGGGATGCCGTTTTCGTAGTGCTTTTCTTGCAGCGTACATTGCTTCTATGTTCCACTATTCGGGTTTTAACTGGTCTTGTAGTCATCCCAACATATTCCATCCCACATGGGCACGTGATAATGTATACCACGTTCCTGCTGTTGCAGTTCGTGAACCGACGCTGTACCCACTCAGTGTCATTCTTGAACTTGATGTGTTTGGTTCTTTTAGTTAGATGGCAAGTGCTACAGTTCCCACATGGGTGATGACCTTTCACAGGAGGTAGCATTGTGTTGGCTGTTTCCGTTGGCGAGAAGTCCCGTGGTCTTGTGTGGACCAACATGTCCCTTAGACTCCTTCCTCTTTTGTGAGCAAAAATAGGTTTAGGGAGGTCAAGGTTGCCACAGTCTAATAACCTCCAATGTTTGTTCACAATTTTTGTCACCTGGTTTGAGCATGTATTAAAGGTGGTGATGCATATTGGTCTCTGCTCCGGATCTTTTTGTACTCTTGGTTCCAATAGGGCTGGGGATAGAAGGATACATACATTGAGCCCAAAAAAATCTTTATTATACTCTCTTACTCTGACCTACCTGTCCTTCTTGGTCCACCACATGAACGCATATATATGGAAATGTATGTATCCTTCTATCCCCAGCACTGCAATATAAATATACCGTAACCTGGTCCTGATGATGGCCTAACACTTCTGCAGGCCAAAACGCCGTCGACTTCCACAGCGGAACTCCCGGCGCCCCCATTTACGGATACCCCACTCATTAAATTTTTGTATTCATGTACCATTAACTGCCTGGGTATCCTAAATATGTAAAGAATTAAAAAAATCCCACTTGTTTCTTGTTGCCCCCGTCACCATCGCTGTATATACCACGTCACGTGTCACTTGCGCCGTCACAAAGCTTCACGAGCATTTGTGCACAGTATCTTGTAGGTTACATGCCATTCAATGTAACGCAGTGCTACCGTTCCATGTGCTTGTACATATGAAGTTCAATATGTCCAACATGTTTATTGATTGAAATATAATTTATCTTCACAAGAAAATGTCTCCCTGGTTTTCTCCCCTTTTGGATTTAATCCATCTCAACTAATTGTGCCACATGTACTTGACCTTTAAATAATACCCATGTTTGAGACACTTGTTTGTTACAGATTACTGCCCTAGTCTCCTTGGGGTTTATGGGCTACCTCCTGTAGTCTGATATTGCTGGACATAAATGTAAAACATGAAACATATCTTGAATTCCCACAGAGAATAAATCACAGACATTGCATTTTTGGGGGTTCTCTGATCATTTCACCAATACATTATTTAAAAGAACTCTTCCAAAATGTATAGACATAATAAGACGTCTGACACTATGCGGAATTTGAAACAATAAATATGGCTGGACTGATCCTATTGAAATATTATTACAAATACTGTTATATGAATTCAGGGAGTCACAGTGATCCTTGTTCAACTTGAAGCTAAGACTCGGGGATTGAAGTTTTAAAAAGAGTTGGAGGTGCCCTGGCGACCATCCTCTTAAAAGCACATAGATTGCACTCAAAATATTCCAAACCCTGAGACAAATTTCCCCCAAAAATGTGCAGGTTGCAGTATTATACATAATCTCTGTTCTAAGCAGAGATCTCAAGGAAGTACTTGGGGCATGGAGCATTTTATATCCCCCATTGAATAATATTAGCTAAGGGTTGCACAAATGTAGCCACTAATCCAAGTTCTGGCCTTAATGATTGGACTGGAATGGCTGATCTTTGTGAGTAAAATTTTCTCAGAATTTTCCCTTTACACTTTTTTAGGAAGGGCCAAGATTCAATCAAGATGTGATCTAATGCGTAGGATAATGTAGGGGGATTTTTGTTTTATATATTCGTATTAGGTGATCAAAATGTCTTCGACCAATAGAACAGTAAAAGATCTGCAAAGAATTTGCACAAGCAAGTGCTTTGTTATGTAAATTAGTTGTATGCACCCCATCTTTTAGCTTTTCACAGAAGATTTTGCTAAGATATGTGTATCTATTTACTTCTTTGAATTTTTTATATCGTAGATACCAGGTGTATTTTGGGGCTTTTCTCTTCCTCCTAAAAACTATAATTTTTGTTTTTGCTGTATTCACTTCTAAAAATGTATTTTGTGCAAAGTTATGCAAACAGTTCAGAATTGCCTGAAGACCAATGGGAGTCTGATCAAATAAACTATATTGTCCACGTACAAAAGAGTGAGCAAGCCTTTTGAAGCTATTTTTGGGGGATAGTTTTTATCTTCATGCAAATAGGAAGGGAAATCTGAGAGGTACAAAGAAAATAATAGCGGTGCCAACACGCAGCCCTGCTTCAAACCATTTGATGTGGGGATTGAATTAGAAAGACCTTGAACTCCCACCAACAGCATTTTACACCAAGTAGAAGAATGCAAGGACACCAACAGGTGCAGTAAACCACTTGGTATGTTTAGGGCAGATACTTTCTGCCATAAAGTCTGTCTGTCCACAGAATCAAATGCAGTTGAAAAGTCAATAAAGCTGTATATAAATATGACTTATTTCTTACCACAACTTATCTAATAAAAATTGTAAAACTGCTAAGTTGTCAATGACTGACCAGTTTGCTTTAAAACCAGACTGTTCTAAGGTAATGATGTTTGCTTTGTGTGCCCACTTATGTTCCCTGACAGCTTACTTCCTTTCTTATGTATAGGAAGGATAACACTCCCCCTCCAGGATTCTGGAAAGTAGCAAGAAGAATACCAAAATTTAAATAAAGGAACAAGACAATTGGCCCACAAATCTGGATTGTTTTCCAACACTAAATCAGGAACTCCATCTAGGCCCATTGCCACCAATGCTCTTGCTTTCATAATGTACTATTTGATTATAAATGGGTGTCTGAATAACTTCTGAACTTTGCAGAAGAATTTGAAAAGAGCTCGTGGCCTTATTTGATTCGTATAGCTCCGTAATATAATCATACCAGGTTGTAAATGGGATCTCATTTGACCTCAAATCCCTTTTTATGCCGGAATTGTGTGCAATTATGCTCCAGAAAGCGTGTGTATTATTCTGTGTAGCAGCTTGATACAGGGAGATCCAGAGCAGATACTGTTGCATTGACTTAACTGAACTTCTATACAGTTTCCTTTTCTCCCTCAAGGAGTTTATTACCTTTTTATGCTCTATAGCGGGAAAATTATGTTTGTTCCGAATTAAGTTATTTATTACTTTAGATAACTGTCTTTCTCTAATATGCTTAGATGCTCTTTCAATTATTCGCTTATTTCCCCCCTCTTTTATAAAGCAGTTAATTGTTTCAACTGTTAGACCCTCATACCATGAAAGTGAGTTGTTTATCTGTAGTTCCTCCAGACTACTAAGGTGGGCTGTAACCTTATCATTAAACTTAGCCACATTGAGGGGGTTCCAATATAATTTAGCTCTGCGAATCTTCGCCATCCCAGAATAGGCACACAGTGACCTCGCACTTTCAGGAGATGACATTAACATAGTGCGAAGAACTGCATGATCACTGTATGGCATTCCTACCACTGAGAAATGTGCTACTAAGTGGAATATTGCAAAGGAGGTTATAATATAATCAATAATGGAGGAATAAAGAAAGCCACGTCTAGTCACCTTTGCCGGAATATCAGATTCTTTGCATCCATTCAAATATATCATACCCCAAGAGACTTAACTCCCCCAGAAGGAGAGCACCCCTTCTTCTGTCACTCATACTTTTATTTCCAAATATAGCCCCTGGTGTTCTCCAACTTTCCTCTAGCTCAGTATGTTGTTTGTGCTCCAGGAAGGAGGTCGAGATTTTTGCATTAAAATCACCAGTAATTAGGATTTTTCTGTCTCTAATTTCCTTTATTTTCTTTACAATTTCCTTTAAAATGCCATCATGGAGGCGCATAGACATGAAATATTAAAAGAGAGTTTCCACAGTGAGGTAGCATGAGTGGCAATACAATCTTTAAACCTTGAAGGTATTTACTTTCTATAGGTATTGTTTGAAATTTCCAATCAAACTTTATCAAAAGTAACATAGCTAGACCCCCTTTAGCATTGCCTTTTCTTGTTGCCACTGCTGGGCAATTAAACATTTAATAAGAGTCAACTATTCGAGCATTTACTGACCAGGTTTCTTGAAGACAGATTAAGGGGGAATTCTGAGAAATAATTACGTTTATTTTACTTTCATCTATTCCTGCTATATTCCATGGAAGTAGTTAAAGTATGATTTCTGCTAAACAAAGCATGCATTTTAAGGGACGGTTTTACTGCCATTCAAGGCACCAGGGAGCCATGCCCATGGTGAAGCTTCCATTAGAGACTGATCTAAGTGCTGCTGTTCTAAAGTTTTTATCTGCATTCCCGAAAGGTTTGATTCCACTTTGACAGATCAAGCTAGAAAATACAGGTCTGTCTAGAGAGCTATAGAACTTCAGTAAGTAAGGGAGAAGTTCTCAGGAGAGTAACAGATCACTTTAACAGGCATTTCTTCTTCCAAGCTCTGCGGGAGCGATATAGGATAGATGTCATATCCAATTTTCCTAAAGAAATCAGCATATGACAATATGATTTCAGGTGCCAATAGCGATTAGAACTCTACTCTTGCCTGATTGTTTTTATCTGGGAATTAAACCCTTTTTATTTCCACCGAAGTAATAGTTTTTAGTGGAGTGAATAAGTGCAGCAACTTCAAGATTCTTTCTCGATTTAGAGGCGCTTCATCACCTGCAAACAAAGTGATGAGTTCTATTACATTTATTGAATTTCAGACATTATAGCGTTTCTTAAATTCCTTGCGTTTTCGTCATTAGAAAATGTGGACTTCTTTAAATGAAAAATCTGCGAGGG
This sequence comes from Calotriton arnoldi, assembly GCA_963921515.1. Taxonomy (NCBI): domain Eukaryota; kingdom Metazoa; phylum Chordata; class Amphibia; order Caudata; family Salamandridae; genus Calotriton; species Calotriton arnoldi. The sequence continues at coordinate 3,138,956 of CAWUFW010000100.1, read as the reverse complement.
GGTTGAGGAGATTTCTTCCCTTTTACCTGAGTGGTTCGTAGTTCAACTTTGTTTGCTTTACAGTGTCTTCCATTGATCTTAATTTCTCCTCTTTTTGCCAAGTTGTTGCGGAACCTATTACAGAAATATTATGGTTATGTATTTCAATCTGTGGTATACCTTGTGTATTCAGAGCCATCTGTACTTTATCTACACATTGAATATTCCCTTGTCTTGAGCCACAGGGGATAGATAGATCTGTTTCAGACTGGGAATCCCAGGAGGTGATAGCTCCCTTATCCAGAGAAGTGCATAATAGAAGGTTATTAAACCTTACTTTCCATCTGCCTTTTTTATGTATTCTTCTTTTACTTTTAGATCTTTTATTGTTTCCCTTCTTCTTGCTTTTCTCTTAATGCTGTTATTACAGGGAGCCAAAATGTTATTCTCTGAGGTTCCAATTTCAACCAAGGCATAAGCTGTAGCTAAGATTGACTTAGTTTGATTAACCCCTTTGTTCATAAATATGTGTAAAAGTGCTACAGACCCTTGCGTGTTTTGGCACTGGGCGCTGCCCTGAGACAGTTGAGAATTATCCGAAACATCCTTTTTACATGGATCAAAAAGGTTCTTAAGCAAGTAAACTACTTATGTTGCAATTTTACCACCTTTCTTAATTTCATACACGCAGGGGAACCCATCTGTGTTGCTACTTCCTTTATCCCTGTTTTTACCTTTTACAAAGTAGGAGAAAATGCAGATGTTTTATATGAAGAGTCATAAAGGAAGAAGGGAAGAATAGAACCACTTGTAGCCTTTTACTGGGACAAAGATAGAAGTTTAGATGATAAAGAGTCCAGAATGTGGTCGGAATTCGCTGTCGAATTCGCCAGTATTTTCAGTATAAAGTCCAATATACCCTGTAGCACCTAGAGAGATTCAGACAAGACCACATATTCCCTGGATTGATGAACACTGGCATTTAATGGTAGATCTGGAGCATTTGTAAGATCATCCAAAGGTAAGGGGCTGCTTTAAAAGAGAGATAATGTCTCTCTTGGGGGAGAAGTATAATTTCTATCCTGATCACTCCCACTACCATTACCGGACTTAGGTGAGAACGGCACACAGTCGATAACTGTATCTGGAAGAGTGAAGTCCATCACCAAGTCCTGTTGCTGAAACTCAATATTTTCTTTATGGGATGATAATTCGGTGGACTCTTGAGCCGATAGTTTAGTCTCCCCAACCGATTGCAAACTCCACTTAGGATCAGTCTTCAGGGAACCTTAAGTAGAACTGTCTACATTTACTCATGAGTCAGTAGAAGATGTTTCTTTTGTCAGTACTGGACCCACAGTAAAAAATGCTGGAATCAGTGGCACATTACGTACAGCCCCAATGATGACGCACATTGGTAGTGCTTTTATGCTGAAATGTAGCATGGGGGATCTTACCACAATATGTCTGTTTCTCAGCTTTCTAATGGTCATATTCACTGAGTATAAAGAGTTCCTCTTGCAGTGAGTAGATTTTTTAAGAGAGGAAAGGAGTTATGCTCCACGTCTACATGATTTGAGTATGTTCTCAGAGCCGCGAGCCGCACCAAGTGCCGCAACCTCTCACACAGTTAAATTCCTAACTAGCCTTTGCCTAGCCATGTAGCTCTGATCCACACTCAGTGAGAAGAACTCCAACCCAGTACATCAACCCAACCCCAGACCCCACCCGAGCCCCCACCACCGCGACACACCTCCCAAGAACTCATGGGAGAAGAGGAGTTTAGGGCAAAAAGGAAAAAGGAAAAAGAGAAATACCCACTGTATTGCTACTTGTGCAGCAAATCTTACCTCTTACAAGGGCTGGATAGCCCTTTTGTTAGCTCCCCTTGAAATTGACACAGAAAGCTACAGAAACCACATCTACATCCTTGCATCTGGGCAGGCAGGGGCGCAACGGAGCACAATGGGGTGGGTGCGTGAGGGGGATTGGGCCCACCTCTGGGGGGATATAGGGAACCAACAAGCTCTGAAAGGCCGGCACTGTACAGGGTAAGCCGAGCAGGAGAGGGCACGAGCACGCTCGGCCACTTCCGCGGGCTCACTCCACTCCAACTCCAGTGTCAGTAGTCTGCCCGGTAAGTCTATGGAAAATGCATGGGGATTTTGTGTTTTGGTACCCACCCTTTTCTCGGCCCGAACATGACGGATCACCCTGAAACTATCCAGGTAGGAGCCGAGGTAGATGAACTTTTTGTTTGAAATGTTTTGTGAAGATTCGTCAAACGGGGTCAAAGTTATTAGCAAACCAAAAAGCACCACTAGGTAATATATGTATGTATGTATATATATATATATTACCTACTGGCGGTCGCCAGTAGGTAGTTATAGTTAGGATCTATTAGCGTTTTTTCTTTTGCCAATATCTTTGGCGCCGTTTGACGAATCTTCGCAAAATATTCCAAACTAATGACCAGCTCAGGTCAGCTCCTGTCTTGAAAGTTTTGGGATGATTCATCAAGCGGGGGCCGAGAAAAAAGGGGGGTCCCAAAACGTGTTTTCCCCATGTTATTTTCCATAGGAATTTTGGAACAGGCTACAGCCTGAACTACTGAACGGAATTACACCAAATTTAGCAAAAAGGTAGCTCTTGGTTCAGAAAGCGATCTTTTTTTTAAATGGTGTAAATCCGTTCAGTAGTTCCTAAGAAATTCAAAAAATTAAAATATCGATATCTGAGCACCGAGGAGGATTCGCGACTCCTCCTGAGCACGAGTTTCATTCTGATTGGCTGCCAACACTCCAAACCAGAATGTATTGGCAGCCATCTTGTGACTCAGTAACCGAGTCACAAGAAAACAGTAAAAAAAAAATGAAAAACAAGAAAAGGGGGCAGGGTAGAAACACCCTGACCCCCTAGGCCTGCTCAGGGGGTCCCACAAATCCTGCCGAATTCGCGCTTCATTTAATTAAGCCCTCGGGTGGGCCAGGTCCCGGGGGCAATGTATAATTATATAGCGGGGGCCCCCGCAGCCCCAGGGACCGCCACCTCCCGGGGCTTTATTAAAATGAAAAGGCGTGGGGGGGCTTATGCCTCCCCCCACGCAGCCCCGGGGGGCGCCACCTCCCCGGGGCTCTGATTTTTAAAAAAAATGTGTGGGGGGGCATGAGCCCCCCACACAGGCCCGGGGACCACCACCTCCCCAGGGCTATAGGATTGAAATGCGGGGGGGCCACGCGGCCCCCCGGAGCCCCGGGGACCACCACCTCCCCGAAGCAAAGCAGAATTGCTTTTGGGCAAGGAGAGTTGCATGTTAGCAGAGAAATTCAGCCTTTATAGTTAGTTGAGCTAACTATAACTCGCGCTGATGACGTCACATATTACATCATTCATGACATGGTAAGTGACATCACTGATGACATCACTGATGACATCTCAAATGACATCACTGATGACATCATCCACGTGATAATCTGATACACCTCCTCATACCCTAATATAACCTTTGATACACCCACTCTAAAATACAGACTACCATTTTCGAAACCATAGACAGACCAACACCAGTTACTACATACCCACTCACTGATTCCTAGGTCTACACACACACATCCACTCATTCACCCATAGTCACTCATACATGCAGTCACTCATCAATACAGCACTATCATATGCACTCATACACCTGTACAGACACTCGCACACCGCCACTCATCCATAGTTACTCACACACCTAGTCAGTCATGCAAAGAATCAATCACACTCCCATTTACTCACCTATACAGTTATACACACACCACCTCACTTATTCATACAGATACTAACACAGACTTAGTCTCTTATACAATCACTGATACAAGCACATACTCATCCATACAGCCACTCTCACAATCACTCACTCTCACATATAATCATTTATATACTCCAACACTCACATATACTGCCTTTTACATATGTAGATACTCACACATGTACCTCTGAGACATCCATTCAATCACCAACACACCCATACACACACTCACCCACCCATACAGCCCTTCACAGATGCACTCTTGAACCCATACACACAGTGAATCACCCACTCACACATCTGTGCACAGAGTCACCCACCCCCACCCACCCACACAGACACTCAGGCACCCATACAGATACTCAGACAACCAATCAATAACCCATATAGCTACTCACCAACCCATGCAGCCGCTTACACACCAACTGACAGACTGATACAGACATTCACACAGTTTAGTCACTAACCCATGCATTCAGTAAGACACATTTAATCACTCACTTATACAGTCAGTCACACACCTACTAAATCATCCATTCAGACACTTATACACCCACTCATTCTTCAATACACATTGGCGTATATATATATAAAACATATTTAAACTTTACAGAAACACACAGTCACTGGATGATGTCATCAGTGATGTTATTTGAGATGTCATCAGTGATGTCACTGACCATGTCATGAATGATGTAATATGTGACGTCATCAGCAGTGCATTGCAGGGGCGCGAGTTATAGTTAGCTCAACTAACTATAACGGCCGAATTTCTCTGTTTTGTACGAGTGAAATGTCCAACTAACTATAACGTCCCTGAAACCTGTTTTTTCCAGTGAATATATATATACACACACACACATATATCTATATACACATACATATATATATATATACATATATATATAAACACACATATATATACACATACAAGCATAAATATATATCGTATTCACTGAAAAAATCAAGGGTTACAGGGACGTTATAGTTAGGCTCAGATTTCACTCATACAAAACCAGTGAATTCAGGAGTTATAGTTAGCTGAGCTAACAATAACTTGCGCCCACAGCAATGCACTGCTTATGACTTCACATACAACATCATTCATGACATGGTCAGTGACATCACGGATGATCTTTTTTCTGTGAGTTTCCAAGGTTTTTTAAATGCTAATTCCTAACTATAATGTCCCTGTAACCTTCAGTTTTTTCAGTGAATTTCTATGTTTTCTTATGTAGTAGTCACATTTGCAGAATGGTGGAGAAAGGGGGCTGGGCTTGCGACCAGCTCTCAGGAATCCCGCTGTGTAGGACTTACAGGCCCCCAAGGTCCCTCAGGAGTAAAGTAGACTCTATCCCCCAACCAGTAGTGCACTAGCAGGCGCGTTTGCAGAGTGGTGGAGAAAGGGGGCGTGGCCTCTAAAGACCTCTTAACAATCCTGCTGTGTGGGACTTACTGGAGGTAACAAGAGGGGTAGTTGGCCCCCAAGGACGTCCTTAAGGGCCAACCACCCCTCCTGTTACCACTCACTTTTGTTGTGGGACTTGGCTTCAAGCCAAGTCCCTAGATGGCTGCCAACACTTCCTGGTTGAAGTGTTGGCGGCCAATCAAATTTCAGTAGGGTTTCATTAGGCTGTTGGGCTCCTAGATATCTATATTTTTAAATCTTAATTATCTCTGAAACTACTGAACGGATTTACACCAAATCACAGAAAGCACACTTTCTGGACCAACATCTAGCTTTCTGCCAAATTTGGTGTAATTCGTTCAGCGGTTCTGGCTATAGTCGTGTTCAAAAAATGAAAAATCCCCATAGACATAACATGGGGTAAACGTGTTTCGGGACCCCCCCTTTTTTTCGGCCCGCTTGACGGATCACCCCGAGACTTTCAACACAGCATATGAACCAAAAAGGGGACTTTTTTAAAAATTTCATGAAGATTCTTCAAGCAGCGGCGCCAAAGTTACTGGCAAAACAAAAAACGCTTTTTTCTATGGAAACTTTGGCCCTACCTATAACTACCTACTAGCGACTACCAGTATTTAATATATATCTATATCTATATATATCTATATATATATTTCAAATAAGATTCTCTCTCCTTTCCAAAAATAATCGTCCAGCACTCTCAGGCGGGTTAGGTCACTCGTTTTTATTCTCCATGACAAAACATCAACGCGTTTCAGCAGTCTCACGCTGCCTTGCTCACGATATATATATATATATAGTGCTATATGAGGATTACCACCCTTGAAGCTAAGGGGGGCAAGGTTGAATTCCACAAAGAACTCACTGAGTGGCAAATTAATGGATTGCTGACACAAGAAGAATTTTGCTTCCTCAGCAATGATAATCCCAGGACACTTATTTTTTATATAATTCCGAAGGTGGAAAAATAGTTAGAGCGAACTCCAGGACATCTGATTATCTCAGCCATTGACAGTCTGTTGGAGAATACCTCCAAATATGTGGACTAAGTTTTACAGAACTGTGTCAAGAATCCCCCGTCATATATACAGGATACAAGGGACTTTCTCAAATGAATATTTGATAGCCCATGGAAAAATGGCTTCCTCTTTATTTCAATGGATGTAACCTCACTCTATGCGAGTATTAAGCACTGTGGTCTCCAAGCCATGAAACACTGTCTTAATGCAAGACCTTTGGCACTGCTGAGGCATACAGAGATGTTGATCAATATGGCGAAATGGTGTTTGGAAAATAATTATTTTCTGTTTAACAATCGAATGTACAGGCAGCTGAGAGGTACGGCGATGGGCACCTGCTTCCCCCCTAGCTAGGCTAATCTGCATATGGGCTGGTGGCAGGAGCAGGTGCCCCAGACTCAATTCAGCACAGCATAGAACAATAATATATTGTGGTACCAATTAAGGCTCAGGGAGGGGGACCACGTGGCCCCCCTGCCCTTTGCTAAGGAATGAGGTCCTGGGGTGGGGTCTTTGGGCCTATTAAAGTTCAGAGAGTGGGGTCATGCAGCCACCTTCCCCTTTTTTATGGAATTTGGCCCGAGGATGGAGCCCCCGGGGCCTATGAAGGATCTCTTTAAGTGCTGGCCCCAGGGGATGTGGTGCCCGGGGCCACTATTGGTCCGGGGAATCGAGTTGTGCTCACCCCTCGCCTTAAAGCTTCCTGGGGGCCCCCAGGGCACCTTGTGGATTGAGATGGGGAGCCACGCGCCCCTCTACCCTTTTGAAATATCTTTTGGCCTTAGGGGATAGGGACCGCCGGGCCTGAAGTGATTAGGAAAGGGGGGGGGGGGAGCTGCACTAATGAGTTGAATAGAGGCCCTTTGGCCAACCCCACACCTCGCATGGCCAAAGCATTGGGTTGGCTGCCTGCCAACACAAAACAGATACGAGGCCGCTGATTGGGCTGAGTCCTGGCATCCACCCTGCATCATGCTACCTCCACAGCTCCTCTGTTTCTAAGGAATTTCCAGTCAAAATAGGCTTGTTCTCTGCCCGAGAGTTCACAGGACAGTTTGTGTTCAGCTCCAGTTATTCAACTCAGTAGAACCTATACTGCGTTTTGTTAATGATATTTTTGTTGGAGTCAGAGTCTGCCCCTGCCTCAGAGGGGCCTATAGGATTTTGAAAAAAAAGAAAGATCAAACTAGCATTGTTCAATTCTCAACTAAACAAAAAGTGGCAACTCAAAATGCAGATTTTCCCCGGGATTTTTGAGAAAATATCTAAATTAATCACTCTTACTATTGGTTATCTGGTTCCTGCTTTGCCAATCCAAAATGGGTGCTAAAAGAGGGGTCTGCATCTCATAATCCTCCTGGAACAGGTTAAACATCATATGGCCTGAAGAACAGAAATAATAGGATGGTTGGACATGGCATAAGAACAGTGATGAGGAAGAGTGGCACTAAGACAAATGAAGATTCCCATTAAATAATCTTCATATTATATCTGCATCCTTTTTCCTTGTCAGAGCCAGTACTAATGAGGAATGTTGAAGACCTAGTACCCTTCATCTAACGCCGATAATTGTTCACAAAATTATGAGCTGATGCTGTTAGTTAAAGTTGAGGAGTATATATACGTTTTACTTCTACTTATGACGCAGCCATGCTCTTAGAGCAACCTTGGATACTGAAAGGTAATGGAAATTGACCAAACAATTCCCAATGTAATATCAGGCATCACCAGATGACTGTTGGAAGCTGCAAGGGTTTTTCTTCCCTCGCCTGGTGCACAAAGGGTAGTGAACAGACTGTCATTTTAGTGAAAGGGTATTATCTGTCTAGATCTGTAAGGGCCATTCTCCTAACATTCAAACAATGCCATGACTATTCTTCTGCAGATGAAGGACAAAGCCTAAAAAGAAAAATGGCAGAATAACTTCCTGAAACTAACTGATGAAGGAGGAGACCTTGAGACAAAACAGAGACTGCAGACAAAGGGCAATGGCTTCATCCAGGATACAGAGATACGGGTTCCTGCAGAAGAGAGCTCTTACTTCATCTAATGTTTTAGCTGAGCTGAGTGGAACCTGGAACACTTTCTTCTTACTGAGGAACTTTCGGTCAATAGTCTGCTTGTGTTGAAATGGGTGGGCATGAAGAGCCTAAAACACAAGTGTAAGGAACCAAGGGCTTACTTACCAGTCTGGACACGAGAAACAGCAGGGATACAAATGGATCTTCAAATTTAATCGGGACCTACTTGGTACCGGACAGCCAAGTATATAGTAGCATGTAAGTTTTAGGCAGTGCTTAGTTTGTAAAAAAAAAAGTGCCAGGGCCCTCGTTAGTAGGCCACTGCAGCTTGCACCACCCATTGCCCCACCAGTGCTGCTAATGACAGTATCAACACAACTACTAAATATCACACTCCTATAAGCATGACAATTCAGACTATTCCAAGCCCCCAAAGCTATAAGAACGGCTTGGGAGGCAGATATTAGTTATTTTAAATGTAGGTTGAATTAATAAACAGCTGTTGTGTTCAACACTAAATTAGACAAAGAGCGCCACCTTGTCACAGATTGCTATAAGTGCTGGTGTTGATAATGTGCCGGTGCCCAGCACCAGAAACCACTGGCTTAAATTAAGCACTGGTTTTAGGAGAGGAATCCAGAAGTATGTACCAGAAGGAGTTGCAAATGTGTCTATTATAATGCCTCTTGGAATGTCCAGGGAAGATTAATACTTACGAACTGAAAGTGTATTAGGTTGCAGAGGCTTGAGGTAAGGGCTTTGTCAAGGCTGTAATAGGGATGAAACCACAAGAAGTCATCCTTTGAAGTGTTGGACTTTTGCTTTGATGGTTGGACTAGACTCCTTGGAATGTCTTGACTCTAAGGTCACGGAAACTGGTTTAATGGCTCCATTCTATGTAAGGAATTTGAATGTGAAATGCGTATGCATTTCTTATGGCAGGCAGTTGGTGACAGAAGTTGGAGAACACTGTCTGGGGTATTTTGCCAATAAACCTACCTGTGGATGCCATACAGTTGTAATTTGTCTTTTCTACACTAGTGATGAATTTTGGTAAGTAACACACTCTAAGATACCATCACAGCACCATTCTGAATTGAAGGAGTTGGGTTATGGAGAACTTTGAAACAGAAACGAACCGTAGATGATTCTGTGGCAGAGAGAGGTCTCCTTACTGGTGGTGGTGACAGAGAGCAGGAGTACAGCGGTGCAGGTCCTGGGGTCGCTGCTTGCTATAGGTGTGGTCACAGTAGCGCAAAAGTCGCACACCACCTGAAATCTGAGGTTTGGAATGCTCATTTTCGAAGGTTCAGAGCGAGAAGGAGCAGCTCCATTATTGGATGTCGGATGGGAAGAAGTAGCAGCTGACAGGGAGAAAGTATGCCATGTGTGGTTGATGTGCTGATATAATCATGCGTATATACCAAACATGCCATTCACGTATGAACGGAGAAGCATGTTGACATTAGGCATTCTTAGGCATTCAGGATTAACAGGTGAGGAGAATGGGAAGGAAAATGTTGCAGAACCTCAAAAAAGCAAGTAAGTGACCTCACCGCAAATAAAAAAGTTTTATGAATTTTAAAGGATGGTGTCGAGCACATCTACACTTTGTGCCTAGAACAGTGCTGTGAAAAGTGAAAACAGCGACGGGCACACCGCACATCTAATATATAAGCCTGATCCGTTCCTTAACACTATGGTGACAGGCACATCAAACATAGCGAATAATAATGCCAACCACACTGCATATCCAATGGACAAGCCTGCTCCGTTCCTTAAAGCAACAGTGACAGGAACACCTACAAAGTGTGATTAAGCCTTTAGCATTTATGGTGCAAGTGGTGATACGCACACACTGTTGGTAAGACTGCCCTGTGACAAAGGAATACAGTGGTAGTCTCACCCATACCTTTCTTTACAACAACAATGGTTCGACAAAGTATGACTGGTTAACATTTTAAGAGGTCGGTGGGTGAAATCGGTATTTATACCAACATGTTCATGTTCTTTAGGTTTGGCAAGGGTTAAAAGGAGATGTACATAAGTACTGAAATACATATTGAAATAACTTGCCACTTGTTTTAGGGCCTGAATATGAGTTTGGCAGATGGTAAACTGCGTCACAAACATGATGTATATCCCGGCCGCCATATTACACGTTCCATAGATAATGGAATTGCAATACAGCGGACGGGTTATCTGTCACGTTTGAGACAGGGTAACCCTGTCCGCCAAACTCGTAATCAGGCCCTAAGTTTTTTAGAGCAGCATTACACCGTACATACTTACAATTTTGCATATTCATCTTGTGGGCTTTGAAGAATGCAGAACATGACCCTACCACCATTTTTCCAAAGTCATCCAGATGAACCATTCATTCAAGCTGCATTGGCTCACAGTTAAGAGCCGTATTATCTTTAAGGCTCTTTGCATTACCTACAGGGCACTTCATGGCACTGGTCCTCAGTTCCCGAGACACCTGCTACATTGGTACGTCCCTAAAAGACATCTTCGCTCAGAAGGAGCAAAACTGATATCAACTCCCAGATTCCACAAAACTAGCTGGGGTGGCAGGAGCTTCATGTTAGCAGCCACTAAACTCTGGAACAATCTCCCCCTTCCCATTAGAACACTTTCGACCCTGTCTGCTTTTAGGAGGGCCCTGAAAACTTGGTTGTTTAATAAATAGAGGCCCTTGCCTACTCCGGACCACCAGCGCCAAGACACCTTTTGGTATTCGTGCGCTTAACAAATTTAGTAACATAACATAACATTCACTGGGGAAAATGGAAATGTGTATATCTGAATTAAGAACAGGTGTGTGGAACTAGTTTAGGTATCGAACGGAAGGAGTTTCTGCATCTCTATTGCTTAGGGGCAGGAGGTTCTAGACAATTTGTTCAGAGCTGGATCAGGAAAAGGCAAGGGACTTAAATGAATTGGAGATATGTTTGAAGACACTAGAGCTACGTTATTTGACACATGCCAGCACCATCCTGGAGAGGTACTACTTTGTAAAATGGACAGAAGAAGAGAACAAAATGGTAGTTGATTACCTATCATCCATACGGAAGTGAGCAACATTGTGCAAATTTGGTGCGCTGGTTACAAATGTATTAGAGATCAGTTTCTTCTAACCTGTAAACATGATCAAATCAAGGAGGAGCTATGACCCACCCTTCAATGAAATAATAAGTATAGCAAAAAGAGAGGAACACATACAGAACTATGAGAAGGCAATCAAAAATGAAGGAATTAGCAATTAGTGTGTCACAGCAGTTGTTAAGAACAAACAGAAGGTTCACAAGAAGAGTGAGCGAAGTGTGGACAAAGAGGGAAAGTTCAAGGACAAATGTTTCAGATATGGAACTGTTGGCCATATGACTAATTTCACGGTATGTCCAGCACTAAAGGCCGTGTGAAACAAGTGTGGCACATCAAGACATTTTATGAAGTGCTGCCAAAGAATGAATGAGAATTTACAAAAATGAAAGTGAAGGAAATTTGTGATGAAGTCATTTTATAGTTGATATGCAAGGACAATGGAAATCCCTCAGAGGTGGTGGAAGTGGAGGATGACAGATAAGAATGATGTTTGACTCATGGTCACTCATCACTATAATTCCTGTGGCAGATTACTATAAGGAGTGTAGGGGTATTTTCATATTGTCAAAGATGGACAAATGTCTAGGTGTATGTAGGAAACAAGCGATTAGAAAGCTTGGGTTTTTACAAGCAGCTCTGGATTTTCTGAACAGATACACAGTGGGGAAGGTTTACATCTCCATTCAAGGGTATTGCATTATCAATTAACCCCATCATAAGAAATAAGGGTTGTACCTTAATCCCAATGCTGTGCAAAGCGTGTGATGGAATAAGTATGTTTGTAGGTGTCACAGGGTTGTGCTGATTTTTAAAGTGCCTTCCCTAAAGTATTCTGCAAGGATCTGGGCTCCCTTAAGGCCTGTGTCCACAAAATAGTGCTGAAAGATGGAGCGATCCTAGTGGCATGCAAACTCAGAAGATTACCTTTGGGTGTGATGGGTGCAGTGAAGAGTAAGTTGAAAAGGCTCTTTAAGTCAGGATTTCTACTACCCGTGGTGGCTTCGAAATAGTTGGCTCTCTTTGTGGTGGCAAAAAGGCCTCAGGAGAGATCAGATTGTGTGTGTAGCCTTAAGGGCTCTCTGAAAGGAGGTGGTTGTGGACAAGTTTCCCCTTACTCTCGATAACAGAAGTTTTCTCATTGCTGGGTGGGGCTGAGTGTTTCACAACTCTGGACTTAGCATGTGACTACCAGCAGGTTGAATTACATAAGGACTTGCAAGATTTGACGTCCTTCATCCAGCGGCGGCTGGCAACCCCCGAGAGTAGTGGGGTAGGCAAATGGGTGGTGGGTGGGAGCAATCATGCGCGGTCATTCAATCAATGAGCATCTGTGTAGCGCAGCACTGTCACCCCTAGGGGTATCTGGGCGCTGTGGATGCGACGTCTCTGTTGAGGAGCCAGGACAGAAACAAGCAGAAAGAGAAAAAATAAAGGTCAGAAACAAGCAGAAAGAGGACAAATAACAGGCAGAAACGAGCAGAAAGAGGCAAAATAAAGGTTAGAAACAAGCAGAAAGAGAAAAAATAGGTGTAAAGAGGAAAAATAAAGGTCAGAAATGAGAAGATGCAAAATAAAGGTCAGAAACAAGAAGAAAAGGCAAAATAAAGGTCAGAAGCGAGCAGAAAGTGGCAAAATAAGGGGCAGAACGAGCAGAGAGAGTACTTACCCACTCTGCTGGCTCGCTTCCTCCGGTCCTCTGCTTCAGCCCCTTGGCGCTGGAAGCTTGAAGCAGTTGAATTCTCTGCATCAATTCAGACGCTGCTCTCATGCTGTTAATAATGTTCAGCGGCATGAGAGCAGCCCTAGGATTGGCTGGAGCGGGCTGCCTCGACGCTGCTACAGGCACTGTGTGCCTGAGCCTGCTCTCCACCCAGCTGTCAGACAGCTGGGTGGAGAGTTTTACACTGCGCATGTCAGGCTGGCCTCGCAAGACAGCCGGCCAAAGTGACATGCCCAAAGTAAACTGTTGGAGTGAGCACCACTCCCCTGCTGCCAGTCAGCAGCAGTGGCCCGCCCCCGAACACCGTCTCAGGATGGGGAATGGGAAAAATAAAATGGTAATAAATTCAATTTATTACCATTTTATTTTTCACCTTTGCGGTGCTGGCAGCAGGGGGGCGACACTCCTCTGCCATAAAGGAGGGGCTGCCGCTGCCTTCATCACGCTGTTACAATTTTGTGAGAATGCTGTTTGGCCTGGTGTCTGCAGCATCAGTTTTCCAGAGGGCAGTGCTTAATTTGCAAAATAATAAGTGCAAGGGCTCTGACCAGGAGGCCACTGCAGCTTGCACCACCTATTTCACCTGTCATCGCTGCCAAAACAACTACTAACCATCTCTCTCGCCTGCAAGTGCGAAAGTTCAAATTATTCCAGGTCCCCAAAGCTAAAGGAATGGCTGGGGAGGCAGGTATTAGTAATTTTTAATGTGTATTGTATTCATAAACACCCGTTGTTATGCTTATCTCTAAATTAGATGAGCAGCGCCACCATGTGGCAGACCGTCATAAGTGCAGTGTTGACAATTAAGTGCTGGTGCAGAGCCCCGGAAACCAATTAAGTGGCGGTGCGAGCACCAGAAAAGGAAACCACCGGCTCAAATTAAGCACTGCCAGAGGGCAATGCCATTAATATTGGGAGATTTCAAGGATGTGAAGTATTACCAAGACTATGTTTTCATTTTTGGGAAAGCACATGGTATGAGCACAATGGAAGGGTGAACGAGCTCCTGAAGTATTGGTCTGATATTTAGGATGGATACGTGTTTTAGATGACAGGTTACCTGTTTGGGTCATGTGATGAGTATGTTGAAGCATTGTGTGATTTGTAGTCTATTAAAACAAATAGTAAATGTCTTTTTTTTGGAATGTTCAAGTATTACAGAAGGTTTATTGTGGGACTTGGAGAAAAAGCTAATAATTTGAGGAGGCTTTTGAAGAAGAAGGATTGTGAGGCCAGGTTTCTGTTGGTCAAGGATAGTCTGAGTAAAGCACCAAACGCGCACATCTTTAGACCAGGGCAACAGTGTATTCTTAATACTGATGTCAGTTCTAAGGGGTGAGTGCACAGTTAGCCTACATGCAGAGATGAGTGAAATACACCATTTAATTTGCCTCATGGATATTGAGTGGGGCATAGTTGAATTACTCTATAATTGACAAGGAAGCACTAGCTGTAAACCTGGCTATACACAAATGTAAGATTTTTTCTGGGGAGAGAGTTTTGCAGTGAGAATGGACCACAAGCCTTTGAAGGAAGTTTTTGAGAAAAGAGGGTTGGAGGTGATGTCCACATGTATAAGAAAGTAGTTCATTAGCTTGCAGAAATATGCTTTTGGTGTTGAGTACATCTCAAGTGCAAGAAATTGTGCGATGGACTGTCTGTCTCTGTTAATTACTTTGAAAGCAGAAAGTTGGAATCAAGTCAGGAAGAGTAGTTCCAGGAAAGTGTGCTTAAAGTTACTGGTAGTGCAATTTAGGAAGATTTGTGGAAGAGGTAGGTTTTCCAGCAAGGGGTTCTCATAGAAGTGATTTCACCTCTGAAAGGGAGATGTGACCTAATGGCCTAATGGGGAGGATATGTGGCTTAACAGCCAGAGCTGCTGACTTTGGAACTGGGTATTTGATGATCTGTCTGAATATTGATTTTAAATATTTTAAATGGCTAATGCTTATATTTATGATTTGCATTTATTATGTTTCTACTTATATGGCATATGCCGAATAAAGATTATTGACTGACTGATCTGACCTTGTGTAATGTAATCTGGTGATCATGTAAAACACACTAATGCCCTTGGGCCAAGTTTACGCTATATGACACTGCATAAAAAAAGGAAAGTAATGCAGAAAGTCAAAATGACCTTGATACCATTCTGGAATGTGATGGACGAGATTGCTGAGAAGGACAGGTTAGTTTTCAGAAGGACAATGTTAATTCCTCCTAGTTTCACAAGGAAGCAGATTATTGATCTTGCGCAGCAGGTGCATTTGGGCACTGTGAAGGCTTAGGTCCTGATTTTGAGTTGACGGATGGGTTACTCCATCACAAATGTGAAGGATATCCCGTCCGCCGTATTACAAGTGCCATAGAATATAATAGACTCATAATATGGAGGATAGGATATCCGTCACATTTGTGACGGAGTAACCCGGTCTGCCAAACTCTAAATCAGGCCCTAAGAAAGATTGAAATAAGACTTTGGGGTGGCGGGACTCACACCAGTAGCCTTGCTTACCTCAAAATTCTCCTTATGCCTGAGACAGATTGCTGGGAGCATGCAAAAAGTAAGACTTATATTCCAGCCATGCACAGTCATGAGCTTTAGAAGGTCCCTTGGGAAGAAGCAGCTCTAGATCTGGTGGGCCCTTTGACAGGAGAGGCGTTATTCTCTTATATTTTCATCATATGGATCTGTTTTCAAAGAGGCCAGAAGTGAAATGCGTGATGGATGTTAATTCTGCTAGAATCAAGGCGTTCTTAAGTGAGGTTTTCCAGAAGGAAGGTTTTCCCAGTATGATTAATATGGACAATGTGGTGCAATTTTGCTTTAAAGAGATTGAGAAGTACTTTGAAGAAAAATGGTATTGTGCACAAGAAAAGGGCGCTTTACCTTCCTGAAACCAATAACACAGTAGAGAGGTTCAACCGCACAATAAAGGAAAGTATACAAATGGGCATGGATGGATTAGAAGAAACAATTACTTGAAAGGATTGTGGGGTATCGGCTGGCTCCGAATCAAACTATGGGAATAACTCCTTTCGAGCTATCCAGTTGAAAAATGGAGCCGTGTTGGATGTGGTGGAGACAAGAGTGTGTGAGACCTTCAACAGAGAATAAGTGGAAAAGAAGAGAGATTTATTTGCAAAAAAAAGTATAAGGAGAATTTTGAGGTAAGCAAGGTTACTCGTGAGAGTGTGGTCAAATTAGGGGCCTGGGTGAGAGTAAAAGAGCCCACTGGTAGATAAAAATGGTCAAAGTTTTCCAAGCCCATGCAGGTTATCAAGATCTACAGAAATGTACTGAAATCTTCAGATGGGATAGTATTGAATTTGGGAAGTGTCAGTGTGCCCGAAAGTATCGAGGGTGAATGGTGCAGGGTCTGCTGAACACAACATTGCGCCGAGGGCAACTGGGAAGATGATGATGGTCATTTGAATCACGTTGAAGGGTACTTTGGGAAAAGGGTTCAGCGTGAGTGATAGGATTGAGAGTGAATGGTGCAGGGTCAGGTGAACTCAACATTGCGTCAAAGGGCAACAGGAAAAATGGTGATAGTAATTTGTGTCTAGTTGCAAGATAGTTTTGAAAGAGGGAAACAAGGCGACCTGCCTATTTGTAGGATCATAATATGGGGTAACCAACCTTCCACCAGGAGCAGAATGCCAGGCTAATGAGCTTTTGGTGCATTTCCTTTTGCTATAATATGGCTCATTTTCTTTGATCCATGTCATTCATAAGACTGTCATCCATGTCATTCTTGGATGCCTACTCTTTCTTGGAGGTAGTTTTCTGTTATGATGGAAGTGTATGTGGTGTTCTATTTCATATGCTGGGGCAGCTCTGTTCTAGGTGTGGGATTAGAATGTGGAATACATATATAGTTCTTGTAGCAAGCAGTTGGTGCCAGCATCGGTGGAGGCTGTGTGTGGCATGTTGCCAATAAACCTAAATGCTGACCGGAAGCCCCCATATGGTTGTAATTTTTCTTTTTTACATGGACCACGCAATTTGGTGCTTCAGTCAGCATGCTGGCAATGTACATAACAGCAACTAGTTTAACAAGCCTTGACAAAGCCAACAGGTCTGGTCTTTTGCCTTTGCCAATGCTTTATGCTGATGCTACTCAGCTTTGGCAAAATGAAAAATAAAATGGTTATTGCTGATGCTGAACAGAATTGGCAAAAGAATCCATGTGTATACATGTGCAGGCCTCATCATGCATGGATACGTATGCATCATGATGCTGCAGCCTTTTTTTTCTTTTTCATTTAACTTTTTAAGATGGCTTCTGACCATCTGGGAGAGATGAACTTAAAAACATAAAAAGTCTGTGAAAGTGCCTTATTTAGAAAGGCCCTCCAAAAAAAGAGAAAAAAAGAAAATTAAAAAAAAATACAACAGAGAGGGGTGGGGGAGCGTTAGTGATGCAGGCAGGAGAAAAAGGGACGGGGGACAGGTAAGCACCAGAGAAGAGAGTCAGGGTTAAAAAAAAGAAAAAGTAACAAAAAAAGGTGAGTGGGATGGGGAGGTGCAGAGATGTGAGAGGGGAAGCAAGACAAGCTGGGGTGCAAGAAAAACTTGCACTCCTATGAACTGCTTACAGGAAATTAAAAAGTAGCTCCCTAATGTGGAGCCATGGAATGATACAAGTCATCTAATGAAAAGGATTGTAAAGAAGCTATGGTCCGGGAAGGGATGAACAAAAGAAGAGGAAGGAAATCCATCAAGTAAGAAACAAGAACAAGAGATTGATATGAAACCCAAAAAATGGTTGATTTGTTCTGCATTCCAATCCTTCATTTGTGTGTCTTTTGCTTTCTCGCCCTAAGTGCGCCGGGAATGCCCAGACGTGGGTCCCGGGCTCACTGTGCCACTGGATTCAAGGTAGCCTGGCTGATGAGGGGTGAAACCCCGAAACCGGTCCTAGGATGCTTGTTTCCGGTCCAGGGAGGACCTGGCTTGGAAGTTCAGGCTGGACTGTTCCCTTAAGGAACAGGGTCAGACTGATTTGTATATGGCTGGGTCTAAACTGGGGTGGCATGCTGAGCAAAGGAACGATGGATTTAACCCAGATCTCTTGACTGGGGGTGAATGTTTTGATTTGTTCTGCATTCCAGCCATCATTTGTGTGTCTTATGGAATAATATGTCATCTAATGAAAAGAATTGTAAAGAAGCTATGGTCCAGGGGAGGGATAAACAAAAGAAGAAGGAAATCCATCAAGTAAGAAACAAGAACATGAGATTGATATGAAACCCAAACAATGGTAAGCAATGGAGTAACCCAAACCCCACTCTTAAGTGTTGGTATAGTACACAATAGGTGTTCGACAACAATAGCTAAAAGCTGTCTGTAGGTGAGACCCAAACATCTACCTTCACAGTGGAAGTACAGTAATTTTAACTTAATTCAATGGCAGAACGGTGGATAAAACAAGTTTCAAACTCCGTAGACCTCAGCAAAAGAGTAGACTTGTGCACTATCTCCACAAAAGGTTTTTAGTAACTTCACAATAACTTTTAACCCACATTAATGATTAGTTCCTATATTATGAGCCCTCAGTTTAGTTAGTTCAATTGCAAGCACTGTATTTTTGGAAAGGCTGGTTTGGTCGGGACGAACTCCTTCTACATTACTAATGTATACGTAAAGAAATGTACAAACTGCCTACGGCCTCTCCTTCCTGACCTTTGTATGAGCCCTCGACCTACTGTGCTCACCACCAAAGATTTCTCATTTATAAGCCACTTTAAGCAGTTACGATTCCAGACGCAAAATAATTAGGCACCTTAAGGAGGAAAATTCCTATGGAGAGGAAGATAAAACAGAAAACGTAACAGAACTATTAAACGGCCCTGGGGGTTCTCGAGGTAAAACAAGCATTTGCAATGCAAACGGTCTTGCCTTTGGGACATTATAAGTATTTATTCATGCAGGCATAGACTAAATGCAATCAATAACAATAGAAATAGCCAATGAAATCATGCTGATCAAAAAATGAATTGACTTTTTCGGCTTTAGGAAAAGATGCTCTTACCACTAATCTGCAGAGACCCAATACTATTGACTGCAGAGAGATGACCAACTCTGCCACACATTAGTGTTTTAAATAAATCATCATCCTCCCGGTGGGCGAAGAGGGCACCTCCATTCCTTCAATTGATATAATTATTGTAAACGACTACTTCCGTGGCAGAACAAACCTTCATTTGAATAAGAGCAGAACAACTCGTTCAGAAAAACAAATACAGCAGCTCTTGCTGGCAAAGGAGTAGGTTTGTCACGGCACCAAATCAGCAAATGCATGCATTCATTTCACTTTTATTCCACTGAAGACGTTAATCATGTGCTTGAAATAGCAAAGATTGCCGTCCAGTTAAAAATAAGTCTAAAAAAAAACATGAAGGCAAAAATGAAAACAATGCTTTTTACTAGTGAATGGCATAACTCGACTTCACAGGCTAGCACCGCGTAGAACAGAGTGATAAAACATAGACACACCTCATTTTTTTTTTTAGACCGCCATATCGAATTCATGTACAATGGAATGAAAGAGAAACAAGCATTTGCAATGCAATCGGTCTCGCCTTTGGGACCTTATATGTATTTAGCTATGCAGCACATTAGCCTGGGTGCTGAAACATCTACTGTTCTTTAACATGGAGTAAGCACCAAACTGCGTGACACGCCAGGTATGGGAACACATGGAGAGAAATATTGCCTTTCAGCGGGAAATGTTATAGTCCAAAGCTCTGTTTTTAATATATAATCAGGGCCTTTGGTGGTCATATCACTGAAAAAACAATATTTGAAAAAAATATTATTGTCTACGGGTGCTCGTGGAAGACAATTTCTATGGACTGGAATCTAGAGAATGCTAAAGTGATTCTGGTATTTTACTTACCTCTACTGGTCGTTTTCTATCAAGAAAGTTAAATAGAGGCAGTTGCCTGAAAAATAAGAAAAGAAAGTCCCTCAGCAGAAAGCAATTCAGGTATTTTACTGACTTCTACTGGTCGTTTTCTATCAAGCCAGTTAAATAGAAGCAGTTGAACAAGCAGAAAGCAATTCTGGTATTTTACTGACCTCTACTGGTCGTTTTCTATCAAGACAGTTAAATAGAGGCAGTTGAACAGAAAAAAAAGTCCCTAAGCGGAAGCATACAAGTCCTAGGGCTGATCTCCAGAGCCCACAAAGTACATACACATATAAGTATATACAAAAGTATATACAAGAGGTCTCGAATGCTCGACCTAAAAACATGTTGTGCTTTAAGATGTGGCCCATGACTGCTCACTCACTCCGAGTTCCGAAAGACACTTGCCTCGAAGTCTATTTGTCAACGTTACACCTGGCGACGAGTTGTTTGGCATAAGTCCACCCTATTTCTTGCACTTTCCTCCTTTGGGAAGCATGAAGTACTGCGATTTGTCCCTTGCAGTGCACTGCGGTTTTGCCACTTCATTGTGGGTCAATTCCAGAGTACGATCTGGCCCTTGAGTGACTTGCTCTGCATTTTGGCTGAGGTAGCTTACTAGCCGGTGCCTTTGTGAGCAAGTGTCATTTGAAGCAGACGAAGGACTCCTTCCAGCCTCATTTGCTGCTGTGCAACATGTGACCAGTGATGTCAACACGTGATGTGCTGCGGCCATTTCAGATTGGGGCATAGTTCATTGCTACACATAGGAAAGTAGACTTTTGAAGTGGTTTTCCTCACATTTGGTGACTATTTCAGAAGGATTTCAACCGTTTTCACTTGATTTGCAACCATTCCTTGGACAATTCTGTGGCACTGTGTGGCAGGTTTACTTTTTATATATTCAGGAGTATTGGATCTGCTGGGGTTAATTGGGCTAATCTTAAAAGAGTTAATAGAGTTGCCATTTCTACTTGAGCAAGGTAATCTTGGGAAGGGTGGAGTGGTTGAGAAGTTATGAGCTGGAGCATGGAACAGTTCAGTTAACCTTTTGCTGGCCATAAAGCAACACAGCATCTTCTTAGTACGAGAAAAATGTATGTTTCAGGTAAACCACCCTCAAAGCTCCATCGACTGAGCAGAGCTATACTGCAATTCTAATTCTGCTACAAGTTCTGCAGTCATGCTCATGCTGCTAATCAGATGATCAGGTTGGAAAATGGCAGAAGTTTATTTTAACTTTCTAACTAGTCGCACCCATAAGGTCAAACTTTGCCTTTTCAAAACATCTGGAATTAGGAGGAATGCAGGGTACCCAAAGGCTCTCCACTTAACCACTTCTATTGAACATCTTCAACAAGCCGCTGTTAATCATTAGGGAAAGAACCCTGCAGTTCCATTTATATAAAGATGCTGTTTTCGCACTAAAACAAAATAAGTACATTTAATAAAAGTAGAGCTGGTCGCCTCTAGGTAAATAAAAGTGAACAAAAATTGAACGCCATAAACTTAAAGCTTCAGCTGTTAAGATTAGACACCAGAATGGTTTGCAACACCCACATTCTTCCGAATTAGCAAAATATTTGGGCATTGTACGAATCCCAAACCTCAACTTTCAATCCAATTTAGGCAAGTGGCCTAATCGACCATCTTTTGTCTAAGAAAATTAAAACAAACAGTGCCTTAAATTGACAAAATGAGCCATAACAGCAGTCACTCTTAGAAATTCTAAAGTAGATTATGCTATAGAAGTAGTGGGTGGCGGCTCTAACAGTCAGACAGCATGGCTTCATGATGTACAAATAAATGAGCAAAACTGGGTCTTAACTAATGGAAGGAAGAATTAAATTATCAGGACTGGCCTAAACCTTTGAAATGAGTTGGCATTAGTCAAATGGAGGTTTAAAATTACCTGTATGGTATTTAAATGGCTTTCAGATATGTTCAATCCTTCAGTTATTTGTATAAACCTTGATTTATGAATTAGCATTACCTAGTAGGAGCCATTATTTCAGTAATGAATAAGGTCGCAGACCAATGCGCCATCACTCGATGACATATTGGTAGTAAACAATAAACAGCATTCTTCAGCAGAGGTAACACTCACCACGCATTAAGCGGAGCTGCTCCTCTAAAAATAAAAAAAGGTACAAAAAGGGTTAGGCTACATTGTATAGGTTTACATCTAAATCATCAATCGTACAACCTGGAAAGTAACCTGAGCAATGTATTTGATAAGGCTTGCTTGAAGACTGTAACTCAATGCTCGGTTTGAGGGGAGATTTATTTATTTTTTAAACATAAAGTTGATGTGAATTTGTCCTCACCAGGTAAGGAGATGTTGGGAGTTGGGCTGCTTGCAGTCACTGTGCATGCAATATTCATGGGCTAGAATAGTGGCCAGGTTGCAGGTGGTCAGTTAGCCATTAGTGCCTGTGGCAGGGTAAACTCATGGTTGGCCTCAAGGCAGGTAGACACCTGCATTAGACATACCAAAACTTCTAGCAAATTCTTGATTAGCGCATTTTTACCCCAAACATGGTCAGTGGACCGCTGATAATAAAGTGGGGAGGGGGGGTTTGGAGGTGGGCGCTTGTGCAACTGTACCTATCCTTTCGTAGTTGCTCCATAGTATTGCCCTGGGGAATTGGTTAGATGGTTCCTGTGCCAGGGGACCAAGTTATGACCTGGTTGCCCAGGCTTCCTCCCCTAGGGTGCAAGAGGGTGGTCCCTCATTAGGGTTAGCTCTGGAATGCTTGTTGTGGGCGCAGCTTTCTAGTGGGCCCGGCTCCCTCGTGCAGGGGGATACAAAAGGGGATGATGGACGGAACGTTTGAGCCAATCAAACACTCACCCCCAGTTTAATCCATCATCATTCTTTAGCTCACTCCACCACCCCAGTTCAGACATGGCCATATGCAAATCAGTCTGACCCTGTGCCTCATGGGAACAGTCCAGCCCGAACTGCCAAGCCATGTCTTCCCTGGACCGGAAACAAGCATCCTAGGACCGGTTTCTGGCATTCCAGCCGTCATCAGCCAGGCTTGCTTGAATCCAGTGGCAAAGTGAGCAATGGACCCACGTATGGGCATACCCCCGCCAACTTAGGGCGAACAAAGCGATACAAAAGGGGATGATGGACGGAACGTTTGAGCCAATCAAACACTCACCCCCAGTCAACTGATCTGGGTTTAATCCATCATCATTCTTTAGCTCACTCCACCACCCCAGTGACCAGAACACGACATGCTGCACCCCACCTGTAATGGTTACACAAACATATGTCCGTTCCTTTTACTGTAATAAAGAGGTGAATTGATTCAGTTTATATTATGCAACACAAGGGCAGACGGGGGATCCCTTAGGCTGGCATAGCACATAAAATGGCAAACACGCCGTGTGCGTATAGGAAAATCACAACAAGATTCCAAAGTCTAAGCCAGTCTATCAAACGCCTATTGGCTGGACCGCCGTTATCAGACTTTGCATGGGGACGAGATAAGATATGTGCTTCCTGAATAACCCTTGAACAGCTCACGTGAAGATACTCCACCCCGTTCATAATTAAGTTAATAAAACAATGAAATGTTACATGCATTTGTTTGCTGCAGGCAATGTTTGTGGTAATTTCAGGTAAACCAACCTTAAAAACCGGCAAACCTGTCCATATAGAGGCTCACAAACTTCTAAAAACTGCCCTACACACTGATCTGTCAGATATGCCCATCGGACACTGCCAGATTGCGCTATAAACCAGTCAGACTCTGGTGGGAATTCCTCCAACAACAAGGGCGGCTCACAAGCAGCAGCATCCTGTTATAGGACCGATTTGCAAAACTTTTGTTTACACTTTGTTCGTGGCAAGCCACTTTTCTCTATATAGTTCTGTGATCTGTGGACGTTCACAAAACCCAGGACTAGATACTTGGGGGAGATTTCCAAAAGTGAAAACGCACTTTAACAACTTTCAACCCGCATACAAACATATTCATCAACAAAATTAGGTATGCTATACGTCCTTGAAGGGAGCATCACTACACCCCCTTACTTCCCCTAGTGACCCTATTCAGTCCCGTTCTCAGTGGTATCGACTTCCCTCACATCCCTTAACTAATGCCTACCCACGCCCCTGGGACACGCCCAACAACAGGTGAAAAGCCCGGCAGTACGTGTGCTGCACCTCCCTGAAGAATGCGGCTGTCCGCGGCCCCCGCAGGGGGCCACCTCAGCAGGGCGGCCCTTTAGTGCCATTTCGGCACCGCCCAGCCGCTCTAGTCTCTGGAGGGGTTCTTGGAGCCCTCTAGCTTGGTCGCCTCAGTGACGTCCTTCCGGTGCGCCGAGGTGGGGGGAGGGCATATATGCCTCCCCAGCCCCTCCTGGCGTCCTCTGTTGCACCAGCCACGCCGTCGAGGTTCCACGTCGTCTGGTTCCTCCTGGCCGCGGTCCACAGGCCTTGGTCTGGCGTCGGCATCCTATGTGCTTCCCCCTGTCGTGGGTGAGGTGTCGGTTGATTTGCGTCGTGATCGGCCTCTTTATTGGCGGTGAGTCGGGACCCCTGCCTCCTCGTGGTGGGGGACAGCCCCATGGATGCCAGGTGTTTGGGACGGGGTCGTGGCATGCGGTCCTCCCGCTCACCGTGATCGTGGGGTGGGGGTGCTCTAGTCACGGAGGTGTGTGCTCGAGTGTGTAAAGAATTGGTCCCCAGCAGTGCCAATGGTTTCTCACCCTCCATCGCCCCCGGCACCCCCTCGTTTATGGGTCGGGCTTCGCTCACGGGGATGGGGGCGCGCGCACGGTGCTGGAGGTCAGCGATCCCCTCATTGGGTGCTCTGGGTTTGCGTGCTCCCCCTCGAGTTGCATTTATCTGGGCTCCGCGTGGAGTGGGCTACGGGGTTGGGCGCCGTGGCTTGGTTTGCTGAGGGTGTCAGTGGAGGGCCGGTTGCCTGGTTGGCGTGTCTGGCCTCCGCCGCACTGCTGAGGTCGCCGGGAGCTCTGTTTTCTGGTGCCGGTCGCTCGATGTGCACAGCCGGCTCCCCTGGGCCACCCGGCGTGCGGCTCCCGTCGAGTGGGTGCGAGTGTGGGGGACGCGGCATGACGGGCGGGGGTCCTCAGCCGGGCGGTGTGCTGTGCGTGTGTGCCTGGGGGTGCTAGTGCCGGTGTGTGTTATTCTGGCACACGTGGTGTGAGTGTGTTTTCCGGCGTAGCGACCTAGGAGCGGCGCACAGGCGGTCTGGGCTGAGGTCGCATCTCTGGGAGAACCATTGCCCATGATTAAGGGCTCGGACTCCTACGCTGGAGGTTCTGTGTTTGTATGCTCCGAGGTTGAGCATTGGATTGGGCAGGAGTTGAGAGGCGAGAGCCCATGCACGAGTGCAGTGCAGGATCAACGTGCTTGCTAAAGCAAGATGCGGTGTTGGGAGGAGGGCTTTCACATGCCGGGGACTATGACTAGAGATCACGTATTACACCCGAGGGTGAGATTGTGATGCCCGTTGGCCTAGGATCATGTGTAGCTGGTAGCTTGTTTATCTTATTTTATGCGTTTTATATAGCGCGGACTTTACCGGTAGGTGTCAGAGCGCTTCACAATAGGAACAGTAACATTACATGAAGAGAAAATTATACGTGAGCATAATACAAAAGCGTTGTAGTGGGCGTGTGCTGGTGGGGGGCATAAGAGCACAGCAGGAGTGCATGGGGGTCATTTTCTCTGTGGATTTCCCTTCCACTTTTGAAACTCGGTAACGGCAACATTGTCCTGGTGTCAGCAGCTTTAAGTGAAACCTTTTCAATATTATATACAAGCCATGTGCTGCTCATTTATCTTAGGCAACCAACAACCTGTGACAGTCAAGAGCCCTGACATGTTGCAGGCATGATGTCCTGCTGCATCATACACAGGATTGCAAGGGCAGAAACAGTAACATACTAGTCGGGCGACACACCATGCTATGCAAATATCTTGCTCGCACGGGTTAAGCCATACCCTTAAACCTCGTTACGGAGGAGAGTAGGTTTTGCGGTTACTGCCACCGAGGGGCTGTTGAGGTTTAGTTAACATATCGCAGCATATGTTCATGGCCGGCTGCGGAAGGAAAGACATGCCTGATGTTGCCTGGTCGCACATGGATTGATCATTGACTTCTCTCTGTTGGCAATGCAGCCTACTTCAGGATGCGTGGTTGGCACGTTTAACACGGCATTTGAAGGTTGGAGGTCAGGAGTGCATACTCGTGCACAACAGCACTTGCAGGAGTGTTATCGGCTGCCCGTGGCAGAAACTTATCTGGGGGCCCCGCCTGGAACAGCTTTGAATTATGTCGGCTACGTTTCATTCTTCCTGAGCGTAGCCATGTTTGTGTTTTTGGAGGTACTGTAATGCGATTTCCGGCGGACGTATTGTGTGGGTATATCAGTTGGGCGGGGCACCTACGGCCGTTTTAGGTTTGCCGCCATTACCATTTGCACACGTGGGGGAGGGGCTATCTTGGCGAGGCCCGGTCTTCGGCTGTGTGCATTTGGAATGCAGGTTTCATTGGCGGTGCTCTCAAATCCTTGGAGCCCACGTGAAATTGTGTGTGTATTTGATAGGGGTGCATTCTTGGTGAGCACAACTTACTTTAGACTGACAATGGTTTGATGTGGAGCACAGTTCGCCAAGCTGCCTGCCCCGTAGAGGGATAGTTTGCCATCGCCAGACTGGGATCTCCATGTTTTGCGTCTGGTTTGCTTGACCTTGGGTTAAGAGGGAGTGGATGCGGTTTGGAGATGGCCGCCTGGGGGAGCCAGTCACGGCTTCGACAGGTACGTCTTACAGGTCTGTCTCGTGCCCAATGGGTTGGTGTAGAACCGTTAAGGTTGCTGTCGTGATCCATATTCAAAGCTCCGCAAACCTTGAGTTGTCCATTACCCCTGCTGCACAGGCTCACCCAGGCACCACCTTACTACATAAAGCAGTGGGTGGGATTACCGTTAAGCTGTACAGTTCGGGCGGGCTGCCTCACCTGGCAACTGGGGGCATGGTTGGCTGCCTCATCAATACTCGGTGGTCTGCTTGGTGTGTCACTGCTATACCACCATGTGCACACAGTTTGTTATCCCCTGGGGCAGCCACTCACAAGTACAACTCCACACCATATCTGCTTGGTTAAGAATGGTACTGATCATTGTTGATTCGGAAGGGGATCCCACGGTACTGACCTCTTGGACCAACCCAGTGTTTTGTTTGCAAGTTAAGGCTGTGGGTCGCGTTATCAGGTGTGCATTAGATAAGTGAAGGTTGCTAGGCTGACCGAGGCAGCGGCCTTAGTGTCAGTGACACTTGTTTGTTTTGGGCTTAGTCCCCAGTCACCACCGGCATTACTACTGGCTGGACTGCGTGAGGCATCCGGGCGCTGCTAGGCACACGAGGTGGTAATTGTAATCACAGAAGGGACGGTGTGTCCGTGCGTGGCATAGCAGCAAGGGTAGGGTGTGGCAGTGTCTTCCCAGCACCGGTGTTCGCATCCTTCGTCTACGGACTGCACCCTTGCCCAGTGCACTTGGTAGTTGTACGTCCCGCTGTGTCTTGCTGACTCCATGCAGCGCCCCCATGGGAGACTACCCTCGCCGGGCGACACGCTGATCGATGGGTTCCGGCTGAGCGGCATTGAGTTGCGCTGGGGTGCCTGCGGGCAGCTTTGGGGTTTTGCGGGGCGAGCCGTTGAAAAGCTCTGGCTGATGTTTACTGCTCAGCTCCAGCAATGAAAAGAGGCTAGATAAAGGGGCAAGCATTTATTTCAAAGTAAATTGTGTTAGAGAAAGGAAGTAACTAGCGAGCCCGGCTGGATACCTTTTGCTTCTACCTGCATTGGCACATCTTGCCAGGAGTGATCGCCAAATTTTAATTCTGTAGTTTGGCTGGCGCCTATGTTGGCACATTAAATTTACACTGCCTCTGGGAGAAGCCTAAGCGTGGGCTCCCGACTAGAGAGGTGGGTTCGGCCAGGCGTAGTTGCATACCCCAGCCAACCAGAAACTCCATCTACAACACTGGTAGAGAATGCCTAGGAGTGGCTTGCAGTCCATTCGCAATCGCCCCACAGGGGGAATGTTTTAGGCCACAAGGTGTGTGGAGGGCTCTTGTGTGGGAGCCTGGTGAAGAGCTACAGTCAGGCTAGGATGTCTCGTGCTGACCTAGTGAGTTATGTAATCCCTGTGATGTCATGAGGTTTGGTGGCACAGGATAATAGGGGCAGATGGTACTAAGTCTCTCTTGTATGGACGATACGTAGGCTAATCAAAGAATTGTGTGGGAGCCTGGTGAAGAGCTAAGGTCAGGCTAGGATGTCTCGTGCTTTCACCACACACCGCACTGTTGAGTCCCAGTCACGAGCGGATTCCAGCAGGGTCAGCTGGCGGTGGGTCAAGAAGGCCAAGGCATCAGTAGCACTGAGCGGTTACAGTCTGAGGCGGTATCCTATTAGTGACTAAGGTGAGGCAGTGGATAGTGTTGCAAGCATGCGCTCAGAGATGGGTCCTTCGATACCATTATTCCCCTTAAGCTCGTCAGTGTACAAGCCAAGGAATGGCGGCATGCCCCCGGGTGCTGGGGATGGTTTGTTGGTGGGCAGCTTGTCATGTTTGCCGCAAGCTTGCACTTGCTGCGGTTTACGCAGAGTTGGGGGCAGGTTAGCATCCCCACCTGGTTTCCGCAGGGTTGATGTGTCTTCGGTCAGTATGATCAAGTAGAGCCATTATCGATTGGTGTAGCTGGACATAGGAATGCCAGGCTGGAATCCAAGGGATTATAGAGCAAGGGTTCCGTGTTCTGAGCCTAGTATATGCAGGCGTGAGTGAGAATGGTAGCCGCCAGTCCAATCTTGAATCACTCTAAGTTCTGGAGAATAGGCATTTGTTTAAGTGTGAAACAGGCCCCACGCAGAGCTCAGAGGGACCCTCACCTAGGCCAACCGGGACTGTGCAAACTAGTATGAGCTGGGTCGTACGCTGGGACCAAAAACATCCCTTCACCAAGCTACTGGGCATTATGCCGCCAGGGTCGTTGAAGGACAGGCAAGGGCATCAATGGGCCATATTTAGCAACAGGGTAAGCTGCGGGGCGGACTGTCAGTGGTCACTCCACGATGGGGTGCGGTGGTGCTAATAGTGGGCACAAACATTACCCTTCCAATCCAGATGTGACACCATTAGGAGGTAGGTTTAGCAATCAAGAAGGTTGGTGCAAACTGGCCATCTGGGCGCAGTAAGTGCATCCTAGAACCAACGGTAGGCTCCATATTGCTCCATTAAGCACTAATCCCCGCCTGGAGAGCGGGACCAGCCAGGCGGGTTGGGGACGCTGGAGCCAACATAGGGTGCTGCTGTCCCAACAATTGGGGAATTAAGGTATGGGGGGGTGCCTAGTTGCTCCCAGCACAGCACATTAAGGTGGGCACAAACCGGGATGTCACCCATTTATGTCGCGGCTGCACACGGGGTTAGCAGTTAAGCAAAAGGGAAGTCCCCTCAGCAGGAGCTGAACAGGTGTAATTCGGTAAGTTAAGCAAGCCAAAGGGTCCAGTGCAAATACCTGGGCAACGGCATCAGAGTAGGGGCACCTTGCTCGATGGGCAGGTTTTGGGTTGCTTCAAGTTAGCACAATATTCTTCGCCCTGACAGCCCCAGCATATAGGCTGGTTGTGCAAACGGTCATCTAGCTAGGGTGTCGCTGTCCCACAACTTTGTGGAAAATGGTGTTATAGCACTTTAAATACGGGAGGATTGAAACTAAAGGTTGCAGGAGGGGGGAGCCTACATTAGCCCCAAGGGTAACGTCAGGCACCATATTGCAGACAGTGCGCACTGTATTATTGCAGACATGTTAACTAAGCTGTTATGCCTAGGGGGGTTTCACCAAGAGGGAACTGAGCAGGCGAAATTCCCATAATGAATAAGGGATGCATGGCAAGGGCAGGAGGGCACCCCCGATCATTGGCACAAACTTCCAGTTATGACCATGCCCATGCGTCATGATTTAGAAAGCAGAGGGACAGTGCAAACGTTAAGCACATTTCTCCTCGCCCGAATAGCCAAAGTAGGCAGGCGGGGTGGGGAGCGGTTACCTAACCAGGGGGCTGTTGTCCCATAGATGGGGACTCAGGTGTTCAGGCACACACGGTGCTAGTAGAACGGCAGCTAGGTGAGACCAGCAAATAGATGGGGCATTGTGAGCCATGGTGTCAGAACGCGGCCCGCCCAGAGTTGGCACGGGGCTGGGTCATGTGAGGCAGTGGAACGTTCCCGCAGGAGGGGGATTAGTTCTTGGCAGGTTCACAGGCCAGAAGGGCCTTTGGTTTCATCAGATACTAGCTGAAACAGGCTAACGTCAAGGTCTATTGTGATATTGATGGGGCCATCTATCACCAGCAGGGAGGGATCCCTTTCCTTTAGATTTGCAGGAGCCCTGGAAAAGAGCTGTTTTGTGAGAAATGAGCTGTTTGGTGAGATCAGCAACTACATGGGCAATGTAACTCTGGCGGTCCAAGATGATCCCCGCAGAGGTTGCACAGAGCTAAGTCAGAGGAGGCAGTTGAACATCCCTGTAAGAGTGAACAGTTCATGGCGTAAGTCCTGGACCAGAGACTAGATGATCCAGGCTAATGTTAGAGGCTACTTTGCTAAAGATGGGGTCCATTGCCACCATGCCATCCAGGCGTACGCCTAGGTTAGGTTGACTAACTTGGGGTGCAATTGTAACAGGTGGGCATGGATACTTTCCGCTGGACATGCACGAAGCCTTAGAAAGCAGGTTGCAGGTCAGAAATGAGCTGTTTCACAGGACAAACGAGCTTTGGTTTCTTCAGACACTAGCTGACCCAGGCGAAAGTCAAGAGCTATTGTGATAGAGATGGGGTTCATCTATCACCAGTAGGGGGTGATCTCTTCCCTTAGAATTGCAGGAGGCCTGGAAATGAGCGGTCGCATGTAGTAATGCGCTGTTTGGTGAGTTCAGCAACTACATGGGGCAATGTGAAGCTCTGAGGGGCGGAGATTATCCCCTGCAGAGGTGGCACAGTGCTAAGTCTGTCGAGGCCGTGAACATCCCTGTTAGAGGGAACTGTTCAGGGCGCAAGCTCGCAGACCAGAGGGGTCTGGGTTTCATCAGACACGTGCTGACTCAGGCTAATGTTAAAGGCGACTTTGCTATAGATGGGGCCCATTTCCAGCCAGGCGTACGCCTAAGGTAAAGTTGACAAACATGGAGTGCATCTGTCACAGGCGGGCAGTGACACATACCACTGGGCATGCAGGAGGCCCTAGAAAGCAGGTTGCTTTGAGGAGGACGGGGTCCACTGTCCCCGGTGGGGATGGACTTGTTTCTCCTGGATGTACAGGAATATTTATTGGGCAGGGCAGGTAATGGGAGGTGTAGGGGTGGGGGGCCCTGGCTGCGACGGTGGCCGCCTCCAGGGCTGTGGCGGAGTTACAGGGCGATCTGGAAGCAGACGGGTACAGTAAGGGTACCTCTGCGGCAGACCGGTACAGTAAGGGTACCTCTGCGCGGCACAGTAGGGGTGCCAGAGCCAAAGACCAGGAGCCTCAGGGCAGGTTCCTGGAAAACCGCGACGGCGCCCCGTTAGTCCTTCGGGCGGTTGGGGGCCTGACCAACCGGGGGTTTGCCCTGCTACGCTCCGCCCTGAAAAGGGCGTGAGTAGAACAGACCAACGTGTCACGTGATCCGGAAGAGGATCATCAAAGGTAGCACTGACGGGGTGTCCCACAGTGCTGGCTCACCAGGCGGGCGGGGGCAGCATAGGTTGGTACAGCTGCCCGCCCTTGGATCGCCCGTAAGATAACCCACATATTGCATACTCCTGTATGGAATAAACCTGCAGCAATATTTTCCCACTACAAAGTTGTCTTGTGTATTTATTCATTCTTGCATGCTCAGACGGGGGTTGGGAGAAGTTGCCGATAATGGCACTATGCGGCTGTCCGCGGCCCCCGCAGGGGGCCTCCTCAGCAGGGCGGCCCTTTAGTGCCATTTCGGCACCGCCCAGCCGCTCTAGTCTCTGGAGGGGTTCTTGGAGCCCTCTAGCTTGGTCGCCTCAGTGACGTCCTTCCGGTGCGCCGAGGTGGGGGAGGGCATATATGCCTCCCCAGCCCCTCCTGGCGTCCTCTGTTGCACCAGCCACGCCGTCTCCCACCCCACCTCTTACCCGGCGGACAGGCTGGTGGACAAGCTACTCAGAATGTTTTAATGTTTTCTTTTGTGTTGCAGGCGGAGTTACAGGGCGATCTGGAAGCAGACGGGTACAGTAAGGGTACCTCTGCGGCAGACCGGTACAGTAAGGGTACCTCTGCGCGGCACAGTAGGGGTGCCAGAGCCAAAGACCAGGAGCCTCAGGGCAGGTTCCTGGAAAACCGCGACGGCGCCCCGTTAGTCCTTCGGGCGGTTGGGGGCCTGACCAACCGGGGGTTTGCCCTGCTACGCTCCGCCCTGAAAAGGGCGTGAGTAGAACAGACCAACGTGTCACGTGATCCGGAAGAGGATCATCAAAGGTAGCACTGACGGGGTGTCCCACAGTGCTGGCTCACCAGGCGGGCGGGGCAGCATAGGTTGGTACAGCTGCCCGCCCTTGGATCGCCCGTAAGATAACCCACATATTGCATACTCCTGTATGGAATAAACCTGCAGCAATATTTTCC
This sequence comes from Calotriton arnoldi, assembly GCA_963921515.1. Classification (NCBI taxonomy): domain Eukaryota; kingdom Metazoa; phylum Chordata; class Amphibia; order Caudata; family Salamandridae; genus Calotriton; species Calotriton arnoldi. The sequence goes on along the minus strand of CAWUFW010000100.1, from coordinate 3,106,283 downwards.
CACTACAAAGTTGTCTTGTGTATTTATTCATTCTTGCATGCTCAGACGGGGGTTGGGAGAAGTTGCCGATAATGGCACTATGCTTTTGTGTCTTGCAGCCTCTGCTGCAGGCGAGCACGGTACTTGTAATGAATAAAGCTGCGACTCAGCTCCCAGGCCAGGCCAGGCCAGGCCTCCCGCCGCCACTAGGCATGGTCCATCTCCAGTCACTCCTGTGTGCTGCAAACACCGCGATCGAACCCCTAGCACCTTTATCTTGCGGGACCACCAGGGTGCGATGGGGGCGCTACAGCGCCCGCGCACCACTTTTTGGGCCTATTAGCCGGTGTAGCCAGTCTTTGTTGACAGCACAGAAGAATAGGTAGCTGGCACGAATGCGCACGAACTTCCAGAGACAGATCTGCACATGTACAACCCCCACACTGTATAACTAATCCTGCCGTGAAATTTAACGCATGCGCACCACCCATAAACAACAATTCTCCCTCTAGTGTTTTAATCTTGCGCCTGCATTTTTTTCCAGAGGTTTCTGTAGTGTTTTCACCGAAATAGGAGTCTAAATCTGCACCACTCGATAGGGTACTGTATTCTTTGTAAGTTAAAATTCCTCACGCGGTAAATTTGAATACTGCACCTCTGTGGGTGTGTCACATGAGAGAGAGACAGAATAGTGACTTGTGTATTTATAGTGGTGCGAAGTTCCAGCTTGAGACAAATAGAACGCACACTAAACAAGCATTGGCAATGCTATTGCATTGAAAGCAGAGTGCGTGCAACAAGGCACAAAGGGGGGGGCGTGGCCGCGAGAAGGCATCGGGCTGCGGGAGGAGGGGGCACGGGAGGAAAGTAGTCTGTCCAGTAAAGTGGATGATAGCCATGGAAGGACACAAATGTCGACATGGTCGTCATAAGGAGGGACTTAGAAGCCTACAACCAATAGGAAGGCAGCATTTTGAAACACAAGCCAATGAAAAAAGATGGGCGGAGAGTGGGCGGAGCCTCCACGAAGCTTCCAGCTATACCGTATACTGCATGCCTCGCAAAGTGAGCAGCGCATGCGCTGCAACGCTAGGCGAGACCTAAAAAAAAAGACATACAGCCTTATTAGAAGGCCGGCAGAATCTGGAAATGATAACTCCAATTATACTAAGCCAGCCTGGCCACTGTCACTCATCGGAGATCAGTGCAATTAATGCAAAATGGTACATTTTCCCGCAACAGCGCACTTCAATGAATTGTCACGCAAATTGGAGCTCTCTGAGGGGCTTATTTACAAGCCCCTTGAGCCGCCAGTGCGTCACTTTTAAAATGGGAAAAAGTGACGCAAGGGGCTTGTAAATAAGTCCCTAATTAGAAGTCAGCCTGCTCCCTGGCGTGCACTATGCAGGCCTGTGTCTGGCTGTGCTTGAGTTAATAACTTTCCTGTGCTAACCCCCTGTCAGCATTTAGGATCACCCCTGGGTTGAGGGGAGGTTATCGTGGTAGCCAAGATACGGATTCTTCCATTTCCCTTGCTTAGCAGGCCCCCCGGCTGTGCTCTCAGAGGCAGTGATCGCTCGTGGCTGTCTGAAGCTGTGCAGCTCAGCTGTCCGGAGCCAGCACGGACCAGTCATTTGTGGAAAACTTAGTGCAAGCACCCAAGACATTTTGCAGGAGGCCACGGCAGTTTATACCACCCACTCAGTGGCGTAGCTAGATACAGCTTTGGCCAACCGGGGCGGTCCCTGAGTTTCCCGCCCAGTGAGGGCAGGGCCGGTGCAAGTAAGATGGGGAGGAGAGTAGCTCGACAGACGACGTATAAAAAACAAAACAAAAAAAAAATCTTACCCCCCACGCCACTGCACACACTCTCTCAGCCAGCACTGCCAAATAACAGTATCACTCATGCCGCATAAAACAGGCTCATTTCAGAAGTGTGTCTCATTACATCAGCATGGTTGCTTTTCTGTACTTGATAAAGTATCACTCAAATGGTCATTGAAAGGTGGGTCAAACATAAGCGCACTCAGAATATGGAAATGTCACCCATAAGCAATCAGAAAACTTGGCGGTAATGCTAGGCAATGTGACACCACTCAAAATGTAAAGCAACGATCCAGCTCCCCAACCCTTAACCCAATCTACCCCTCCTTGACATTTGCCCACATCTCTCCACCTAGTGTGCGAACCGAGCTCACCTGTCACACTGACGCAGTCGACGCGTTGAGGCGACGCACTTCTGTCCCGGATTACTAAGGGCCTGTTGTAGTGGAGGCTGAAATACATTTTTACTAACGGAGTCTTTACTTTTCATGGTGGGGATGTGGGCGGTGCTGGCTCTGCTGTTGCTGTTTCTCTCGGCTCATGGTGATGCGACGGGCGCCAAGGCTAGGTAGGGAAGAGCCCTATCATATTCCCCAGACAGCCAATTCTTGCTTAGGCCGCTTTTAGCCTGAGGGTGCTGGATCAGGGCTGTCTCTTCCGCTTGGTAACCGGTCTGCTCTGATGTGCTGCTGCATTCCTTTTTTCTTAACCGGCTCATTGATGACTTCTGTTGTGCCCCAACCTTTCCTCTGCCCAGCAGCTGGCACCCTACTGCCCTTCCCACACCACCATGCCCCGAGGGGCCGCCTGCTTAATGCACCCGCTCTGGAAGAAGTAAGCACTGGCCTGTTTACTGCTTGGCCTTCCCAGTGATGTCATAATAGGCACTTAGGAATGCAGCTGTCTATAATGTCACAAAGGGAGATCAGGTAGAGATGTGAGTCCCCATGCTTTATCCAATCAAACTCTTCAAAGGTCCTCCATCATATCATGCGAAGTGAATATATACTTTACCTTTTGCCCCCCCCCCCGTAGCTAAGCCCTTTTATGGATATTTGTGGTAGTTTGTGCTTAAACCTTCACAACCTTTTTCAAAAAAGGTATCCATGCCAAATTTGCATCCTTTCTTTTCCAATATCCTGGGGATTTAAAAGGTACCCAGGGTTCGTAGATTTAAATGGGAGGAATTGAGTCTGGCTTCAGATCATGTTGCAGCTTGGAGACTGCCACCTCACACATCACGGACAATGTCCTCTTGACAACGGATGATGATGACCCTTGCCTTCTGATTTGCTGGACCTCTCAGCTGCCTTTAACACAGTTGACCACTTCACCCTCATATGAACCCTCAAGTCTCTAATGGCATCCACCGGCGATGTCTTTCACTGGGCCTCCTCATACCTTTCCACCCAACACCACTTTGTTCACATGGGCACCTCCAGGTCGCAAAAGATCCCTATCACATAGTGAGAGTCCCCCACTGCTCCAAACTGTCTCCTGTCATCTTCAACTTTACATGGAGGCAGTTGGTGCTCTACCTGCAGTTAACAGCATCAAGATTTACCAATACACTGATGCAGCTTAAAAACTGCTCACTCTTTGCACGACACATAAACCTATAATGAGAGTAATGACGGGCATGAAATGAATGTGCACCTTGCACATATCTTAAGAAAATGACAATGATCATGAGAAAATATATAGTAAATGCACCGTAAAAGAGTGCTTAGGTTGCAGAAACAGTGAAAAATAATATATTGTGTGCCTAATTGTCTAACATTTTATTTACGTATAGTTCTAAACCATCCTCTGCAATTAATTAATTAATGAGAATTTATATGTGGAAGTCATAACTGTAATGCATTACTAAGCTTTATTTGCAAACTAAAATGAGTCATTCGCAGGATTTAAACGTGTAATGGTCTCAAAATTCTTCTTTCTTTTTCTATATGTAATGTATAATTGAGTAATGAAAACTCTGTGCAGAACTATTATACTTATAGTTAAAAAGCTAAAACTTTCCTGACGTGATCGTTATATGTGAGGAGTCTCAAATATCCTAAAACAACTAATGTATTTCAATGTATGCACATATGGTACATGTATATGTTTTCCAAAGAATTAATAGACTATACGACACGTGCTGTTGAACATTTTTATGAGGCAATCTATGACATTGACTACCTTGACAAATGTATGAATGAAATTACATGTGTATGTTTAAATGTATATTTGTTTATTAATCATGCTATATTACTTTAAATTACGTTTAACTTGACATTATATTCTAGGCCTGTATTTTTTCTTGATGATTGTGAGAAAATATTTCGTTGCAGCTTTTGCTCATGTAGCATTCTTCCACTTTCTCATGAGAAGGTACGAAAGTAGATACATATTATATGAGAATATTGATCTTTCCCTGAGAACTGGACTATCGTAACTAGCACACGGGAAGCTTCAGCAATGAATAGTCTTTTGTGGACTAACCAGTGTGCGTTGTGATGGACAATCATTCCCATGCTTGGTATGGGAAAATTTCTAGTTGCTGTCATCTTGCACTTTGCGAGCAGACGATTACCTCATGGATGTCGGACGATGATGAGACAATGATGGCGCAACAATGTTGGGACACAGTGGGTGTCACCTCCAGACTGATGAACTATAATACCAAATTTCTCTGAAGTCAGAGAACACGTGAGCCCTGCTGCACCTGCGAAAGCTGCCTTCTTTCCTTGCCCATTTCCTCATTGTCATCTTTGCCAAATCTTGCGGGAGACGTATGGAGGAGAGATGCTTGCAAACTCCTCCCAGACCCCATGCTTACACTACGAGAACTTTCCAGACCTTTTCCCCTGCCCTGGTAATGGCAAGAACCCTGTGCCTAGCGGACTTTCCATGAACTCCCTTGCCGAACCATAGTCTTATAACACCCTGCTGAACTTTCCCTTTGAACCCGTTTGTTCTACATCCTTCCAATGAGTTGCCTTGTCCTATGACATTAAGAACTCATACTCCTTACACTCTGTTTAATGTGTAGTGTTACACTACACCTGTAATTGATTTATTGGAGACTCCTGACCGAGCTTTCTAAATGCTGATTATTACTTGTTCACTTGTTCCTACTTAGAAATTTTAATTAAACTCTTTAATGTCTAAGTCCTTTGCGCTTCATGTTCAACCTCCCTAATTTTTTTCACCCCTCAATGCAATGAGCGAGATTAATTGGAGGACCATAGTAAGAGATAAAAATCATTTGTGGGCCAATGTAAACGCTGGATCAAATCTGGTAGCACATCGGATGGTTTTGTCCATTGACGTGAGGGATTTAGGGTGTCCTATCTAGAAATTGACCCAGCCCAGTCCAAGCCCAAATACCTTATGGTTCGGCCGAAGGATTGATGGAGTACCAGCGAAACTGAAACAACTTGTAGCAGCACAAGGAGTATGAGTATTTATAGGGATGGACATTACAATTACTCATGCTTAGATTGCGTTGTTGCTAAGTCGTAAAAGGTGAAGTCAATGTGTGAGTGTGGCACCTAATGCAGAAAATTTGAAGTGCAGTCGGGTCCGTTGTGGCCTAAGATCCCAAGACTTACAACGAAAGTCAAGTTTCAGTGTAGAAGACACTGGGTGTAGTTGTCTGCTGTGTTGAGGTGCTTGTCGTGAGACATTGTCGGCAGTGTCATTAAGTAAGGGACTTATCTTTGTGAGACGTGGTTGTTATAGTTGATCTCAGTGCACAGGGAATAATTGTATCAATCGGGTGAGATCCCGCTGTTCGAGATCTTACTTGAAGTGATTGTCAGGGTAGGTTGGAATGGTTATTCCAGACTGTTTTTCTTGTGTGATCGAATTTTGAATTTCACTAGTGGGGCAGACAGAGTTAGTTGATTAGATTGCTTGTATTTGTTTGCATATTTTGCTTAGAAGAACGCGCTAAGAAAAATTGTAAAGGAGGGTGAGCTGCTGCCAGGAGCGAGATTTATGTCACAGTGTGCGTTCTGGTATTGGGTGGTTGGTGTAGAGCCACACTGGGATTGGATGAATACGTGATAAAGAGCAGCGCTGGTATTGGTTGCGAATTTCTGCCGAATAGAGGATTGTGGGAGAAATATATTTCCTGGTTCCACTGAAAGCTATTTGTGAATATTGTACAATATTAAAGGAAAAGGATTTTTTTTTAAAGCCATTCGAAGACTCATGCAGGGAGATGTGACTATACCTGTTAGAGAGGGAGAACAAATACCTCCAGAGGGTACGCCAAGTCATTATATTACATTAAACAAAAGATATCATACATGCCTTTGGCTTGAGCAATGTAGTGAGATCATAGAAAATGATGGTTCTTTAGCTTTCCCACTTTACAGTACTTATAATGTGAGGGTCATTGAACACTTGAGGAGGACGCTGTACGATATGAAGACCTGCTGAATTTGAAGCACTTAACGAATAGGAATACTTAGCCCACCAGAAGGAGAAATATCAGGGGAAATGAAAAAGAGCCATAAGCACTTATGCAGATGCCAGGTGCGATGCACAACATGAAGCTTGGAGAGCTGACTTAGCTGAAGGAACAAGAATGTACCCCATTTTAATAGTAGAAGAAGAGGTTAAATGTAAACGAAAAAAAAGGAAAAGAGACAGCCAAGACTGACATTATAGGATGATAGAGACAGTGACATAGACGATGAATTCTTAAATGAATTATTGCTACATCATCCACCACCGTACAATGAGTCTCAACCTGGGAAACTGACTAATGCACAGTCAGATGGAATCCCTAATGTACCTGCTGTACCCGCTAACTCAATTGCACATACACCCTTTACGCTCATAGGAGGAGATACGGGAATAATAGTACCTTTAAATCCAATTACTTTAAATGCTCCAGACGCTTTGACTATTCCTGTTACTATTGGTCCCGTTACTTCAGCTCTTGCATGAATTGGTTAAAACCATTTAAAAGTGATTGTAGCCCATTTGCGGTTCGTACGATTAATATCGCGTCATCGGCATACAATAAAACAGGAACTAAATGAGATCCTATTTTAGGGACATCACAGGCGCATGTTTTTAAAAAGGTTTCTAAGGTGTTTATATAAGATAAAAATAGAAAAGGGGCTAAAATGCAACCTTGCTGACACCTCGTTTAACCTGAATGGGGGGAGTACGCTCTCCTTGTTGGGAATATCGAACCCTCATTTGGGTATCTTGTTGTAAACATTTTAGAATGTGCAATAATACAGGTTCAACCCCTGCCTGACCCACAATGTCCATAGGCTGTCCCTGTCCACTAAGTTGAAGGCACAAGAAAGGTCCGTAAACGCCATGTGAAGGGCTCCTCTCCTGGCCTTGACATATTTTCCTTGGATCAATGTAAGGTTCAAGGCTTGCTCCGTTGTTCCTAAACCTGGGCAAAACCCATATTACACTTCAGTAAAGAAGGATTTATCCACCGCCCAATCTTCTAGTTTTGCTAAAATTACCCTGCCCAATATTTTTGCTGAAGCATCCAGCAGTGAGATCGGCATATATTTGGAGGGGGAATCTCTTTGTCCTTTCTTAAATATGGGTACTACTATAGATTCCCCGTCTCTAGAGGTCCCTTCATAACAGTCGCTCTAAAAACATTAATTACCAGTGGGGCAGAGAAGTCAAGTTTATGTTTGAATATCTCAGCTGGAACCCCATCTGGTCCTGGCGCTTTCCCTGTGGCAGAACATAAAATTGCTGTGCGGACTTCCTCCACCGTAATGGCCTTACTAAAGTTTAAAAGGTCTGCAGGTGAAACAAAACAGCCATTTGGAGGTAAAAGCCTATTGCCTTTATTAGTTGGGTTAAAAATATCTGTGAAATGTTAAACCCATACCTGTTCCATAATGTGGCATTCAATACCTGTGATTGTCTTTCCTGAAGAAAAGGGTCGATTTACTAGCTTCCAAAACACTCTGTTATCCTTTTGGAGGGCAACACTTTCAAGGTCATCCCAGGCTCTAGTTCTAATTTCTGCTTTCCTTTTTTCAATTGCTTGTTCAAAGTATTCAATGTATTTTATTTTATTTGATTTAGACCTCTGCTGAGGTCAACAAATAGTTTAAAATACAATTTGTTAAAAACAGTTATAATATATCCACTTTTACATTTTTTTAAAGAAACTCTTTAAAAATGTAAACAGATTATGACAGACATATTCAACAGGTGGCGATTTACAGAGCATTAAAAGACCATGTATTGTGGTAACATTATATCTGAAACAGATGGGCATAAATACCGACGTCTGGCCTCTGCCAGAGTCGAATTTGGACATACAGACAGTACATGTAATATATCTTGCACTCCTCCGTCACACAAATCGCACATACCTGTAGTATTATCACAGTTATTCCATTTAGAAGTAAAAACTTGTAACAGTAAGATCCCTAACCGCATTAAGATAATACAACTTCGGACCCTGTAGAAGAAAGTAAAACTTAAATATGCTTGCTGGGATTTATATTCTACAGTTTTTGCATATTGTGCGTAATGTTTTATTTGGGAGCAGTGTTTGACATCAAGATTTTAGCTTACTCTTGGAGTCAGATTTTTTAAGAATAGCCTCAAATGGGCAGGAGTCCAAGATTTTAAAAGTGCTATCATGCCATGCGAGAAACTTAGTGCTATACTAAGATTCCTATTAAAAGTATTTTGCAACAACTCATTTTAAAGGTTTCCAGTTTTAGTATGCTCCTTAAAGATCCCGGGTTAGCATGTAAGAGATTTTAAGCCCATTTTATGATGTTAGAGATTGCTCTAGCATAAGAGCTGACTAAAGGTAGTTCAAGACGTAGTACTTGGACTGGGACTGCTCGGTTGACTTTTATCAATTTGCGTAGTAAATTCCCTTATCTTATTTTTGCTGCTTGCCAGTTGTTGATTGGGATATATTCTAGGGCATAAGATAAAATGGGAGGAATTTTCATATGGTAAACCACTAATAAAGAATGAAAATGTCTATTCCCAGAGGAAGAATATAACCGGTGCAGTGCACCACAATGGACGTCTGCTTTAAGGCCTATGTAGTGGAAATGGGAGGAATTCTGTAAAGTTTGCAAAAAAATTCACCCCAAGTAGGTATATTCTTTAACTACCTCTAAGGGTTTACCCCCAAGTGTCCAATTAAAATGAGAAGATTGTTTTTTTCCTCTAAAGTGTACAACCTTTGTTTTGAGAATATTTGGCACTAAAAAGGTTTTTCTGCATAGCAAGTTAACGCATTTAGATTTAGCTGTAGGCCGATTAGTGTAAGACCTAATATAGCAACATCATTGGCGTACATCAAAATTTGAATATTACTGGATGCTATTTTTGGAGGAAAATTGTTAATTTTTAAAAAACAATCCGGGAGATCCCTTATGTAAAGGGAAAATAAGAAAGGGGCCAGCAGACATCCTTGCTTTAATCTGTTCGGGGTAGTTATTAATCGTGTTAATCCCTTTTCTCCCCCCATTTGTACTCTGCACCATGTTGCTGTATGTAGTGAAATAATTATCTTAAGAAGGTTATCAGGAATTCCTAACTTCTCTAGCTTCTTCCAGAGTGTAGGTCTATCTACTCTGCTGAAAGCGGTTGTGAAGTTAACAAATACACAGTAGACCACCTGTGACTTTATCACTACATATTTGTCTATAATCGTCTGTAAAGCCGCAATATTATCTGTTACAGAGTGTTTTGGGCGGAAACCGACTTGAGTCATAGAAATCACTCCTCTAGCAAAGGCCCAGTCCTTCAGGTGGTCCAGTACACCGGCCGTGAAGATCTTCCCGGTGGCGTCCATCAAGGCAATTTGAGGACAGTTGCTGGGAATTGTCCTAGAGCCTTTTTTAAAGAGAGGAATCGCAATGTTCCCCCGCCATGCATTTGGAATTTTTCTGGAGGCATAACAATAGGAGTATAGGGGGCTAAAAATGTACTCCACTTTTCTGGATTACTTTGAAGAACTTTGATCGGAATTTAGTCAGGCCCCATTGCTGCGGAAGATATCGCAGCCTTTATGTGATGGGTTATTAGCCGAATTGTTGGAGCTAAAGTATCTTGATTCTTTTATATCTTCCGATGAATGTATTTACTAAATTTTTCAGAGCTCATGTTAAATTTGTACAACTCATAAATATATTTTTCCCAGTCACATGATGAAACTGGCGAAGCTTGTAGGGGTTTCCTTGTTCACGTTTCTTTAGCAATTAAACTCCAAAATGCCTTGCTATTTTTCCTTTTTACTGCTGTTTGGATGTCGACCCAGATTTTGTCCTTTTGGTCTTGACGTTTTTTCTTTTTTTTATGTTTTCGGGCTTTTCTTAACTTTGTAATTTCTTTCTGTCTGACCCCCGAAAAATGCTGAAACTGCAATCTGATCAACCACATGTTTAATTTGATTGTTTTGTAGTCTGGACTTTTTCTTTTTGGATACCTAATGCTCTTTTCCTGGCCGCTTGATCTTTCCTGAAGGGTAGCCACAACAGTAGAAACGGTGTCTTCATACCTTGTTATGGGATCACATTGTTTTTTAAGCAGAGCTAATTGCGAGATGATTGCCTAATTCATTTTATTAATAGTGTTGGAATTCCATATTAACTGTCTTTTTTTCTCTTCTACTTTGGCGGTGCCATTCAACTGCGTTAAGAACCATGAGGAAGTAGACCGCATTAGAACTTCAATTTTCAAGTACAGAATTGCATGATCACTTTCTTGTGTAAATTTGATATTTAATGATTGGACTTTTCTGAATAAATCCTGACTACAGATTATGTAGTCTACAATAGAGGAGCTCGAGATACCTTTTCTCGTAAAAGCAGCGGGGATATCTCCCTCTACTCTCCCATTTAAAATGACTCCATTCATTGTGAACACTGAAGAGAGGAGTATTTTCCCACGTTTGTCTGCTTTTATCTTTGTTGGAAATATGGGTAGTGGAATAGACCATACTTCTTCTTGTTCATAAATCCCCCATTTTTCTTGAAGTGCATTTGAGATTTTCCCATTGAAATCACCTGTTAGAATTACAGGAGGATACCCTTTTAATTCTATGACTGATTCTATTTTCTCAAATGTTTTTATCATTAAGGTATCGAATGTGGGTCCTGGGGGGATATAAACGTTAAAGATAAGCAGGTCTTGAGTGGCATCCAAACTCTCTTTCCAGTGCTTGATCTTAATGCATTGGCATTCGTGAGAAACAAGTTAATTACTTCCAAATTCCACTGTATTTCTTCCCTTGAGAGGCTTGCGAGTCCACCTTTTGCGTGGCCCCTTTTCACTGCCTCCGCCGGAACATCGTATACAAAGTAGTCTTTTTGATCAAAAGTTTTTAGAGCCCAAGTTTCTTGAAGATTCACAATCGCAGGGATGTTTTCCAGGATTAGTACTAACTTTTCTGGGTCTTTCCCGGCATTGTTCCACGATGCATTTTTAAACTTCTGTTAAAAAGGGAGTTTATCTGCCTTTCCCTGATTGTTGCTATTCAGGTTACTGGAAATCCAGGACCAAGTATTTTTCTTTGATGGTGTCTCTGCTTTTAATGGATTATTATCCCAGATTTGCCTCTCTCCATCTTTGATAAAGATTGTTAAATTTCCTTCAGGAGCATTTATTGGGGCCTTGGGACCAAAAGTTGTTTGATTACGATGATAATTCTTGCTCTCCTTCCTCTCCATTACATTTTTTTGCTGCATTTCATTTTCCTTTTGATTAACTCCTACTACATCAAATCCATTTTTGTGAAGAGTTTCACTCTCTTTTAAATTATGGAGGAAATCACATTGGACCAAAACTCAACAATTGCCACCGAAGGTTGAGATTTATTCAGGAAAGCCACAAATTTTATTTCTGATGTTGTTAGTGAATGAAGTGAATGGATCTTGTGGAGGAGATTTACAATTTTTCTACGATTCAGTGGATCATTTCCCAGAGGGAATAAGTCCATTATTTCCAGAGTACGGTAGTGATTGTGCGGCCCCTTTCCACTTAAATTCCCTGCGGTTAATTGGATTTCTCCATCTGAATTGATGGTAAACTGTTGATCTTTTATTGGATTTATGGAAAAATTTTGTGCCAAGGGAATTAGTTGTTTCTGGTCTTCCCTACTGTCAATTTGTGATTGATGGTAATCTTTATTTTGTAAAGACTCTGGAGACATAGAAATATGTACCTTTGCTGAGGCTTTCCGTTCAGAAGACAGACACTGTGTAAATTTTAAATTCCGTGCCTTTCGTTTTGGAAATCTTCGTTTTGTTCTTTTCTTGTTACTTTTCCCCTTGGTTCTTTTTTTCCCTTTTTCCTTTCTCTTTGGTGTAGTCCCTGACTTCTTTGTAGCTGGAGTTCCAGGTGTTGTCTTTTCTTCTTTATTTATTAGTTGGTTTGGTGACTTTTGAGATCTTCTCTGATTGAAGATTGGAAAAAATGAGATGACGTTGTGTGTATTATTTTCACTTACAGGGTCCTTAAATAATTTACGGAGGGAGTAGATATTATCGTCCTTATTATTCTTACTTTTCTCTTTTTTTGGGATGGTTCTATCCGTTTGGGTCACCTTTTGTATCTTGGCTGGTGATTGATCTTCAGATGATGTTGATACTTTACGGCATTGCTCTTTTCCTCCCTCGATTATATACTTTTTGTTATTGGAGTAGAAACATTTTGCTTAAGTTGTTTTTTTCTCACCTGGTCCACTAGGTATTGAAGTATTCCCGTTTGTGTTTCCAGGATCTGGTCTGAATTTTCCATATAATTTTCTAAAAGAGCCAGTATTGATTCCAGGATCCTCTGTAATGTAATTAGGGTACTTGATACAGGATCTTGCCTGTTGGGGGATTGCAAAATGTTGAACAGTGGGAATTACGGAGACTGCAAAAGATTTTCCACAAAATCAGAGATATTGCTTGGAGTGCTATGAAATAATTGAAGTGACTCCTTTGTTGGTTTAGATACATCTAGTGGGGGACCAGGATTATAATTTATATCTGGTAAAGTAAAATCTGTGACTGGAGTTTAAAGTGATGCAGCTTCTGTAATTTGAAGTGATAATTCCTGGTGCTCCAAGTGCTCAACTGCTTTTATATTCTCAATTGCCTGTTTCCTTACATATCCTTTGGTTGTTTGTATGTGATTATAGTCTTTGGATTTCTCAGGTTCTGTTTCTGAGTCATTGTATCATTCCTGTGACTTTTCCTGTTCAGCTATCTCGTTTATGTGGCCCATATTTGAAGTGTGGGGGAAATTTTTTGTATTTCTATATTTCTGGACAGTGCTCCAATATGGGCTGCTTTGCACTTGTTCTTTCTTGTGGATTGTTCCGTGCCCAGTCTTTTCATGAGAATTGTTCTGGTTCTTAGTTTCTTTTAGGCCATGATCTAGAGGGAGAGAGAGCCGGGATTCACCAAGCTTAACTGATAATCACTAAGGCTTTATACCTTATAGATGGATGACGCAATTGCTGGGGCTGGCTTGCCCAGTTCTACTGCTAGGGCTACTATTGCTGGCCTGCCCCTCTGTGTCTGCCAGGTGAGTACAGTGGGAGGCTAAATAAATAAATGAACCAACGCTTCCTGGAATACAATTCCTCCCCCGGCCCTGAATGTCCAAATACTGCTTCTTTCTTTGGCACTGGTGAGTGGGGCACTACAGGCGGATCCACAGGCTGCACAGGGATATAGCCGGGCCGCCTCTGCGGACCACCCGGGGCTCCCACTCCGCGGCCGCTGGCTGCAGCGACCGCACTCACACTTCACAGTATTTTCCCACTCTTACCAGTACGCCTTGGCTGGCTGGGCTGGCTAGGTAAATAAAGGGCCAGCCTGCCATCCTTCTGTGCTCTTTCAAAATCTTTCAAAGGGACTGGACGAATCAGGTCAGGACAGGGTATCCAGCTGGTCAGACAGGTTAGGTGAGCAAGCTCCCAGCTTGCTTCGACTCTTGAGTCAACTTATTCCAGCTCCCTTTGGCCCCGCTCTGCCCCTAGAACACCGATGCAAGCGGGGGTAAGGTAGATGCTCACGAAGAGGAGGAAAACGGGAACAGAATGGTAGCGGCCCTCACAGCCTACTGCCGCCCACTTCCGCACAGCCGGTCCAGTCCCACCGTTATCTCCTGACTCACAGGCACAGGCGTGAGGTATGAGGTGTAGGAGGCTTCCAACCTCGGCGTGTAGTCTCCCGTTAATTCGGCTTTCGCCTGGACTGCACCGCACCCCAGCACGGCAGCCTCTCTCTCGCATGCTCGTCCCGTCACGTCACAAGTCACTTTCCTAAGTCGACTGTGTTTATAAAGCACTCTCGCAGTTCTAACCACTACCTGGTCCTGAGGCACCTCGTTAGTGATTTTTAAAATTGTTTTATAGGCGTGTGAGCAATCATGATTAAACCAAGATTACACCTGATTAGCTGTCCTAGGCTTATTTGAGGTTAATACTGATGTGACTGATTTGCAGATTTTGGCAAAACTATCACATGTACACACTGGGTCAACCCCCTCCGATAGGCACCTTAAAATCGCTATCTTATTATTAATGTGCAAATCCCTAAAAACGATATCAGGATTGATGTGGGACCATTTTTTCCAAACCCACTTGTTTGATGCAGATCTTAAAGTGTGATGAGCCCTGGTGAGAGGGGAAGATGGTAAAGCAATGGCAAGGTTAACAATAAGAGGTTAGTGGTCACTTAATGGCGATGGCCGCACCTCAAAAGTTTTCAATGAGGGGGCTAAATCATCAGACAGGAGAATGTGATCAATTGCACTTCCTTTTCCTCTCCCTTCCACAAAATCATCATTGTTTAGCTCTGAGGAAAAAAACGTTATTATTTAAAATTAAGCCTGTCATGGCCTCACCATAAACCGAATGCTTAAAATGCCCAGCTTTTTCTCCCCAAACATCTATAACTCCACAAATCCGTGACCCACTGTTTGGACCCTTATTAAAACCACCTGCCCAAATGATGGAAACAGTTGCCTGCTCCCTATTAATAAAAGCAGTGCTGGAACGTTCCAGGTCCTCGATGAGCTCCACCGGTTGTGTAGAAAAAAGTTATAATAAAAACTAACTAAAATAATATTACATACTCTGAGTAAATACAATTTTAGAATCTGGTAATATGGATTTGCGCACAACATCTTAACACTTAGTTTCTACTTCACTAAGGGGCCTAAGGCTTAAATGCCCCCCTTTCTCCTGCCGGCATTAGACTGAATAGCAGGGGAGTTAAAGGAGCAGAACCCATCTATCGAATTGCAATCACAAACCCATGTCTCTTGACAACAAATAATGTCAAATTCTACAATAAAAGAAAGACAGTCCTTGGTTTTAAGTAAGGAGTTAATTCCTGCTGTGTTCCAGGAGAAGAAATGTAAATCCCGATGATATTTTATAGGTAGGTCTTTTCTTCTAGTTTCCGCCACCTCCTCTCCCAAATCTGGATGACAAGATGTAAAAGATACATTTAAGTTACAGGGATCTTGTCATACCTCATTCATAATACGAATTACTGGCCGTGCAAGGTTAGTCAACACTTGTGACTGGGGTGGACAAATACCAACCTTCTCAATCAAAACCTGCTCTTAGTGGGCTGGTTGTGAGATTTCCCTTCCATTGTGAAGCCTATTAACATCATCATCTGTATATTAGGGCGTATCTACTTGTGTTCGTGGGGAAGCTCTTGATGTTGTCCTCCGGGACCTCCTTAACTGGGCTGCATGTGGATAAAGTCAATCATTTGAGTACAAGCCTGAAAGTGGAGAAAACCTATTATAGGTAGGAAAAGGGGGAATTTCTTGTGGAGCTACTCAAGGGTAAAGGGCACCACCCCTTGCCACCAGCCTCTAACCATTATAGTTGCCCAAAAGGGCGGGTCCCTCTCCCCACATTTCTGGTTCTCACTCACAAACTGCGAGAAAGGCTCACCCTTAAGTTTTTATAGAAAGAGCTAGTGGGTAGAGTTGTATACCAGATCCTGATTGGTCGGGATGTGGATGAAATGTAAATAAACTTTGAACAACTAAGGGATTCCTAAAATTAATAACTACACAGTCACCCTCATGCAACTCTTCTAGCCATTATTATATGGCAGACATCAGCAAAGCAGAAACCAGTATGGGAGCACAACCAGTGTAATGCCATGTTTCTTAGCTGGACAAATGATTCCTCCCCTCCTTCTTCCAAACTAGGCACATTGGACAATATGGCCTCATAGGGGCAAGTCTCTGGGGGCAAATTAATGTAGCAGACACACACCCCTGACCCCGGTCTGGCCTCCGATTGTTAGTTTCTCTTGCAATGCTCGCCCCTCCATCCTCCGCTTCGGCGCCTGCCCTTGCTATTGGAGCCCCTCACAACAGGCAATGATCTGCATTTCCTTGGGCAATTAGGACAGTTGTCGGAACACTCATCGAGATACTTCCAAGAGGATTAGTGTTTGTAACAGTTTGTCCGGAATTAGACAGCAGCTGTTGGCGCACAACCTCCCTTGGGGGAAATGGCCCTGGTGGCGCTTGCCATTAGGGGGGATCAGATACCACCCGTTTAACAATTATTGTCTCTTTCAGACTCCTCATAGCGGACTCAATCGCACCCAAGCGTGGGTAAAGTGGCTGTAGGCTCTCCCTCACCATTGTCAAAACCTTTTCACACCAAGCCTGCATCCTTTTATCGGATTTTCCTGTGGGCTTCCCGCTCGGTGCACCCTTCTTCACAAGGTTCACTGTGCACAACCTCTTTGCCTTAGGGACCATGGCTGCCCTTTTCCTTTTACTCCCTGGCCTTTTAGTTGTGACAGGGCTCCCACGGAGTATTGGCAGGCTTGGTACAGGGTTTGACCCGAGAGTCATAGCCTCCTCCTCCAGCAAAACCACTGGCACCTCAGGATACAGGCTGGGTTTAGCTCTCACTATGGGGCCAGATACTTCAGCTCCCGAGGAGCACCCTCTCAATGGGCTAATTGGGGACCTTGTCTCACACGTGGTGGACTTCGTATGCGGTGAAGCCAAAGGAAGTTGGAGATCCACCAAATCAGTTTCTTTAGTGACTAAGTTCATTGCTTTCGTGATAAACCCATCCAGAGTTCCTGTCTGAAGTGTCTTAGGCCCACTTTCTACTGTTCTCCATTTCCCCATGATTGTCAAACCAAGAAAAGGAGAAAAGTTTGCTGGGCCTGTTAAAGCCACAAATGCGGCACCAGTTAGAGCGGACTATATGAGGACTGTATGAGGATATAGAAGAAGTAGCGGTAAATACACTGCAAATGTAGGTGCAAAGACAGATTGAGTAGGTAGCACCCCCATAGAGCAGCTCAAAAGGGTGTCCGGTCAACAACAGCAGCAGCAACCGCCACTTACCTCCTCTCCTGGTCTTGTTGAATACCGTTCCTCCACCCACAGGTGCGCCACTCCGCTATGTGTTCAGTGAAGAGTCTGAGCAGACTTCGGGCTATTTTCGGATGCCCGTGTAGCATCCAGCTACCCACAGCACCGCAACACTACAGTGAAACGGCCCGCCAACCTGCCATACACCCATACCTGCCCGTCCCACCGAGCAAACCGGGTACAGCGGCGGCAGACGGAAACAGAGTCAGCAGTGGCGACAACAGCAGCAGGGGGCCAGAACCAGAGCAACTGCATCTTGAAACGGGGACAAGGACAATAATGTCACCGCTAAAGCCCTACAACCAACCACCTCAAAGAATAGCGGGACCGTTTCGGTCAGCTAAGCCCTGTGTGCGGCCACAGAGGTGTTTTCCGACCTTATGCTCTGCAAAATCTTCCCGATGAGCTCCTCAGGTGTGGCGGGCGTGCAAGAGCAGGTGGTCGGGCACAATCATGGCCGCAGGGGAGGAGAACGCACCTTCACTTCTGTGATCTGTACTAGCCTTTTTGGATTGTTTATGTTTATTTATACCAACTTGTTTTTTTTTTCCAGTAGCTCATTTCTTGTAATGTGTTTAACTTTAGGAAAGGCGTTCTGAGTCACCTGATGGGAAGAACCTCTTTGGGTAGAGCGTCGGCGAATATTAGTCCCCTCTTCCTCAAAGTCAGAATCCTTACTGCATATTCTGCGCGCCCTAAGCAATTCTCTGAAGGGAATGTTGTGTTTTTGATGTAAAGGGTGAGCAGAACTAGAGTGCAAAATACTGTTCACAGAAGTAGGCTTTCTGTAAATCTTGCTGATTATTTTATGATCCTCAACGTAAAGAGTACAGCGACTCTGTTGTTTCGCTTATGAAAACAGGAGTAGGCTCTTAATGAGCAGTATCTCTTTTAGGGGCTAATTACGAGTGTGGCGGTCCACACTGGCAGTCGGACCACCAAAGGACTGCTGCAACCGCCGGGTATCCCTAATCCCACGGCGGTGGCACAGCAGTCTGAGGCCACAAAATGCTGGCGATGCCGCTGCGGCACCGCCAAGCATATTACGAGTTTCCTCACTGCCACAGTTTTCATGGCGGTGAGCTCTCCATGAAAAAAGTGGTGGTGAGTAAACTAAGGGGGCCCTACATGGTCTTCTGTTGCCTCATGGCCTGGGGGTGCATGCAGGGGGGCACATGGTGTGTCCCCCTGTCTTTGTGCATCCCGTTCCTGCACAGCTTGGACTTCACAGTCCATGCCATGCCGGAATGCCCTTTGGCGGTGTCTTTCTAAGGTTTACATATGAGCCTTTGAAAGGCACCGCCGTAGGACTGACAAAGCACTTTTTCTGCGATAGTATAATTTATTTAAGTTTTTTTTAGTTCTCTAAATACTAGGGCCACATCTGTGGCTTTGCTGTTTTATTAATGCTTCAGTTTTACTTTTGTATTCTCATGTGAAACATCTTCTGTTTTGCCTTGTGGTTTCTTCACATTTGTGCTTTACTTTGTTTTCGCTTTTCAAGCGTCACGATGTTTATTGGTTTAAGATGTACTGGTTGATTATACCCGCGGTCTTTTCTCGCTATATCATTTAATTTACTTGGTCTTATGCAGTGCTTCCCTTTCTTTTGTAGCACTATAAACATCTTGTTACTTGTCATTTGTTTTCACCAATTGTTTTTCTCTCTTGAAGACAACGAGTTATTATATTTTACTTTCTTGCCTTTTAATGCGTGTTATCTGTTCCGTTTTTCAGCGATGAATGGACCTTTATGTCTTTGTTTCCTCTGCGCCATCTTTATCATATTTTGATAATGCGAGTAATAACTTTAAAAAGGTTTTTTTCTGTATTTGATATTCCTTGAGCTCTATTATACAGTCAAATTCGACTTTAGAACCTTTTTTCTTGTTTGATGCAACATATTTATGTTTTGTATTGTTCTAAAATCTTTTTGTATTTCAGATTCGTTATCTGTCCAATTTCCAGAGGCGTAGCTAGAGCTTGTGGCGCCCGGGGCTATCCCTCAAATTGCCGCCCCTGGGGGAGGGGAGGGGGGGGGGGCAGGGGAGGGGGGGGGGGTGGAGGGGTGCTGGGGGAAAAGGACCGAGAGACACGTAGTATCGCCGCTAATAGTTATCTCGATCATGCAAGTTACATGCACATACATGACACAGTCCAAGGCTACACAGTTGAATACACCGGTGACCGGCAGTACAAAGGAGAACACACAGACAGCCACCCTGCAGGATTCCAGGAAGGGCCTAAAAACATGGTTATTCGATTAACATCCCTCATCAGCAGCACCGCCCCCAGCGCCTAGATACCCTCACAGGTGATAAGTAGCGCTATGCAAATCCTGTTTGTTTGATTGATTGACACCCGATTTCCATATATCGTTTGTGCGCTATATTAGTTTTATCTGTAAAACTGTATGTCTTTGCAAGTTAAGTGTCCCCTTCAATGGAGATTGTGCTGTCTATAAATGACAGTGCGCGAACACACCATGCTTTAATGATATATGTGCAACATTGTGAATTCAGTGATGAAGCATTGATGGCAGCGACCCCACTCTGAAAATTGTTCGAGCACCACTGGGTGTTCCCAATCCTGTTTCTCTTGGTTATTACCTTCTCTGACTCAAAGAAATTCTAGTCCCCCTCCCATATGAATGTGTCACAAGCCCTCTGGACATTATTAAGGCAGGTATTGTCCTGATAATGTGGTAACCAGATATTTTACTCATTTGCATTTTTAAAGAAAGGGCGCATGTTGTGTGTGTTTTTAGTGTCTCACCAGAGTGGCCAAAAAAAGAAGCCTGCTGTTTTAAGTAGCCGGGTGATTGACAGTCCCCTCTTGCCCGTACATTATTTGTCATAGCAATAAAAGAAAACGCACTGCCCTTCTGTCGTCAGGGAGGCTCTCCCTGTTGCCCTTCTCGTCAGGAAGCCAAGGATCAAAATGACTGTTGTGTATACTAAATTGCCCCCAACTGTGGAGCAAAGAAAACAACATACTATGAACCAAAGGGAAACCCCCATCTCTTCCCTCCCCCCTCCCAACATGGTGGCGGCATCTAAGTGTAGCTTTACGGGTTCTTGCGATCAGATAGAGGATTGGGTCTAGATCTGAAACAGGTGTAACGCTCTAGTAGAGGCCGGACATACTGCAGATGGAAGGCCCTGGGAGAGAAAGGAAACCAACGGGCCCCACCGGTACTCAAAGTTTTTAAAAGTATCCCCAGACACCTCGAACATGCGCTCCATACTGAGTAAATGCCATAATCTGGAGTGCCATAGAGACATCGCCGGGGCTTCTTTCTGTTTCCATGCCGCCGCTAGCGTGATTTTCGCGGCACCCACACATAGCCACATGATCGCCTTGTCTGCTCTGGTCTGATGTTCCAGGGAGGGGTCCCGCACACCCAGTAGGATGCCTTCCATAGTGGTCGGGATAGGGTATCCCAACATCCCCTTAATCTGGGCTAAGATTTCTTCCCAGAATGGTCGAATATGCGGACAGTCCCACCAAATATGGCGAAAGTCTCCCAGCAGCCCACCCAGCATCGATCGGACGTATTAGGGAAAATCTGTTTGAGTCTCGAGGGATGTAAATACCAATCCATCATGGTCTTAAGATGTGCCTCCCTCAGCGCTATGGAGTGGTTAAATTTCCTTAGGTCCGACCACAAATGGGACCATTCGTCCTCTGTAATATGTCGCTGTAGGAGTCCCTCCCACCATGCCATATAGCGTGGACGCGGGGAATGCAGGGTGGTAAGCAGGAAACGATAAAGGAAGGAAATCGCGCCTCTCATTGTCGTGGTTTTAGTGAGAAAGGCTTCAAATTTCGTGAGGGGTCTAGTAGCCACGTCACGCATTTGCGGGGCCTGAGCCCAGTGCATCAGCTGGGTGAAGCGGAATTGCTCGGTGTTTTGCAACCCATAATCCCTCTTACATGAATCAAATGTGAGGGGGTCGTAGTTGTGGAAAAGATGCGTCAATGCCAGACACCCACCCTCCCGCCAAGCGTCAAATGGACCCGGCTGCAAACCCGGCGGAAAAGCCGAGTTGAAGTGTAGGGGCGTGAAGGGGGAGGGGAAGGTGGTCCACCACTCATCTTTGGCCACCGAGTCCCAGATCAGGAGGGTTGTACGTGTAGGTGTGCTAATATATGCGTTTGCAGGTCGATCGCGTTTGGGACGCCAGATGAGATCCCAGATGGTTCGTCCGACCACACTGCGATCCATGTGTAACCAGTGTTTGTCAGAGTCATGTTTTACCCACTCTACCAACACCCGAAGCTGGGCAGCTTTGTAATATAGCTGAACATCTGGTAGACCCACCCCTCCCTCCGCGCTGGAGCGTCTGAGAATAAAAAAGGAAAACCGGGCCCTGCCATACAAAGTTGAGAAGCAAAGACTTGATGCGCTGAAAAAACTCCCTCTCTATCGTTATAGGAAGGGCTTGAAAAAGATAAAGTAGTTTGGGTAGGAGTGTCATTTTTATCGCGTGGATACGACCCAGCCAGGACAAAAAGAGGGGCCTCCACTTGGTAAGCTCACGTTGATTTGTGTCAAAATAGGTGGGAAGTTAGCCGCGTATAGACCTTCCACCTTCGCTGTGATCCGTACCCCCAAATACACCAGTGAGGATGTGGCCCATTGGAGTGCTGTGAGAGGCCTCAGTTTGTCAACCTCTGCTCCAGATAAGTTGAGATTAAGTATCTGTGATTTATCCATGTTAACCTTAAACCCCGCCACAGCCTCGAATCGTGATAGCTCCTCCTGTAGGGGAGGCAGAGAAGTAGCTGGGTCTGTAAGTGAGAGCAGGACGTCGTCCGCAAAAAGTGAGATTTTATGCTGTTCCCCAGTGAAGGGGATCCCCTGAATCGCCGGGTGTGCTCTAATCGCGGCGGCTAGTGGCTCGATGCTAAGAGCGAAAAGCAACGGCGAGAGTGGACAGCCCTGCCTGGTACCTCTGGAATGTAAAATAGATGCCGAAGCCATACCATTAACCATCACTCGGGATCGAGGTTGCCGATAGTTGGCCCGCAACATGGTAAGGAAATCAGGGGCGAATCCAAAGGCCTCCAGGGTGCAGAAGAGACAAGACCAGTCCACCCTGTCGAATGCCTTTTCCGCATCTAATCCCACCAGGATCGCAGGGATTCGACGTTTATGGGCTTTTTCTATTAAATGGACGATGCGGCGAGTGTTGTCATGGGTCTGACGTCCCTTTATAAACCCAGACTGATCCGGGTGGATAAGGTCAGGCAAGATGTCATTCAACCTGCCAGCCAGAATTGAGGAGTAGAGTTTTGCATCGAGGTTTAGCAGTGCTATGGGTCGGTAGGAGGAGCACGACTGCGGGTCCTTTCCCGGTTTGGGTATAACTGCAATTACCGCCTCTGATAGCGATCCTGTAGTCAACCCCTCTGTTGCCATTTTATTAAAAAGTCCCGTCAAGTGTGGGGTAATGTCCGGTGCAAATGTTTTATAAAAGAGAGCTGTGAGGCCGTCCGGTCCCGGTGCCTTATGCGGCTTGAGTGCTTTAATGGCCGCGGTGACCTCCTCAACAGCAATAGGCGCCAACAGGCACTCGTTGTGCTCATCTGAGACCTGTGGTAGCTGAAGACTCCTCAGATATTCCCGCTGAGCGGTGGGGTCCAATCGGTCCCCGGAGTATAATTTATTATAAAAATCGCCAAAGAGAGCCGCTTTGTCCCCGTCATGAGTGAGGACGCCCTGCGCTCCCCGTATACCCCCCACATATTCCCTAACCCGCTTATCCTTAAGCTATCGCGCTAAATGCTTGCCAATTTTATTGCCTTGCGAATAAGAGAGTTGGCGCAGCTTGAGCAATGTAAATTCCGCCCGGTTGGAATATATAGAGCGGAGCTTCCCCCGCAATGCCGTTAGGGTGCGCAACGTCTGTCGTGTGGGATGCGCTTTATGATCCTGCTCGACGGCTGATAATTCCGTCTCCAACTTAACCCTTTCCTGTGCTCTTTGCGAATTCAACGCTGAGTTTAATGAGATGCATTGTCCACGAAAGACGGCCTTAAAGGCGTCCCAGTTAATATATTCAGAGGTATCAGCCGGCTGGTTCAGAGAAAAAAAGTCATTAATACTTTCCCGGAGTTTTAAGCACGTGTCTTTATCCCGTGTGAGAGCGGGCGGAAAATACCATCGAGGCGTAGTTCCTCGTCCCATCCCCCATTTCAACGACACTGCCATTAGACTATGGTCGGAGATCGAGAGGGGAAATATTTTCGCGTCCTGCAGTCCGCCTTGTAGTGATTGGCTCAGAAATACATAATCCAAGCGAGAATACGTCTTATGGACGTGAGAATAAAAAGTATAATCACGAGAGGCAGGGTATAGAGTGCGCCACGCGTCTGAGAGCCCCATATCCAAGATCTTCTGTTGCGTTTCCGGAGAAACCGAGCCCATTCCTGACCTATGGGAGTGAGTACTGTCCAGGTCCCCTTGCCATGTTAAGTTAAAGTCACCCATAAAAACTAAAGGCCCCTCCGCAAAGTCTATCAACCTTCCCAAAAGGTGTTGTAAGAAAGCGGCCTGGCCAGTGTTGGGGGCGTAGACCGCGACAAAAGTGCTAAGGTGTCCCTGTAAGTGCCCCTTCACCATGATCCAACGTCCGTCCTTGTCGTGTTGTACATCTAAAGGTTGAAATCGTGTCGTCGAGCGGAAGAGAAGTGCCACCCCCCTCTGTTTCGTGGACGCCGAGGACCTATATATCATCGGGTAGAGCTTGTGTCTGAGCCGTGTATCGTCTGTTCTGGTTAGGTGAGTTTCCTGCAGGGCCACGATATCTAATGTGTGATCTATTATGTATTTCCAGACCCGCTGGAGTTTCTGTGGGGAGTTAAGGCCCTGTACATTCCAAGTGCCGATAGTAACTGTCATAGCACCCAGGGGACGGAGCCACTCATATCGCCCAACGCTCTATTACTAGTCATCCCACCTTCTGTCCGAAGGCCCCTCCGGCCCCCCCTCCTCCTCTCGCATTGAGTTAACTTGCATTGTTGCAGTGAACCTACCACCCTAAAATTTAAAAAGCCACCACCATGTCTCCCCCTACCCCCTATACCCAACCCCCCAACACAACCCCAAAAACAACTAACTAAAATCCAACTAAAAACAATAATGAATATTGACATTACCCCACCATTGGAGTACATACCCCCCATAAATGCGGGAGGGCGGTGGGGGCCAAGGTCCCCGTCCGCCGCCACCTGGAGCATCAACAAAGCGAATACCTTTAGGAAGTACTTCCAGGGTTCCAGATAAGGTGACCCACCTGCCCCTCACAGTTAAAGCCGAGGCCCTTCCGCTTTGCCCCTATATCCCAGGACATCTGGCAGGGTCCTTTCATAATCATAGCATGTGAGCCCACTGTCCCCTCCTCATCGTGCATAGGTCGATGGGCTTCCTACTATGTGTCCCTCTACAACTCAACAGCGGTTCGCCCGGGTAGGCTCTGAACACTTACAGACTGGACGCTCATCAGTTCCAGCATCAATGGCAGTAACCAGCCATCCTAGAGAGTTTTAATACGACATCATCAGCGTCCTCTACGTGGCCTCATGGCCCATGTGGATGCATTTCGCTCCCCTCCTCGAGAGCCCAAGGATTTGTCTGTGGGTGGTTCCACGTCTGCAGCAGGAAGGCCCAGCATGTCCAATCCCATCTGAAGATCCGTGACATGGCGTTGTTTATTGTTAAGTTCGAAGCTGAGCCCAAACGGATAAGTCCACCTGTATCGAATCTTGTCGTTGCGCAGTTTAGTAGTGATAGGTCTGAACATCTGTCTCCGAGCTAGTGTTGCGGGGGCAAGATCTTGATAGAGCGCACATGTGTGATTCTGAAAGGAAACCGTATCCTTGGCTCTGGCTGCTGTA
Source organism: Calotriton arnoldi (assembly GCA_963921515.1). Classification (NCBI taxonomy): domain Eukaryota; kingdom Metazoa; phylum Chordata; class Amphibia; order Caudata; family Salamandridae; genus Calotriton; species Calotriton arnoldi. Next base: position 3,081,188 of record CAWUFW010000100.1, on the reverse strand, counting down.
AGCACTGCCTCCTTCACTCGAAAGGAGTGGAACTTGGCCAGGACATCTCGGGGCCTCCTCTTGTCCCCCTGTGGGGAGGGCCCCACACGATGCGCTCGGTCCAACTTAATCTTGAGGGGTTGAGGGCCCAAGCTCTCAGCGAAGAGCCCCTCCAAGAACGCATTTAAATCCGGCCCCTCCGCTCCCTCCTCCAGGTCCCGGATGCGAACGTTGTCCCTCCGGGCCCTGTTTTCTAAGTCCTCTGCCTTAAGTTGAGTTTGATGGAGCTGTTCCTTGAGCATCTGCACATCTTCGTGTAGCTCCGCCGTTTGTTTCTCCTGATCTTGCTGGTGGACCTCGAGATCGAGCACCCTCGTACCTACTGAGTCCACATCTTGTTGTATGGAGGTTAATTTTTCCGTGAGATCTGACCTTAACTGCTCCATAGATGCCTTAATGTCCTGGCCCAAATCCTTCCTCAAGTCGGATTGGAAGTCCTTGAACATTGCCACCAGCTCAGATTTCGTGATCGCCATTCCGGTAGTCGCGTCTTCGGTGGTCTCAGGGGTGCGTTGTCCCGAGATTGGAAAGAAGTCGGAGACTTTTGCAGACGCTCTGGACGTCCCCTTCTTGGGAGGCATACGGTCCCGTCCCAGCCTCCTCCAGCAGCCTCGCCGCTGCAGCGCGCAATGCCCCTCCAGCAAGAACGCAGCTCCGAATCTCCGCAGCGCAATGTCATCAAGCCTCGACCCCAGGATGGGCAAATGATCTGCGCTCCTCTCCTCCGGCCACCCCCCGTTTGCCGGGGCCCCCTGACTGTCACTGCAGGGTCCCCTGTGCTCTTCTTGGTTTCTTCTACTCGGCCCGCAGTGGCTCCCCGTTCCGCCGGGGCTAAGGGCAGGTACCCCAGTAGATCGCAACTTGCCCCCTAGGGTGTGGTAGCAGCATCCAGTATTTGCCCCGATAGGCCACAGCGTCTACAGGCGACAGGAGCCCGCTGCCAATCCCTCTATCGGGCCTCTCTGCCCCAGTCCATACACTTGCTCAGCTTAGGGGTTGAACCGAAATAGCGGTCGTCACTGGCCTCCCCAACTCGTGTTCCACCCTGCCAGAGGGCTCAGAAGGGAGCATCCAACGGGACGCCACTGCCTCAATCCTTCTTGTTGCTGCGCACCTGGGCCCCACGCATTCAATGGGTCGAGGTCCCTGTCTTTCCTGCCACGGGGGACCCCCAACCCCAGGGGGCCGCCGAGCGATCAGCAGGCGAGTGGGAGCTCCGGTCCCACATTCTTGGCGCCTCCGGGATACCTGGGATAATCACTACTGCATGGGAACTGGTCTGCTCAGCCCCCGCCAGCTATTGCGTCTTCTTCTCCGCCATTATAGAGTCAGGCAGATCACGGCCGGAACTCACGCCGCTTCAAGCTTCCCACTCTTCGGCGAACCGGACCATCACCAATCCCCCTCAGGCCTCCTTACTGCTAGGGCTCACGCTGGGTCAATGCGGTCCCCGCCGGAGTTGCCACAGCGCCCAGCCGTCGTCGCAACTAGTCTTCACCTGGCGGCCGCCATTTTGCCGGGCCCCCTGCCGCTCACATTAGGCTCGCGCTGCGCCTCCACCAGCGCACTCTGGCCTCTGTGAAGGCACCCGCCGAGCCCCCACACCTTCCGCTGCAGAGGTGGGTCGTTTGCAGCTCGTACGGTCCCTGGAGCACTTAGCAATCCGCTCCTAAGTCGCCCGCGGTCCGGGAGCCGAGACTGATTACGTCCGCTCGGCCATCTTTCCCGGCCACGCCCCCCCACATTCACATTTTAACCCTCTCTAAATGGATTGGTCAGACCACATCTTTACTCATTTCAAATGCCTAACTTTAACACACCCTCCTCACGCTTAACCTGAGACAGAAAGGTAGACTCTAGAAAACTCAAATACTGTGACAACAAGCATTGGCAGCATGTAGTGTGGCCTTCAGCGGTGCAATTGTGTTTTGGCTAGGCTTGTTAGTAGATCATTGTCATTGTCAAGGTGGATAAACTCTGGGGAATAGACTGCTGAGATGAAGCCTGAATATTTGGGGGGGGGGGGGGGGGGTGAGGTCTTAATTTCCTTTAGCCAATAGTGTTGGAAGGCGGCAGTGTATGTGAGTTTATTGAGGATTTCATTCAGGTTGAGCTTTCAGTCTAAGACCAATCCATGTGATTTGACAAATGGTTGTAGGGAAAGTGAAATGCCATGAAACCTCAAATAGTTTTGATTGGTGTTCAATACGGAGAGTCTTGTGGACTGCTATTTAGTATGGCTAGCTCCACGGACCCTCCTTTAACTTTCACACTGACTTCTGTATAACCCTGGGAGTGTGTTTCCCTGTCTGCTCCAAAGAAAGACATAATAGCATCTGGGGAATATTCCACACTGGAGAAATGGACATGGTTCCTAAAATAGGAAGCCATTCCTTAGATGTAGTGGTGGCTGCCACAAGCAAAAAGTGGTGAGGCGGGTGGAGAGGTGCAGAGGTTAATAATATATATATTTTTTTTAAAGGAACTTACCTGAAGCTGCCGGCTGCCTCCCGTGTCGTCTCTGTGTTCTTCCTTGTACCAGCAGGCAATGGGACAGCATCACAGACTCCCTGTGCAATCCCCGCGCTGCTCTCATGCTAGGAGAGCAGCACAGGGATTGGCTTGAGTAGGCTGATTTGACGCTCCGCTCTGGACAGGGAGTCTGTGCTGTTTCTCCATACCGGCTGTTCAATAGAGCCCGGTTGGAGAAACCTAAGTGCGCAAACCAGTCCTCCTCCCCCTCCCATGGCCCCAGCCCCACCCTACGCACGCTGGCTCAGCCAGCAGGTGAAAAATAAAACGATGATAGAGCATAGTTTTATTTTTCACCTGCTGGCTCCGAGGCAGTGGGGCGACGCTCCTCTGCCATTGTGGAGGAGCCGCCCCTGTTATTAGTATATGGTTATTAACTTACATACATACTTTGGAAAATATCCCTAATTTTTAAGAAAATGCAGGCCAATTAATTGTTGTTGAGACACTTAATATAAATTGTATGAATCTGTTTACTTTCCTTGGTTTTATCGGGAACCGAACAAAAACAGGATTACCCAGGAGGATACATATTTTCTGTAAAGAAGATATCTGAAATGCACGAAGAAAAAGGAAGTGTTGTTTCTTGAAGATTGTTATATTGGAACTGTTACAGCCTGATTGGTATGGGGCTGATGCTGGTTTTTCTAGAGGCTCATTGGACATGTAGTCCTCTAAATTGATATAATTTTAATTGTCTGCTAAGTGAATAAAAAAAGAAAAATATGCGAAATCCTCGCCTTTATGTCCTAATAGAATTGAAACTTTCTTTCACATTAGCTAGAAATTTTTCACTGATGGGAAATATCCTTTCACTGGTTCTCCTCGTACCTATCTAACAGGCACCAGTTTGTTCATATGGGCTCCCCCAGGTCCCAGACAATACCAATTACCTGCTTAGTTCTCCAGGGTTTAATCTTGTTCTCTGTGATCTTCAACCTCTACATGGAGTTCCTTAGGGTTCTACACTGATAGATAACATAAGCATTCACCAATACGCTGACTAAATACAAATTTGTTTGAATGTCTCCTCTATTATTGCTTGCATCTCATCCAGACTTGGATGTCCAGCACCTTCATGAAGATTATTCTCGCCAAAGCAGATTTTCTTGTCTTTGCCAAAAACAACAAGTTACAATTAGTGGAAACCGGCTCAATGTCATGAACCTGGATGGATGTTAATCCCAACTTTCACCCAATGCCATGTCTTTTGGATTCACCCTGGACACGGATCTCACTCTCAAGGGACACTTCGCCATGAAATCTAAAACAGCCTTGTGGTAGCTCTCCGTGGAAGAAAGCGGAGCCATTCCTTGCAGAAAGTGACTTCAGAGCTGCGGTTTAAGTGATCCTACATGCACAGCTGGATGGTGCCAATGCTCTGCTCCACTACCTCCTCGACTCCACACTGGACTCCCTTACGGGCATCCTACATGCATCAGCGCTCTTCATCAAAGGCCTGATAAACATGACAAGATCATGATCATCCTGCTGGAACTCCACCGACTGCCATTGCCAGCCTGCACTATCTTCACAACCTTCTCCATCATCTGCAAAGCCATGATGACCGACATCCCTGCGTATGTAGCCGACAAGCTACCTCTGGTGGCTCCCAGCACACCTGCAGCCAGGAAATCATCAGATTGGAGACAAAGAAATGCAAAAATGAAAAGCAAGGCAACAGGCTTTCTCTCTGCCAAGATCCAGAGTGACTTCCCCATATCAATCAGGACTAGCGCAACCCTGCCCCAATTTAGGAAACAGCTGAAACATACCTTTGTAAATGACAGTACATCATGATGCAGTAACAGTCCACTTTCGTTCTCCGAAACCGCCAACCTCCAAGAACACACCGACTGTGTCTTTGACTCTGTATAGCACTTCGCTGCCTTCCAACTAGGTTTGTACTATATAAATATCATATAACATACAAAAAAATGTGGTTTTAAGTTTATGGATAACAGGAATTCCATGCGTGCAACAAATGGAATAATATTCTGCAAAGTCACCATTCAAGAATGTGATCTTCCCAAATGATGCATGAACTCACTTTTGTTTGATAATAAGACAGAAGGCCTCTGAACATAAGAAAAAGAGTGCAGTGGAGTGAAACTTCTTCAGGGATGCTTCCACTTTTGTCCAAAGGATCAAATGGCAAAGCATCCTCTGATGCCACGTTAGTGTTCCTTGCCAGTCTGAGCAGTAGTAAATCCATTTTTACTATATCGGGAAAGTTATCATCAAAACCCTGCGACAGACACAGCTTGTGCAGGTAATGTAGGACCACAATATTTCCCAGTGCTGCCTTCTCCTTGAGGATCAGGGAGCAAATAATGGGCAGGGGCAAAACAACCAGTATCACTAACCAGCAGCCGGGCCAAGTGTCACTTGTCGGGATTAGTGAAACGAAAAATTGTGCATTTTCTCGCATCAGCGCACTTCAATGAATTGTCACGCAAACTGGTGCTCTCAGAAGTCAGCCTGGTCCCTGGAATGCACTATGCAGGCCTGTGCTTGCACCCTACCAGAATTTAGTTTCTGCCATGGGTTGAGGGAAGGGATTCACGGTAACCAAGATAACGAGTATTCCATTATTTATGCCTTAGTAGGCCCTCTCAGCGTTGTTGTGAGCTCTGTTCTCAGAGGCAGTGATCTCTCATGGCTGTATGGAGCCGTGCAGCTCAGCTTGGAGACAGGACCAGCCAAGCAGTAATTTCGTTCACCGAGTTGTGAAACCATGTACCCACACATGCCATGTGTGAGCCTCTAGCCATCAGCTTCTTGGCTGAAAAGAACCCAACGCCCAACGAGTGTCCTGAGATGTGTGGTTCCTAGGGAAGTCTCAGAGACTGAGCACACTGACACAGAAACAAGATCCTTATTGATTTGAAGAATAGCGCGTTGAACACTCAGTAGGGTGAAATCTATCACTCACCAATGCACCCTTTACAATAAATAAATAAAACTCAGTCCACTTTGGTCCCTGTATCACTCACATGAAGTACAGCAGCACATTTTTCCCACCAAATCCTGATTGCAAAGATTGGTCTAAGTAGACGTGCATGTTTTTCTAAAGAGAGATTGTAATACAAAATGAAAATGTGTGTTATCATAGAGAGTTAGGTACCCTGGGTTTTAAACACAGTTGGTGGGGCTCCAACAGAACCCCCAGCCGCACTACAGTCTGAGCATGACTGGATGCGGAGTGAGGCAAACTCTTACCACACATCAAAAGTAAGTTTAGGGAGACTCAGTGCAAGGTTCCAGTAAAGAGCTGTCTCTGTTGTCAATGTGTGTGCTACACCAGCGAAGGCAGTGCAGGTGCTCTGAACCATGGGCAGCATTAAAACAAGAAGCTGACTAGTGCACGTGGTGGACACTATGTAGGCTAGGCTGCTTAGCACTGGCCTTACCAAGAAAACAAAATGCATGCGATTAGTAAGATTCCCCTAAAAAATAAATACTTCATCATAATTATAAAATATTATACATAGGTGGTGATCAATGTTCCCTCTAATTATTTTTCTCTGTGTGCGCCAACAATATTGTTTGTGGGCACAATTTGCCTCTCATGCGTCAAAGCTCCTTCCCACATTCAGCAATGATAATAAATGGCATATTACACCCTAAACATCTGCTACGTACATATGTACTACATATATATATATAAAGTCAGAAGATTTAAATAAGCATAGAGAGGATTAAAAAAAAAAAAAAGGTGGAAACTGTTCAACATTCCTCCTTTAAAATAGAGCACACAGTTTGAAGAAAAGTATGTCTGGACAAAGGTGAAAGGAACAACTGATGGGTGGAATGCTGAATCAATGTCAAACATTCAACCCCAGTACAGAGATCTGGGCCTAAATTCATAGTTATTTTTGCTCACCATGCAATTCCACTTTGGACCCAGCCATATGCAAATCAGTCTTGACCCTGCTCCCCATGGGAACAGTCCAGCCTGAACTACCACTGGACAAATGTGGGGTCACACAAGTGCTTCAACCTCTTCAGTACTGAAGCCCTTTCTCTGTCCAAGCATCACTGGGTAATAGTGTTAGCACTGTATTAATGGAGACATGCTTAACCAAACAGTAAGTACGCGTTGGCAAAGCCAACAGGTCTGGAATTGGCTGCCAGCCTTTTGGCTTTGTTAATGCTGGTTTTATTTTGTCATGACTTTATTATCGGAGGAGTTGCAGCGCCCTTACCAATATAAAAAAAAAAATGCAGAAAAGCAACAAAATAAATTTGTATCAGAAAGCTCACATTGCCTTAGTGAAGGTAAGCACAATTTATGTGGGTGTGCTCCTTCTTAAGAGCAGAATGGCATTAAACATAACGAAATTAATCAACGGCTGAACTGGGCTGACCATTGCCCATGCTCTAGTAGGCAGAAGAATAATTGTGAATGACACAACAGACCAACGAATGAAGAGGATTAGCGGAAACCCCATAGAAGTATGTATATAACATATTATTATGAGGAAAACAAAATTTCTTGCCAAGTAGCAGACCTGAAAACGTAATTCTCCCCATTCTACTCTAAACATGCAAAAATTCAGTTCATTATATGGGATCTCCAAATATTGTACATTTCTGAGTAAAAATGTATCTGAATAGGTGAGTGAGAGGCGAACACTGCTAAGCAAAACTAGCATATTTTTCATTCGAGCCTCATGGTGCTACTATTCTCAATCATGGGGTTTGTGAGAAATGAAAGTAAACATCTCTACAAAAGCTCAAACTGTCCTTGCCGTTGTCGAACCCATAAAATGCAGCCCATCTAATATGGCAACTTCACTTTGCCTCTTCTCCACTGAAATCTGTAAAATATCTAGAGTAATGTTTTCAATAGGGATCAAGGTGTGGTTTATCTGTTGTTTTATAACAATTTCAAAGCACACGCATAGTCCGTGCACTCATTAGAAACATAAAAAGTGCAAAATGTCAGCTTACCTTGAACATTAGCCCCATTCAATTGCAGAAAAAACATTATTTGATTAAGTTAGAGGACACATAGATTACTATTTACGGACAATGAGGGTTATACTTCATGTGCAAATCTCAAATCTAAAATGTAGGAACCTGCAGATTTATATTTTAATTGACTCTTTATGAAGCTTATTTTAAGGTTCGGTATTTATACAAATCAACCTCCCATTATCGACCTCCCCTATAAATAGTACAAATGAAAATGAAGCAACATATAAAAAGATCTATTGAAATAGATTTTTTACAGCATATCATTTAAGGATCGACACACTTTAAATATACTTAATTAAAATTGCCACAAATAAGCACAATGGAAATATGGCATGTAAGATACCAGAAAACTTGGCAGCAATGAATCGGCTTGTACCTGCTGAAGTCATCACCCATCAGCAGAGCTGCAGAGGATGGCTGTAGAACTTCCTATAGCCACAAATTATATTGAATACGGGCCAATACCCCAACCAGTACTTCTCCACGTACTTACTAACCATGTCAACGTCCCCGTTATCACCCCCAGGGACAGGCATCTCCTCCCCGTCAAGCCCTGGGAACTTAAAGGCAGAAGTTGTCTGCAGCTACAGGTTGACCAGTCTGCACAGTAGGTTTAATGAAGCACTGCAACAGATTTGCAGTCATGGGGGCAGAGGTTGCCCAACATATTATTGGGAAGAAGGGGAACAGCATTCTAACTGGAGGAAAGGCTTACTTCCCTCATCATAGAATGCCTCTTTTTGGACCTGTGCCTTCTTTCCTCAATCAGATAACGAGAGCCCCGAAGGGATGCTGGGAAGAAATGATAGGCTTTTGGTAAATGTTTTCCCTCCATAAAAACAAAATACAAAAAAGTAGGCACCAACTGTGACAAGTAGAACCTCATCCTCCGTTTGAAGGCACTACGGATACAAATAGCTGCGTCCAAAATCTCTGAAATGGCAGCTCGTCAGCCTCACGCGGATAACCCGCATGCAAAATCCTGACAGTCTAGCAATGTAAGGGAGTTCTGCCCAGGAAAAAGTGTAAATATGCTGCAAGTATGCCTATGCTAGCCCAGCAGAGTCACAGAAGGCACAGCCCACAGCTGCCAAGGGTGTTTGACCCAAGTAACTGCTCACAGCACAAGCCGCCAGTGCAGACCCAGCAGTCCAGTAGCAAAGCCTGCAGTCTGAAATACACTCTGTGGAGAAGACAAAAGGGACAATATCAAAAGTAGTACCACTTACCTGCACACAAAAGTACTGATGGACCCTAATAAGAGATAGGAAAAAACAATACGTGTTGTTCTTGATCAGCTCCTCCATAGCATAAGAGCCCAGCTGAGGGGCAAGAACTGGTTAAAAGAGAAAAAAGCGGATTTGCATGCAAGACGCCATTCCTGAGGATGATTTACCTCTTCGGTGATGAGGAAGAGGAAAGAGTTGATAATGGATGCAGCAAGATAAGTCTCCTTTTGGGATTCACTTCAGAAAGAAAAAAACATTCTACTGAATAAGCCATCACAAAGTTATGGATGGGAAGGCTTGATTCAGTCTGAAGCATTGCTAACTCTTCTGGCCCGGTTGGGTAGTTTTTTAGGTGATTTGTGCCAATGAAGACAGGAAACAACTGTATGGCAGCAAAGCATGACCCCACCACAAGGCACAGTCTAGCCCCACCAGCTGGGGCCATGCCCATGTGAACGGGAACACAATCAAACCATTTCGGCTGCCAAAGTAAACAAGAGAAGAGACGGCCCAATAATACCACTAAACCTCACTCACAAGAATGAGATGAAGAGCGAGGAGTCACCCATGCAATACAGAGTTTTTGAAAAGACAGTGTCCTCAATTGTACTGGGTCCCTCCCCAACAGCCAGCATTTAGGGCAAAAGTTATAAATAACGTCTCAATTTAAGAAAATAAATAGTGGATATATATTTTCTGATTTCTCTGTGTTTTTGTACTCAGTAACAAAGTTACATCTCAGTCTTGCTCCGTGTGGTCTCTGGGCTCTCGTTGATGTAGAATGCAGTAAAGATGCCATCTAAAATCACACACAATGTCTGCCAAACCAGGTGTCAATGTCAAATCACACATCTATTATCCGAGGTCTGGGCTTGAAATCCACATTTTGAACTCCAGCCTGATCCAAAAGGGAGTTTATTGGCATGTGGTCCAGCCTGTTGCTATCCAGGTGCATGAAGTGCATGTTGTTCCCTAGAAGAAAGAGAACATTACAATTTAATAATTAAACATTTTGTATTGATATAACTAAACAATTGTAACTTTTACAATGAAAAAACACATCGTAGATTTCAAAAAGACCCTCCTACCATGAAAGTCAAATACTTTTATCTTCAAAAAATACATTTTTAAAACAAACACTGGCAAAGCCAATGGGTCTGGTCTTGGCAGGATGGTGCGAAGTTTAATTTAAAAAAAAGAAAAAATGCAAGATTATGCCACAAAAATAACACGGAAAAAAGAAAATATGTCGCCACCTGGCTGCCATATGCTTGCAATAAAAAATTGCAATTCAAGAACATTCAATGAGAGGACTGTTTAACTAGTGATGTTTTTTAATGATAAAGCCTTCCAGTTGTACAGTGCATTTTTTAAAAGTATTATTGTTTGTTACACAGACAGGAATAAACCACAATTTAACTAAGCACTGAAATCGAAGGAAGCTATAATGTTCCTCTTGTTGAGCGCTACCAGGAATGCCTGTTGGATCAGGAACCACCGGTACTCCTGGGGAATGGATGGATCTGGAGAAGAGTCGGGCAATGGAAAGTGGGTGATGGAGTCAGCAAGGTTTTGTTCTTTTCTAGGTCTGCCCACAATTTGGAAACAATAGTACTGCAAGTGAAGACCCCACCTCTTGATCTGTGGCAGCATTTTCACTTTCAGTTATCCAAAGATGGTGAAGAGCGCAAGATGGTCAGTAACAATCATGAACCACTTTCAAAGACAAACAAGTAAACATTTTTGTAGGCCCGCCCTCTAGCAAGAGACTTTTTCAGCCTGACAGTATGCTATTTCTGGTTAGGTGAGACTGGGATTGACACAGAAGAGGGTGGAGCATTATTTTATTAAAACATCGGTCTTTGTGCAGTGCATACCATGAACTAATGTATTTTAAAGGTTTTTTTGAAATGTGATGATAAAGAGAACGGACACCCAATGAAGTAAAGTAATTGTCATACTTTGTTTTGCGATGTGGAACATAAGGGGATAACCAAAAGGCCGGACCCCTGATGGGATCAATGATGTCCTATGAAAGATGGCGATTGATCGCTGCCTGAACTTGCTTTTCGATGTTGAAAGATCTCCCCTCTGAAATACTAAGTTACTGGCATGACATTTTCATATATGTAAGGGCGAATCTGATTTCTTTTGAGTTTACCCATTCCATAGAAGAGTTCAGGAAACAGTGTGGTGACACTGGACCACTCAGATGTCTCAGTTTGTACAATTAATTGGCATACTACCTGCAGCAGGTCGAGTTAAACTGCCATATGAAAACTCAGAATGCAGTCTATATCTGCGTCAATTACATTCACAATTCTTTTAAATTCACCATGTCTGACATCATGAGATGATGTGGTTTGAAAACAACTTTTGCAAGCCAAAGGCACACGTCTAAATACTAGCATAAGGAAGAAGATATTTTGTAACTTTTCAAACTTCGTGCCTATCATCAAATTTATGATGGCTCCTGCATCAACGAAAACAAGACAATTTATACCGTCAATGTCCTGTACCAGTTCTCTGATGCCATCATCCTCAGTAACAAGACTCTTGTGGCTAAAGAATATTTTCGCAATGAAGGGTGGCGTATGCCCTCAATGTGCAGAAGAGCTGCTGCCTGATCCCATTTCAGTTATCTCACTTGGTGTTGTGATTTCCATGAAGGATCCGTTTTGTTTTCGTTTGCAAAGGCTATGGTTTTCACAGGAACCCTGGACTGATCTAGAATGGCAAAGTTGGATATGTCCTTTTCTGTTAGATGCATTGTATTTCTCTTGAAGTGGCGGGTAGTGTCAAGCGTGGCGAAGACGGTATCCACAGCAGGGCCAGTCTCCTCTTGATGCTTATGTGCACAAGTGTTTGATGCAAGAGGACAATCACAACAGCTATCCACAGTATGTTGTTTATCCATTGCTTCAGCCAAAACATGTGCCGAGAGAACTGCACTAGCTAAGGTCACACTGTCTTCAAGTTGCTTATGCTCCTGAAAGAGTCTTTCCCTTGAACTTGAGGATTTACATGCAGCTATGAGCTGAACATATTTTGACAAAGTCTACTTTAATTCTGTACAAGTGCCAGTGTCAGCCAAAGAGTTCCAAGGCAATGTCGTGGAAGTTAGAGAAAACAGGTGCCCTTTCATCTCCGTTGCCAAAAGGGTCAATGTAGATTTGGAAGTGCTTCACCCACTGCGCTCATCTTGGGGCCAGACTTCACGATTCAACTGTGTTTAAAGGAGGAGGAATGCCCACTGCAACAGCATCTTCAGCTGCATGGTCAATGTTGGTGGCATCTTTGACACTCAAGGCTTCCGCACACTTCCCTTGGGCGAAGCAGCATCCACTTTGGCTGCATAAAGAACAATGGCATCCTCCTAAGATAACATTACTGCAGAAACAGCATACTATGACAGCCAGCAGACTTGGAGTACTCACAGGGACAAACATGGAGGCAGAACTGCCTCATTACCAGAATAGAATTCAACAAACACTGACATGAGCACCAGGTGCAATCAATATCACCATTACTGCAACGTCAGGCGCCTTCAGTAAACACTTTCCGACCCTTAGCCTGTTGCATACAATCACTGGCATATGCCACTCAGCCTAGACCAGATCCCTGGTTTATGGCTGTGCCCAGGTGTAATCATAGGACCACTCATTAGATTGCCTATTCAACCCTCATATCGGCACACCTTAGGTAGTCAGCCCAGATTTTCTTTTCCTGAGCCCCTCCAGGTCTACCGACCATATCCATTCGACAATTATAGCTGACTGCTTGAAGCCTGTCCCCCATTCTTGGCGGTATCGGGTCTGTCCATTGTTTACACATCTCCCTCCTAGCCAAAATGATCAGATAAAACAGTAAAGCCTGCTGTGACCATAACTGCAATTTTCTGGGAGAAATGCCCACCCCCATTAAGACCAGAGTTGGGCTCAAGATTATATTCGTCCCGAGGATATCCCCAACCACCTCCTCAACAACCAGCCAGAAAGATTTAATCTCTGGACATGTAAAAAAAAACATGTAAGTCATCCGCTTTTAGAAGGCCACACCTAGAACATCTGGGGTAGGTTCCTGTACAAACTTCGCAATCTTTTGAGGAGTCCAATACAGTCTATTAATAGTGAAGAAGTGATTACGTTTCAGGTTGGCAGGCTTAATCACTGAGTAAAGTAATTTTTAAGATCTTTCCCAGACTTTTTGTGTCTCCGTCCCATGAACATCTTCTTCCCAGACTGAGTACGGGGCCTTCAATTTTCTATCTTCTGTGTCATGCAGCCTCCAATACCACTGAGCCCCCTCTTTAGCCTTTGGAGCTCCTCCATCCTGCAATTCTGACTGGAACTCCCACACTCCACCTATCTCCTCTAAACTGGCCGTGAACCAAGAAGCCAGCTGAATATATTTAAATCTAGAAAGGGAGTTCTGGGTCTTAGCTGCGAAAACTTCCCAAGAGAGAATGCTCTGAGTTGTTACTAGCTCCCCCCAAACCTTAATCCCTGCCCCGCAGGGTAGCGCTCAGCCCGTCCTTCATACAGTCCGGAGTGCCCGGGGAGTCCCAAGTTGGTAAGTAGTAACCCATATCCAATCCCTTCCTCACCTCGAGCCAGAGGAGGAGAGCCGCCTTCAAGACCTTCAAGCAAACCTTCTTAAAAAATGTCTTTGCACCAAATTTATACAAGAATCCTTCAGAATCACACTCCCTTACCATCTCTCCCAGCACTGCCCCCCATGTTGAGGCCACTGGTTTAACCAGAAGCATCCTGCAGTTTAACTGAAAGGCCATACAATAAAGCTTCAAATCTGGGAGGGCCAAGCCCCCCTTCTCTAACCTACGGCGTAGCTTTTTCCATGCAAGCCTGCCCTACATTTCTCCCCCCCCACCCCACCCCCCCCAATGCCCATATGAAGCCTCCTATTTTTGCCGGAATCCTATCCAATACAGAGACTGGAAAAGATAAAGGAATACAATTAAACAAATAAGTCAGTTTGGGTAATATCACCATTTTGACTAAATTGACTCGCCCATATATTGTGAGCGGGAGGTTCCTCCATCTAGACAGTAAACTGTCCACCTCCTTTGGCACCCTCTCCAAGTTGAACTTCAGGATAGCCTCCAAGGGGTTTAACATCGTGATACCCAGATACCTAATCTCGGCTTGCACTTTCCCTTTCCAGACTGGTGTATTCCAACACATCACCTCTGACTTCGCATTATTCACTAAATACCCTGAGAAGGCCCCAAACTCCTTTACCAGAAACTCCACCCTAGGGATAGTGCTTACAGGGTCTGAGGTGTAGATTATTAGGTCATCCGCATATAGCGCAATCCTATTGTTGAACTGCGATGCTGTGAAGGGAATGACCTGCCCATCAGTGTGCAGGAGCTGTGCTAGTGGCTCAATACAGATATAGATATAGATATTATACAATAATGGGGAGAGGGTGCAGCCCTGCCTAGTACCCCCTGAAATGGAGAAATTCTCAGTGAGTGAGCCATTAAGGAGGATCCTAGCATTTGTTTTCTCGTAGAGCCCCTGTAACATAGAGACAAAACGAGGACTAAAACCCAAATCAGGTCGTCTACGAATGATTTAGCACTGGGTGTCCCATGAACATGCGGTGTACTAAGGGCGAAGGAGGCGGCCCCCTTCCGTCCGCGATCCGGTCCCAAGCGAGCGGCTCTACGCACCGGCCCCAAAGAGGCCTGGAACAACTCTTTATTGTAACTATTTACAGAGACTAGCAAATTGCTGGCTTAATTACTGGTAACATGTACTGCTCTGCTTCGTTGCTTTCTCATCTCCAAGTCTAGGGAGGCTCCGATTCTTTTCAGATACACTACCTTCTGCCGAGCACAAGCAGCAGCAGAACTGGTGTAGCCACTGGGGTGCTACCTGAAGGTTCCTATGGGGCCTCCAGGCCTAGGCTACCGCAGCCTGGAACAGCAGAGCCTTGAGTCTGATTTAAGAAGAACATTTAGTAATGGCTGGAAGTACTGCACCTTTGTGAAAGTCTGTTCAACTACTGTCTGACTCAAGAGGAAATCTAGTTATGGCTGTGGTACCATATCTTTGAGGAAGATTCTACACGGACTTACTCTAGACTCAAGAGGGACTTCCAATAACGGCTTGCAGTACAGCGGTATGTGCAAACATTCCAAGTCCTGCCATTTCCCAACTTTGCAAAGAACTTCATCCACCCTAATGAGATATATATGAATTGAAAGAATGAAAGCACTGTACTCCAGCTACAAACTCACACATTGTCATTAATGTTATACAGTAGGCTCTCTAGGAGATTTAAGGTCATTCCAGACTGAGACGCATCTTTAAATAGTTATGTTGGCTATCACAGAATGGAATTACATGCTCTGTGAGGTTTGAGATGATCACAGGCTCTCTGGTGTGACTTGTTATTGAATTGCAGGGGATCACTCAAGCTACATTCTCTTTTATGTGCATCAACATCTGGTGTGATTTACTGTGCTAACACATGCAAACATTTGTGTGTGTCTACGTGAGCATATTAAAGCCACGCCTACTTGCTTTGCCAATACTTTTTTGGGGAAGTAGCAATCCTGGAGAGCTAGTGCTAGTAAAAAAATACAAACAATTAAAGTTACATGGTTTCAATAGTGTGCCTACTCTAGTTATTACCCACAAGCTGACAGACATAATGTAAACCACTGAACAATACCTCTGCTTTTTTATAAACGAATATTGCATTATCGTGACACGCATACTGGATATACATTTTTTACAACATTTATACTAGTTGGCTGAAAATTAAATTCACTGAAACAGATGGAACACGTTCAGTATGACATTACTATTTAACTGGAGGAAAGAAGGAATACAATTGTCTTGATGCAGAGAACAGATGTTCACAACCTGCAATTAAAGTAGGTTTATTTATCATTAAACCCATTTTGTTACATTCTGTACTTCGCTCCAAATATGTCGGCCACTTCATCACCCAGTAATAATACAATCACCACAAACTATTGGTCAGTCCCTATGCATTTAATTTCTCCTTACTTCAAATTTGCTTCTACAGCCATGCTTTGACCTATGGAATTTCAATCCATCTCCCATTTTGCTTGATGAAGTGTTGGAGTGTGAAGCACATACCCTCCTTAACTCTATGTCTGGTGCATCAAGTTTGTAATACTTAATTCACTGAAAGGATGACAGACAAGGGGAAAAGGCATCAGATGTGCCTGATCCTTGTTTTTGCTATAAGCATTTTGTCACCACCTTATGGAAAGATAGACATCCCTGTAGCTTTCACTGTGCCCTAAGAGAGAGTTGCATCAAGAGTAGGTGGAGCCATCTACCTACCAACATGGTGTTTAGTGGACCTGGCCAGTTACTTACAGTGACTAAGGGCCTGATTTAGAGGTCGGCAGACTGGTTACTCCATCACAAATGTGACAGATATCCCATCCGCAGTATTACAAGTGCATTATATCCAATGGCACTTGGAATACGGCAGACAGGAAATACGTCACATTTGTGACGAAGTAACCTGCCCACCGAAATCTAAATCAGGCCCTTAATTTTTTATTGTGCACACTATGGCAATGAAAATGTGGTTCAGCATGGGAGTGGAGCTGGATATGTGCTGGTGAGTAATGCGCTGGCTCCGATGGCACTACAGACATTTCCAAATAGTCACTTGCCACTTTTCATAGCTGGTGCCTACAGTATATTTATGCATCTTGATTTAGAGAAGATTGACTGCTGCTGACCTCATTTCAAAACGTAGGCTCAGAGAGAATAATTATAATCCAGGCCACAGAGTCTTGAGCCCTAAAACAAGTGTTTTAGCTTCCACCATGGCTTGTTCGTACTTTATGGGTAAGAAGGAATCGCACAAAAAAGCTGGCCTAATCAACACTAGGTCGATGGTAAAACATGCTATTGAGATACAAGATTTTCGAATTTCCTCTAGTCTAGACCTTTTATTACGGAAACCTGGACAAATTACTTTATCGCTATCAGATATTGGTCACGCCTGTCCCCCTGGCTTTAAGGTTATTAATTTGTCATGTTTTGCCAAGACCGGGGAAGCTTAGCTATTATTTTAAAACAGCTTAAAGTCAAAACTTTAGACCTCAGTTCAATATCCAAGGCTGAATTACTGCGATTTACCGCTGCATAGAAAACTAAAATAGCCTTAGCTTAGGTGGTATAGCCCTCCATGGCATGAAACTGATTTTGTGGATGCACTAGCTGAGGACATGAAACTGATTTTGCAGATGCATTTGCTGACTTTCTAGCAAGTGGTTCATGATCCTATACATTGGGCTGTACACGTGTTAGATTACATTTTTTGTACACCTGACCTTGCTTCTTGTGGCCAGATGTCACCATTGGTTTGGAGTGATCACTTTATGATATCATTTAATATAGTAAGTGATCATGGGCTAGGAAACTTGCTCCAAGCTAAAGCAGCCATGGAAGATATACAACATTGGGCTAAAGTACGGAATTTGCTGTGGTATCTATCTGCTCTACTTTCACTAGACTTGTCAGCTCCTTTTGATACAGTGTCACATTCCAAACTCACAGAAAGATTTTGTTTCAGTCGAAGTTTGTGACTGTGCCACACAGGGATCCTAGCTCGGTCTCACTCTCTTCAACATCTACGCTTGCCCTTTGCTACACTCATAAGCTCTTTTGGTTTCTGATTTAAGAGTTATGCAGATGACACTCAATTAATTGTCTCATTGGACAGTTCCTCTCCTGGTGCTATAGCTACTTTTCAGGGATGTATACTCACAGTAGCACATTGGCAAGTGGACAACTCCTTATAGTTCAATTCAGATAAAACTAAGGTCCCTCTGACCCCTATCACAAGTTCTCCCCAAAGCCTTTCTATCAACTTTTGGTCCCCTGACCTAGATGAACCAGTTACTTACCTTTGGTAATGCATTATCTGGTACAGACAGGATCTAGCCGCAGATTCCTTACTTTAGAATCCTTCCCAGGCATGAGACTGGATCTGGAATTTTTTTCCCATAGCACGTCCGTGCGTTGGTAGAGGGCATCACGCGACTCCGTATTGACGTCGTCCACCAGATGCAATGTTGACGGAGTCCATATAACTCCCTCGCCAAAGTCAGTTTGTTCCATGACTATTTCCCGCGCTCAAAACGTGATACCACATATAGAAACTGCCTATTGAAACAGTGTAGTAAAATAAAAGACACCCTTGTGCAAATAATCACTGAATTCTCCCCCCCCCATTTTTAAGGAAGTGAATGACCATAACAAAATCGTTGCGACAAAAGAAGACTCAGTTCGCAGAGCTGGGAGGACGGGAGGCTTGTTAAGGAATCTGCAGCTAGATCCTGTCCCTACCAGATAATGAGTTACTGAAGATAAGTAACTTGTTCATCTGACAGAGACATCTAGCCGCAGATTCCTTACTTTAGAAACAAATGCCAAAAGCCAAACCATCCCAGGAGGAGGGTTTGCGTACTGAAACCATGAAAAATCTCTTACTATAACAAATCTGGTCCAGAACAAGAGAAAAAGACCAGACTTTTATAATAATTTAGGTGAGCAATAACATACTCTATCACATAAAAACCTGTGGAAGGAACTACACGTAAGTAAAGTCATAAGACATTTAAACCATGGGAATAAAATACCCATGTTAGTATGACGAATCTGTGTCAGAAGCCAACCAACAGTATGAGTATAAAACTATTTGCACCCTTAACGGGATACGAACCATACATCATCACCTCTCAATAACTGTGGACAGATCCACAGTAACAAAAGTGATAAAAACATTAAACGCATGGGGATAACATTACCCCTAACAATAAGACGTTGCCAAATGACCTTATGAAAATAAGCCCATATGGTCTTATAAACAGGCTCAAACCATGTGTTTGAACCTGTGGAACACAAAGCAGCAGACCATGCCACTGAGCAATACCTTTATGCCATACAAAGTCCCGTCCTCGCCAGGATTCCCCTGCAAATTCCAAAGAGAAAAATCCTTCTCCCGTGGAGAAAACATAACAAATGTTCTTATCAAAAAGAAGGTGAAGACAACAATAGCAACTATTGGCATAGAAGCAGTTTTTCCATAGGAAAAAGAACTAGATTTGATACAAATATCTCTAGGATATATATATATATATATATATATATATATATATATATATATATTCACTGAAAAAACCATAGGTTTTAGGGACAGTTATAGTTAGTTGGACATTGCACTCGTACAAAACCCGTGAAATTCCCCCGTTATAGTTAGTCCAGCTAACTATAACTCGCGCCCGCAATGCACTGCTGATGTCACATATTACATCACTCATGACATGGTCAGTGACATCACTGATGACATCTCAAATGACATCACTGATGACATCACTGATGACATCTCAAATGACATCACTGATGACATCACTGATGACATCATCCAGTGACTGTGTGTTTCTGTAAAGTTTATATATTTTTAATATATATAGGAAAAGACGTATTGAAGAATGAGTGGGTGTGTAAGTGTCTGTATGGATGATTTAGTAGGTGCGTGACTGACTCTATAAGTGAGTGATTTAACGTATCTTACTGAATGCATGGGTTAGTGACTAAACTGGGTGAATGTCTGTATCAGTCTGTCTGTTGCTGTGTAAGTGGCTGCATGTGTTTGTGAATAGCTACATGAGTGTCTATATGAGTTATTGAATGCTTGTCTGAGTATCTGTATGGGTGCCTGAGTGTTTGTGTGGGAGGGGTGTGTGCAACTCTGTGCATAGATGTGTGAGTGGGTGATTCACTGGGTGGATGGTTTCAAGAGTGCAACTGTGATAGACTGTATGGGTGGGTAAGTGTGTGTAAGAGTGTGTTAGTGAGTGAATGTATGTCCCAGTGGTACATGTGTGAGTAACTACATATGTGAAAGGCAGTATATATGTGTGTTGGAGTATATAAATAGCTATAAGCGAGAGTGAGTGATTGTGATAGTGGCTGTATGGATGAGTGTGTGCTTGTATCAGTGATTGTATAAGAGCGTAAGAATGTGCTACTATTTGTATGAGTAAGTGAGCTGGTGTGTGTATAACTGTATAGGTGAGTAAATGGTAGTGTGTTTAATTATTTGCATGACTGACTAGGTGTGTGAGTACCTCTATGGATGAGTGGCGGTGTTTGAGTGTCTATATAGGAGTATGAGTGCATATGATAGTCCTGTACTGAGTGACCGTAAGTATGAGTGACTGTACGGGTGAGTGAGTGGATGTGTGCGTAGACCTAAGAATCAGTGAGTGGGTATGTAGTTATTGGTGTTGGAGTGTCTATGGTTTTGCGAATGGCAGTCTGTAATTTAGAGTGGGTGTATCAAAGGTTATATTAGGGTGTGAGGAGGTGCATCAGATTATCACGTGGATGATGTCATCAGTGATGTCATTTGAGATGTCATCAGTGATGTCATCAGTGATGTCACTGACCATGTCATGAGTGATGTAATATGTGACGTCATCAGCAGTGCATTGCGGGCGCGAGTTATAGTTAGCTGGACTAACTATAACGGGGGAATTTCACGGGTTTTGTACGAGTGCAATGTCCAACTAACTATAACTGTCCCTAAAACCTATGGTTTTTTCTGTGAATTTCAAAGGTTTTTAAATGCTAATTTGTAACTATAACATGTCTGAAACCTATGGTTTTTTCAGTGAATTTCAAAGGTTTTGTAAATGACAATTTTTAAATGTATTAATTGTTATATAAATTTTTTTCATACTGATTTCCAAATTTTTAGAAACAATTTTTTTTTACATATTTTATTTTTTAAATTACATTGTAATTACATTATACATTACATTACAAAAATACTTTCTCAGAATGAATTACTTTAGTTTAATTACTTTGCACATAGGCAATAGACTTTTAAGTACAGTAGTTACAGTTGTTGCAATGGGCAACACATTTTCAAACACAATGCAACATTCAGCTCAATGTGAATTTCTAGTTAAATGCAATTAGTTACTTTATGGATTACTTTTCTAACCACATTACTGGATCCTAGATTCAGTCCTGGGACATCTCCTGTAAACAGTTGAGTAAAAGCGTTTTGGTTACAGTCGTGATTTTTAAGGAATATTATTGTACTTTAAAAGTTGACAGAAACTTTTTCTCATAGAATCACCAATGTTATCCTATGGAAGGAAATTCACTTAGAAGTTAAAAACTGTTATCGTTACTTTTTCTTACTCAGTGTTGGATCCTGGATCCAGCACTGGTGCATCTCCTGTAAACAGTTGAAAGAATGCGTTTAAGTCATACAGGCGATTTTTTAGGAATATTTGTAGTTTGTGAAAATCGACACTTTGAAACTTTTCTGCTGAAAACCAGACAATGGATTCCTATGGAAGGAAATTCAAGTTACTGGTAAGTACGGTTAAAAATTACTTTTCAGGATCAGTACTGGGCTGAAAGATGCAGCACTGAGGTCTCTCCTGATAACAGGTGAGTAAATTAGAATTCGGATTTCAGCTGATTTTAGAGGAATATTTGTATGTTTCAAAAATCAACACTTAGAAACTTTTTCAGCAAAAAGCAGGCAATGATATCCTATGGAAGGAAATTCAAGTTACTGGTAAGTACGGTTAAAATTACTTTTCAGGATCAGTACTGGGCTGAAAGATGCAGCACTGAGGTCTCTCCTGATAACAGGTGAGTAAATCGGAATTCGTATTTCGGCTGATTTTAGAGGAATATTTTAAAGTTCCAAAACTCCACACTTAGAAGAATTTCCAAGTGAAACCAGTCAATGTTAGCCTATGAAGGAAATTCAAGTTACCGGTAAGTACGGTTAAAATTACTTTTCAGGACCAGTACTGGGCTGAAAGATGCAGCACTGAGGTCTCTCCTGATAACAGGTGAGTAAATCAGAATTCGGATTTCGGCTGATTTTAGAGGAATATTTGCACAATGGTGAAGGGAGGGGGCGGGGCCTGAGGTGACATCTGTGCAAACGCGCCCGTGGCGCATTTTAAGTTGGGGGATTAAGTCCCCTTGAATCATGAGGGTCCCTACGGGCCAACTAGCCCACCAGGAACCTCCAGTATGCGCCAGGGGCTGCGTTGCAGAGACATTTACAGAGGCCAAACCCCTTTTACACCTCTCTGCAACGCAGCTCTGTGGCGCTTTCTGGACGTACCTGTTGGGCTAGTTGGCCCCCAGGGACCCTCAGGATTGAAGAGGATTTAATTCCCCATCTTAAAACGCGCCACGGGGCCTGTTTGCACACATGTCACCTGAAGCCCCGCCCCCTCCCTTCACCACTGTGCAAACGCGCCCCGTGGCGCGTTTTAAGTCGGGGGATTAACTCCCCCTTGAATCCTGAGGGTCCCTGGGGTGCAACTAGCCCACCATATACCTCCAAAAGCGCCATAGAGCTGCGTTGCAGAGAGGTGTAAAAAGGGGCGTGGCCTCTGTACACCTCTCTGCAAGGCAGCCCCCTGGCGCATACTGGAGGTTCCTGGTGGGCTAGTTGGCCCCAGGGACCCCAGTATTCAAGGGGATCGTTCCTCCTCTGCAAACGTGCCAGGGGCGCGTTTGCAGAGTGGTGAAGGAAGGGGCGGGGCCTACGGGCCCGATCGTTTTTTTTTTTTGTTTTTCTCCCCCTGAAGGGGGCTGTGTAGCCCCCCTTCCTTTTTCCTATTTTTAGGCCCTGGGGACCCCATCCCCCAGGGCCTTTCCCCTTTTCTTTTATTAAAATAAAAAAAAAAACGGGAAGGGGGCCGCGTGGCCCCCTTCCCTGGGTCTGTATTGGCCCCGGGGCATGGCCTCTTTTTTATTTGGAGGGGGCTGCGTGGCCCCCTCCTCAGGCCACTTAAGGCCCCGGGGACCCCATCCCCGGGGCCGGCCTTGCACTTTTTTTTTTTTTTTTAAATTTTTTTACTTTGGGGAGGGGGGCTGCGTGGCCCCCTCCGTGGCCTCTTATGGCCCCGGGGACCCCATCCCCCGTGGCCTGGCCTCTCGTTGGGGACTGTGGGGGGTCCCCAAACCCCCACAGTCCCGCCGGCTCCCCGTGTCCTACGGGAGCCGGCATTGCTTTTACACATGGGGAGCAGCTAACATGCTGCTCCCCATGTGGAAAGCAATCAGCTTGGATATTGGAAGAGAGAGCAGGTTTCCTGCTCCTCTTCCAATATCCAAAGCAAGTTTGCAATGACAGGACGGGAGCCGCGAGGCTCCCGTCCTGTCATTGCAAACAGCAGTGTCCCGGGGTAGGCACCCCGGGACACTGCAGGAGCCGGCCCTGGGGGTGGTGGTCCCCAGGGCCATCAAGGGCTCCAGGAGGGGGCCGCGCGGCCCCCTCCCTACATTTTGAAAGCCCCGGGGAGGTGGTGGTCCCCGGGCTCTGGGGTCCAAAACGGACCCCCATTTTAATTTTCTTAGTGCCCCGGGGAGGTGGTGGTCCCGGGCGTGTGGGGGCTGGAGCCCCCACACAGGTTTCTTTTAAATAAAAAGAAGCCCCGGGTGGGTGGCGGTCCCGGGGCTGCGGGAGGGCTCAGAGCCCTCCCGCACCATTATACATAAAGCCCCGGGGGTGGTGGTCCCCGGGCTCTGGGGGCCCTTAGAGGCCCCCCACACATAAAATTAACCCCCCGCATGCCCCCGGGACTTGGCCCACCCGGGGGCCAATTAACATCGAAGCGCGGGAGACCGCGCTTCGATTTTTTTTTTTTTCGGCAGGGTTCGCGCTCCCTGAGCGCATCCTGCCGATTTTTTTAAAAAAAAAAAATTTTTTTTTTTTGCCCAGGGGGTCCTTGTGGGACCCCCTGAGCAGACCTAGGGGGTCAGGGTGTTTCTACCCTGCCCCCTTTGTGCGCTTTGCGCACTTGTTTCTGTCCCTCGGTTCTACCGAGGGACAAAATGGCTGCCAACACTTCCTGGTTTGGAGTGTTGACAGCCAATTAACATAAAGCTCGTGCTCGGGAGGATCCGCGGCCCTAGATATCACTATCTTTTTACTTTTGATTTTCTCAGCAACTACTGAACGGATTTACACCATTTAACAAAAGGGTTCTTTCTGAACCAAGAACTACCTCTTTGCCAAATTTGGTGTAATTCAGTTCAGCAGTTCGGGCTGTAGCCGTGTCTAAAGTTTCCTATGGAAAATTGCATGGGGAAAACGCGTTTTGGGACCCCCCTTTTTTCTCGGCCCTTGCTTGACGAATCCCCCCGAGCCTTTCAGGGTAGGAGCGGACCGGAGCGGGCCATAAAGTTTGAAAATTTTGCGAAGATACGTCAAGAGAGTTATTTCAAATAGAATGTCGCGGATTTCCTATGGATAATAGGTTGTAACTATAACTATCTACTGGCGACCGCCAGTAGATAATATATATATATATATATATATAAACTTCCCGTGATCAAGGTTCGAGGCGCGAAACGAAACGCGTTGGGCATGGCTACTGCTGTTTGCACTGAATAAAGCAATTTAGATCAAGGATCCCGAGTGAGTGCGTTTTTCAAAAACCTCTGGAGGTCAGAGGTGCTGTGTTGGGATATATATATATAGATATAGATATAGATATATATATATATATATATATACATATTGTTGGGATCCGATCTCTATCTAGTGAATTGGAACTGGAACAAATCTATACATATGGAATATCCTAGAGATATTTGTATCACATCTAGTTCTTTTTCCTATGTCACTATATAGATATATATATATATATATATATATATATATATATATATATAGTGACATAGGAGTAAAATATTTAAACGACAATGTATCAAAAAAGAAAATTCATATTTAAAGATACAAAAAGTAAAGCCAAATAATCAGCAGACAATACTGACATAACAGTATGGAACTATAGTGGGATCATACCACTTAGAAAAGCAACAGCCATCCAACCCGTCAGAGAAATGCAGGTTATTTGAGACACCACCATTAGGCAATGGTAGTATAAAGTTTAATAAGATATTAAGTATAGAAAAGAAACCTTGATAGCCTAGCGAAAACCAAAGTTAGTACGAGACCTTACTTTATGAATAGAGACACATCTACAGACGATCTAGAAAAAAGTCCCCCATACTGAAACCGGAAACTTTAAAGGATTCCATAATAAAAGAATCTGACCGACCTATAAAATAAACATCAATTTGTGTATGTCATCTAGGGACCACACTTTGCACAGTGTAAACCCAACCACCAGCAACTAGAGACAGGTAAATGATGAAAAGAGTTGCCCCCCCCAGAGAAGCAACAATTCTGTATGATAGGAATAAAAATCTTCCACAAAACGTAGAAGCTATGAGGCCAATGCCTCTTCCCCTCAAAGACCAACATACATGAACACCTTCATAGACAAGAAAAGGTACACCAATAGAGGGAAATATCCTTCAGGAAAGAAGAAAATCTTTAGTAATAATGCACAGGGTTATAACAACCCAAAAAGAGTCAAAGACATTAAGTACCCTTCATAATAGAAGGAATAGAATCGTCTGAGAGACTATGGCTGCCGGGAGACCTATAATAGCATGACAATCTCAGGAAAACAAACAAACATGCTCAAGGAACATGTACAAACCAACAATGTGTACACGAAGGGACAGAAGAGCCTATCAACAGCAATGGCTATAAGACAGAACCTGAGGAGCAAAACATATAGTGTCTTAAAGCCCACAAGATGATAAGCTTTTGGTTAGTAATGTTCTAAATCTAGTAAAAGTAGAGAACTTGACTATCAATCATAAGTAACATTATCTATCACCTAAACGTAAGGTAAGTACCAGGTGAAAAGCAGAAGCCACATAAACTAATAATGTAGGCTACCAACTACTTTCTGTGAAAATGCCAGAAGGAATGTTGGGATAGATACTCTCTGTGCTGTACTGTCCCATCAACAGCACCTCAGTCTATTGACTTATGCCAATAAATGAAGCATAGGGTCACACAAATACCATATAAAAGTATAAGAAACACTTCATCATATTAACCAAAACTAATAAGAGGATCATTGTAAATAAACCTCTCATCAAAAGGCAGATCATATACACTGAGGCTCCCATGATGAACAAATTTCAAAAGTACCTAACAAGGGGGTACCAAACTTTACGAATGTATGATATCATATGTCAGAGAAATACCCTGACAGAGGGTAGAACTCTGCAAACTCAAATGAGAGTCCAATCAATCAATCAGGATTTATAAAGTGCGACTAATCACCCGATAGGGTATCCAGGCGCTTGCAGGCCCGGGAGGCTTAGTCGCACAGCCAGGTCTTGAGGGCCATTCAGAATTCCAGAAGTGAGGTGATGGTCCAGAGGTGCGTGGGGAAGCTGTTCCAGGTATTTGCTGTGATGTGGGAGTAGGAGCGTCCTCCACTTCTACTTCGGTAGATGCGGGAGTATGGGCAAGTGAAAGGTAGGGGAAGCATAGTCTTCTCGATGGTTGGTGTAAGTTCAGGCGGTGGTTAATGCAGATGGGTCTTTGGTTGTGTAGAGCCTTGTGTGTTTGGGTCAGCAGCTTGAATTGGCATATCTTCTGTACGGGGAGCCACTAGAGTTTCCTGAGGTGGAGTGTGATGTGGGTTTGTCGGGGAAAGCCGAGGACGAGTCTGGCTGCGGCGTTCTGTATGATCTGAAGTCTCTGTAGAAGGTGTGCGGCAATTCCTATGTAGTCCCGTCGGCTGGTGATGAGGGCTTGTGTTACGGTGTGACTCGTGTGTAGGGGTAGCCACTTGAAGATCTTACATAGCATGCGCAGAGTGAGGAAGCAAGTGGAGGAGATGGCGTTGATCTGTGATTTCATTGTGAGCTTGTTGTCAATGATGATTCTGCAGTTTCTGGTGTGGTTGGAGGGAGTGGGTGCAAGTCCTTGGTCTGATGGCCACCATGAGTCATTCCATGAGTTGCTGCTGTTGTCAAAGATCAGTACTTCCGTCTTGTCTGTGTTCAACTGCAGGCAGTTGTTCTTCATCGAGTCGGCGATGTTTGTCATGCATCTGTGGAAGATGGTTCTGGAGGTGGTGGGATCGTCGGTGAGTGAGAGGATGAGTTGGGTGCCGTCTGCGTAGGAAGTTATGTTGAGACCGTGGAATCTGACGATGTTGGGCACTGGGGTCATATATGTGTTGAAGAGCATGGGACTGAGTGATAAGCCCTTGGGGACACTGTAGGTGGTCTCCTTGGGTTCAGAGGTGAAAGGTAGGAGGTAGATCCTCTGGGTTCTTCAAGCGAGGAAGGAGGTGATCCATTTGAGCGTGTCCCCTTGCATGCCAATGTGGTGGAGTCTTTCGATCTGCATGTGTTGGGATATGGTGTTGAAGGCTGCCGAGAAGTCACGGAGGATCAAAGCGGCTGTTTCTCCTCAGTCGAGGAGGCTTCGGATGTCGTCGGTGGCTACGATCAGGGCAGTTTTGATGCTGTTATTGCTGCGGAAGTCGGATTGGGAAGTGTTGAGTAGCTGGTTCTGCTCCAGGCGTGTTATGAGTTGATTGTTGATGATCTTTCCCAGTACCTTCACTGGGAATGGGAGCAGGGAGATTGACCATTAGTTTTTGAGTTTGCTGCGGTCGGCGGTTGGGTTTTTGAGTAGTGGTCTGACTTCAGCGGGTTTCTAGGCGTTGGGAAATGTTGCGGTGGTGATAGAGGTGTTGAGTAGGGTGGCGAGTTCCTGGCCGATCCTTTGGTTACCGAGGTTGAAGATGTGGTGTGGGCGCAGTCTGTGGGAGCTTCCGAGTGGATGGATTTCCTGGTGGAGGTGGTGTCCTGGGTTAAGAGGATGTTCCAGGTGGTCAGTGTGTGATACGTGTCAGTTACGGTAGTGGCGTATCTGTCGTAGATGTGGGTTGGGGTTCGAAGTTTCTGTATATGGTTGCGATCTTGTTGTGGAAGAAGTGGGCAAGGTTGTCACACAGCTCCTCTGAGGGTGTGATGTTGTTTTCGCTGGCAGCTGGCACTAATAGTACTCAAGCAGAGAAATCCCAGCTCAACACATATATATTTAGAAATGCTCACCATTGTACACAAAAGATACTCCACATAGAGTATGGTACATACTATGAAGGTATCAACGCTTGAGCTCTTCTTCAGAGTAAAGCAAACTGCAAGACCTATGTACCAGTCCTCAATTAAAAACTCAACACAAATAAACAGCTAAAAAACTGTCAGACAGTGCTGAAGAAGAAAGTCACAACTTCTGCACCAAGCAGTAAATAATAATCAAGAAATCCACTTATCATGGAATATACTTTAAAGAATAAGACTTCTCTGAAAAGAATTCTGCAGAATAGCTGCCCCAAAGTTTTCCTATAATCCTGACTGATTGGAACTAAGGGTCATGAAAAAACGTGTAAAAGCCACAAGGTTCTCTAAACAGCCATAAACCCCTGCTTCAAGCAGAAACACCACACTGGTTGAAACCAGATAATTCAAAGCCATGTCTAGGTGGTTTTGTTACACCGACCAGCTCTGAATCGCCGTAAATCCGAATCAGCACGTTCACCAAATAAATGTACACCTTCAAATGGCATATCTTTCAGGCTATCTTAGACAGGCTAGTATGTCTGTGCAGTGCAACTGACTGAGCCATAGCTCTACCTAAGGGATCAGTGGTGTCCATACATTTTATGGTGAATTTAGTTGCTTCCCGGCCATCTTGTACCACATGCAGTAGTTTACTCCTGGCTTGCAGATGCATGACAGAGTCCCATAAAGCATGAGAAAATCTGCCCAAAACACATGTCGTGTTTAACAACCTCAATGCCGAACTGACGGAAGAGAATATATTTGTCCTACAATGTTCTAGCCACCTGGACTCTTTATTTGGTGGAACCAAGGAAAGGAAACTAGGGTCCGGTGAAGCCGTAGCAGCCTGTACAACCAGCCCTTTTGTGGTAGGATGTCGCAAGAGAAACTGGGTCCCCAGAGGCAGGCCGATGCCTATGGGATAAAGCCCGGTCAACTGGAGCTCCCGTTACTGGTTTCATCCAAGCTCCTAACAAAAGGTCAAACAGAGACTCATTATAAGGGAGTAAAGGCTCCACTCCCATCTCACCTTGGTGAAGAAGATCCACCAAAGGGTCAGTGGATAATTCTACTGAGGGAAGCTGGCAACCTAGGACAGCAGCTGCCCTCCTCAATACTGCAGCATAAGAAGAAGACTCCTCTGTTGCCATACCAGGTGGAGAAAGTCAATTTGAAACTGGAGAGGACTCTAGTCCACAGCGTCCCCCAGTTCAGTCAGCCAATTTTCCTCCAAAGGAGGCTGGACAGTATTGCCCAGAGGGTTTTGACACCCTATATTCTCCCCTTCACCTGGCAAACTGTGCATTCCTGTAGGAAAAACAGGAACAGGCTGAATAAGGGCAGATGGGGAGTTGCCCAAAGCAGACGGCTCCATCAGCGTCGCATCCTGTGCCGTACGGTGCTGTTGCAGCATCGAATCGACGTTGGAAAGAGTAATGGGATTGGCGTCTATTGGCGTGCCGTCTTTGGCTGACCCAGCGCTGAAGGTGTGAACCCCAAAGGGCTGTGCACCAGTGCCGCCTCAAATCCGATAACGGATTCAGAGGGCCCAACTGTCACAGAGGGCAAACCCACCGGCGAGGATCCAGTCAGGGCACCTCCTATCTCCTTTGGGCCAGAAAGCGCACCAGAAGGCGACTGAGGCGCAAAAACCTTATGCAGGGAAAAGTAATATTCCTGCATTTGGGCTAGAGTCGCCCCAGCTCCAGGATATTTAGGGAGACATTGGGTGGAGTCCTGTGAATGCTACTCAACCGAAGGTTGGCAGAAGGTGTCGGAGACAGACTTACGTACTGACCGTTTGTGCTTTGGAGCCTTCTTCAATGTCGAAGGAGGCGGCTCCTCACCCAAGCAGCTCCTCGACCAGTCTCTGGACTTCGGAGAGGACTGACGACGCCATGGTGCTTCAGATAATCACGCCGAAAGTAGTTTCATATGACGCTCTCTCAACAGCTTCAGCCGAAGACTCTGACAGGAACCGCACTCTTTGGAGTCATGGTGTTCTCCAAGGCACCACAAACAGATGGGATGAAGATCTGTGATCGACATCTGTCTATCACAAGATCCACAGGGGTTAAACCCTGAAGACTTCGCAAAAAGCACACTGTTCCCTCGACAAAATGTGGATATGGGCTGAAAAATGGCCCCCCAACAGCTCCGGATCAACGTTGGAAGCGCAGAAAAGAAGGAACGGATGTCGGCACGTCAGTGAGAGTTATATGGACTCTGTCGACGTCACATCCGGTGGACGACGTCGAAATGGAGTCGTGCAACGTGGTCTACTGACGTGCAATGGGATTCTAAAGTAAGGAATCTGTGGCTAGATGCCTCTATTAGATACTGCCCCTGTAACAGTATAACCTGTACTTAGGGGCTTTTTCAAATCTAACCTCTCACTCATGCTTAGGCTTATCAGCTTTCGGCATCGTGTTTCACCCTCACAAGACTGCTGCAGAAAATCTTGCCTTCTCTACTATCCCACACATGAACTTTAATAATACAGGCAACTATTTTGAGCCTCCTGGATTAATGTGACTCTGTTTTGGGCACGTCTGCTGGTATAATAGCTTGGCTCCAGAGCATTCAAAATACAGCAGCAAATTTGTCCCTTTAGAGGCCACGTGATTCCTCTTAATCTACTACACTGGATTCTCTGCATTGGCTATCGATTCAGAAAAGAAATATGTTTAAATCTCTTTATTTGACATGTAGAGGTTTTCATTCACTCAATCCATGTTATTTAGAAGCTACAGTCTGACAAAGACTTTAAGATCAGCTCATTCTCTTCTTCTGCAAGTGCCCAGATTTCATACAACTGCATGGGTGGCCGGGCTTTCTCTGCCCGACTGCTAAGTTGTGGAACTACTTGTCCTTGTCCATCAGGGCCTCATCATCCTTACTTTCCTTCAGGAAAGCTTTGGAGATCTGGCTCTGCACTTTATATATCTGTGTTTAACCTTTGTCTTAGCACTAGGACACCTTTTGGGTAACAGTGAACTTTTTAAGAATTCATTACATTGCATTACTCCTACTGTACCTACAGATCTTGCAATGCTTACATTTATGTTACACTTTCTGTAGTGTGGTCAAGGCTAACTCCCCAATCTTGCTTCATTGTATTCCATTTGCTCGTCCAAAGAACTAGGAACTTTGTATATAATGAACATCTCTTATCTTCTTGTCTTCCAACCTTGAGAGCTGCTTAGAATTCCGTCCTGCTTACACCTAAGTTTCACCATCTGTGATGCTTGGGTCATGATCTGAGGTTTCGTATGTTTAACTCTCCACAAGTCATTGTGATTGGCTCACCAATTTGCCTTTATTAAATGTTAACTACCTGGTAGGAAGGAACTAATGTCTTGCCTCCCAAGACTAGTCACCCTTTCACCATTTCCCTTTCTCCTCTTAGTCCCAAGCACTGAAGTCTTCATTAAACAGTGCTAAGCCCTGTTTTGGATTTACAAGAGTAGTACCATTCTCCTGCATGACATTGGTACCCCTTTACCCAAGCCATCATGTTCCAGACAAACAGCCTGACATTTTTAAAAGGATTCTGGTTTATAGAGTGCCTGAATCAGAATGACCAAACTGCACTTCAAGCAACTGGAATGGAGGTGGAGAGCGAGCCAAAGAAAATTGGACAAGAAAGCATTCGAATCCATCTAGAGATGCAATCACCAGCGAATCTAAGAAACCAAAAGGCCAAGGCTCTAGCTGAGCGTTTTGACAACAGCTCCAACAGCAGCAATGAGATTTCTGCTATCATCAAGGATATCACCACACCAGCAGCAACCATCAGCAATCACCCCTACCCCTACCCAAGAACTGTGTAACAACCTATCAGACGTCTTCTGCAACAAAATCACAGCCACCTACATCAATTTCAACCCTCAACCAGACCCCATCAACTTTGCGATAAGTCTGCCCATATCAAACAAAGGCATCACCCTGACAATCTGGGCCCTACTACACAGACAATCCACTCCAGAACCCTGTCTGGCCCTTGCCACCACCACGCCTTTGACAAAGGTTCAACCCCAATCAGCAACGCCGTTACCCCCATCCTCTACACCTTCATCGACACAGCCACTTTCCCGGAAGCCTGGAAACTTGCAGCCATCAACACCCTCTGAAGAAGCTCTCTGTAGACCCAACCATACTCACAAACTACCGACTAATCTCCCTCCTACTATACACTGCCAAGATCCTAGAAAAAGCCATCAATAAATGCCTCGCCGACCAACTCACCAACTACCAGCTCATTAACGACACGCAATCAGGTTTTTGGTCACACCACAGTACAGAGACAGCCCTCATTGCAGCAACAGATGACATCTGGATGATCCACGACAGAAGAGAAACAGCATTCGTCATCCTTCTTGACCTTTCTGCAGTCTTCGATGCAGTCTCCCATTCCATCCTGATCAGATATTTCATGAGGCTGGCATCCAAGAACATGCACTCAAAGATGTGCACCTTTCTTACCCGAAGAAAAGAGTCAACATGACATCACACTTTCCAGAAGCCTGGCAACTCATTTGCAGAGTCCCGCAGGATTCCTCGCTCAGCCCGACCCTCTTCAACATCTACATGACACTGCTAGCAGATGTCATCTGCGTACACATCGACATACTTACCTATGCAGATGGCACACAGATGGCATGCAACTGACACTGTCCCTCTCAGACAGAACACCCAACACCAGAAACAACTTCAACTTGTGCATTATCGAAGTGGCCACCTGGATAAGTCCAAATGCCTCAAACACAACACAGACGTGACCAAAATAGTGATCTTCAGAAAAGATTCCTTGCCATGGGACTCCACCTGGTGGCAAGCTGGACATGTCTGCCCAGGTCAATGATTTCGCTGCAGCCTGCTTCCACACCCTAAGGTTGCTGAAAAAGATTTTGACATGGCTACCTTAAAACACCAGTAAAACAGTCTCACAAGCCCTCGTCACCAGCAGATTGGACAACGGGAACACCCTCTAAGCAGGAATCACCAAACAACTCACAAAAAGACTTTAAACAATCCAGAATGCAGCTGTCAGACTGGTCCCCAACCTTCCAGCTGGTCCAATGTCACCTTACACCTAAGGGAGTTACAATGGCTCCCTGTTCATAAGCGCACACAAGTCAAGCTCCTTACCCGCATATACAAAGCACCACACAACATACGTACCACCTACCTGACCAGATGTGTAGAGTTCCACCAACCCAGGAAACACCTGAGCTCAGGCGAACTTTCACTCGCACAAGTACCATGCATACACAAAAGCAGGGCAGGAGGCCGTGGTTTCTCATACATCACTCCTAAAGTGTAGAACGACTTCCCACACCACATTAGAACCTTCTCATCAGTTCCTGAATTCTGCAAGAAGCTGAAGACCTAGCTCTTCGAGTAAGGTTCAGCACCACACACCTGTGGAGCACCAGGATTCCCTCATGGGTGATTAAGCACTATAAAAATCCTCATAACATAACAATTAGTTTTAAACTGAATTACTGAAACATAAAAGAAAAGATAATGTACTGCGACACCTGCATGATATGGTACATGAGCCATTAGTTACCATTAAAATAACAAAGAGGGGGGCGTGGCCAAGATGGCGTCTTGCTAAGACGTGTTCTCAGAGCTCTCCGCTCCTGCCGGCATGATTATAGCACCTACGGCGCAACTAAAACCCTACCGCTGACCGGGAGGCTGCCCAGAGAGGTACTGCGGACCGAGGGGGGCATCGAGAGGCCGGCGAAGCCCCGAGCCCGGGCTGGTCTGAAGCGGCGAGAGTCCCGGCGGCGCTGCCGCTCCCTCAAGCGGGCCGCGCCGGAGCTGATTGGAGTGGTGGGCGAGGCGGCAGCCTTGTCCGGACCCTCAGTGCCGTGAACTGACGCCCGGGGGCCGCCCCCCCCGACCGGCACGACTGCGGACCTGCGGCGCGGTCGCGGACTGGCGGCCGGCACGGTGTGAGCAGGCTCGGGCTGCGCGATATACGCGTGGCCCCGGCTCCGCCGGGGCACGCAGGCCCTGACCCCGAGGCCTTGAGAGAGCGGGGGCAGCGGGGGGCGCTCCGACCCTCCGCCGGATCAACTTACTGTCTGGCCTGCCTCGCGGCCTGGGGGCCCCGCTGCGGTGGACCTGCTGCCCCAACCTGGGGCTGGAGAGGCCGGCCGAGGCCTGAGCTGGTGGAGGCGGCGGGGGGTGTGCGGAGAGCGGGCCGCCCTGAGAGGACCTACCTGAGTGACCTGGTCAGCTGCCTGAAAAGACGTTGAGCCCTTGGTGGTGGGGGGGCCGGCTGTGTGGACCCCCCCCAACAGCGACGCCACTCGGTGGGGCCCTTGCCACACTGCGCCCGCCCCCCCTACGAGACTTCCAGGCTGCCTGGGCTGACCTAAGAGGGCATAGCGCTC
This sequence comes from Calotriton arnoldi, assembly GCA_963921515.1. Classification (NCBI taxonomy): domain Eukaryota; kingdom Metazoa; phylum Chordata; class Amphibia; order Caudata; family Salamandridae; genus Calotriton; species Calotriton arnoldi. The sequence continues at coordinate 3,046,964 of CAWUFW010000100.1, read as the reverse complement.
TACACACGCTGCATCTGGGCCACGGCACCTGTTTCGGAGACTGTGACGCAGCTGGGTTCCTGGGGCGCGGTGGGCCCCTTCAGAGCACGGCCTCGGCAGCGGGACCCTTCCGGATTTTGGGGCACTCATACCCGGACTTAGCCAGATCTCTTCCCTGCAGCGGAGGCTCAGAAGCACGCACGAGGCCTGGGTGTCCCCAGCAATTGGCCAGAAGACATCCCTGCACTGCGTGGGGGACGGGGCCGGGAGGTGGGCCCAGAGGACACTGTACTGCTGTTGCTCTGCGGACTGGGGACACCTGCAAGGGATCGGCCGGTCACGCTCGACCCGTGGGTGCGGACCCCAGCCGAGGCCGGTGTAGGCTGACGGTGCCCCCCCCCTCTGACTGCACGGAGGCCCCACCAGCAGGGGGACCATGGCCGCTCCAAAGGGCCGAAAAGACAGGTCCGTCAAGGAGCTCCTACTTAGGGCAACTCAGCAGCCGGAGCGCCAACCGGGCCCTGATGGTACGGACGAAGCAGAAAGAAATGGAGGCCCCGATCAGCCGCTCCTTCCTAGAGTCTCTCTTCTCTTCACTCAGGGACGACCTGGCCACTCTGAAGCGTGACCTCCAGACGGACCTGCGAGACGTACGCCGTGATGTGGATTCGCTGGGGGACCGGGTGCACACACTGGAGGAGCATGAAGCAGGAAGAGATGAGGAGTTGGAGACCCTCCAGCAAGAGGTCATCCGGTTGAGGGAGCAACACCTGGACCTTCAGGCCCACACTGAGGACTTAGAGAACAGGTCCCGCCAGAACAATCGCCGTATCCGAGGCATGAAGCATGACGACGATGCAGGAGAGATTGAGGCGTTTGTGGCGGACCTCTTTCGAGCCATCCTGGGAGAACCCCCGGAGTTTAAGATCCAACTGGACCGAACACGTACAGTGGGACCGCGCAGGGCGCACCCTGCGCCACCGGCCGACATCCTGACCTGTGTGCACAATTTTCAACTGAAAGAGAGGATCCTTCGTGAGGCTCGGCAGAACCCCACGTTCACCTACCAAGGTCAGACCCCTTCGCTCTTTCAGGACTTAGCTGCCTCCACGCTGCTCAAGCGCAGGTCCTTCTGCCCGATTACGCTTCATCTCAGAGACTCTGGTATACGATACTCCTGGGGACACCCTTTTCGATTGATATTCACCTACCAAGGCGAGCTGAGACAAATCTGCTCACTTCAGGCAGCCTACAAGCTACTGGGCATTGCAGAACCAGCACCATAGTCACCGACCCGGAACGCGCGGCCTCGTCGACGCCGCAGTGGTCACGGCTGGACCACCGTTGGATCCCCACACCATGTGACACGACCAAATCCGGACACCACGGCCAAAGAACGACAGGCGGTCCTCACATCACTCGCGGGCCCTGCCACGGAATGAGACTTAGCCAAGCCCTCTGCGGGGTCCCTTCAACGTGGGCCTCTGCTTCAGGCCATGGTCCCTGACGACTTCTACTGCTGCATTGGCGGGAGCGGGGAGCTGCAGGCCGCAAGTAGCCCTCTCTTCTTTACACTAAGAGCATAACGCTCTGGACTTTGACTCTGTTCTCATGTATTTTTATGTTACTGTTTATGTGGGGTTCATTGGTTTCTGCATGGTTGGGGTCCCCTCCCCCCCCGTCAACCCTTCACTGCACACATCCCAGTGGGCTACCTCTGCCCTCTGCAAGGCAACTCTCCCAGCCTGTCTCCTGCTACCCTGCCCCCAGGCTGTTGGTCCGTACGGGCCCGGCAGAGCATGTCCCCCGCTCAGTATAGATGAGCGTTAAGATCATTTCCCTGAATGTGAAGGGGCTTAACAACCCCGTTAAGAGGAGAGCTATACTATCCTACTTAGAGAACTCCGGGGCCCACATTTGCTTACTGCAGGAGACCCACTTGAAGCTTAGCGACTCCTATAGAATGCGCTCCCGGGCCTTCCCGCACCAATATTATTCTTCCCTTCCCACTAAAAAAGCTGGAGTGGCTCTCTTGGTGGCACGCACATTCCCTGGGACGGTGGGAGCCAAGGTGACGGAGATCAAGGATCGACTCCTGGCGCACTCGATAACCATAGGGGGCATGACTTCACATTGGCGACTATCTACGCTCCCAACGACGGCCAAGAGGCTTTCCTACGCACAGCGATAGGCGACTTGGCATCCGCATCCGACCAACCCCTTCTCATCGGGGGAGACCTGAACATAGTATTTGGCGGTCAACTTGACCGCTCCGCGCAGCGATTTGGGTCGACTGGGGCTCTTTCGGAGACCCATCGCCGATGGCTAAGCGACTTTGGTTTGGTGGACACGTGGCGGCACTTTCACCCTCACACGCGCGACTATACCTTCTACTCACATGCTAGAGGGACCTACACACGACTAGACCACTTCCTGATATCCCACTCCCTTCTTCCGATAGTGCAATCAACTGCTATCGAACCCCAGACGCTCTCGGATCACGCGGCCCGGACTGTGACGCTATTGTTCCCTCCGGTTACCAGGCCACCATACTTGTGGCGCCTAAGGGATTCACTTTTGCACCGCCCTGAGGTAGTGGCACGCCTCACGAAGATAGTGGAAGACTTCCTAGTCCACAATGACACACGCAACACCTCCATTATATCTCTTTGGGAAACGCTTAAACTAGTGGCCCGAGGAGACCTAATAGCCGCCTCCGCCGCGGATAATAAAGCCCGCAGGGAAAAGAGGGATGAGCTCACGGAACAAGTGCTAGAACTAGAGGGGATTCATAAGAGGACGGGAGCCCCCCGGGTCTTGCGGAAACTTAAGGCAGCCAGGGCACAATTATCCAGTCTCGACTTGGACAGAGTGGAATATGCCGCGCTCCGCTTGAAACATGCTTTTTATATCGGAGGGGACAGATGCGGCCGACTATTAGCCCACAAGTTGCGAGTGCAGAGACAGGCTGCGACGGTTCCCCTTATCCTGACCCCTACAGGTGTGGAACATACGAAGGGCGAGATCATTGCAGACAGGTTCCGAAACTTTTACGCCACCTTATACTCTGCGCAGTCCCTACCTGACCAAAACCCTTCCAGGTATTGTCAGGATGTCCCACTCACTAAACTGACGGAACAGCAGGCAGACACCCTAGACAACCCCATCCGACTCGAAGAGGTAATTTCGGCTATATCTCGCCTCAAGCTTCTTAAATCCCCTGGACCAGACGGGTTCACCGCCCTTTTTTATAGAACCCTTTGCCCCCTCCTGGCCCCCATACTGACGCGGCTTTTCAACTCGGTCGCTGACACAGGGGTGCTACCGCCTACTATGCTTCTGGCGTCTGTGGCGGTCATACCCAAACCTGGGAAGGACAGTCAACATTGCGCCTCATACCGACCGATCTCACATCTAAATATCGACTTTAAGATCTTCACTGGGATCCTAGCGGCAAGATTAGGGCCTATGATGCCGGGCCTGATCGACCAGGCGGGCTTTGTTGCAACCCGGTAATGTAGTGACAACACCCGTAGGCTATTGCACCTCCTGGACAAGTCCCACCGGCAGGCTGAAGAACGTGTCTTCCTTTCAATCGACGCCGAGAAGGCGTTCAATAGGGTCCACTGGCCCTTCCTAGAGACCGTTCTAGAGAAGTTCGGAGTTGGTCCGCGATTCCGCAAATGGGTCTTCAGTGGTTACAGCAGCCCATCAGCCACTGTTAGGGTGAACGGCTTCACCTCTGCGCCTTTCGCCATCACTAGGGGGACACGACAGGGGTGCCCACTTTCCCCTCTGTTGTTCGCTCTCTACATGGAGTCACTAGCCCAGCGAATACGAAAGAACCAGTCGATCCAGGGCATTCTTTTCGGTGGGGAGCGCCACACTGTTAGCCTTTACGCAGATGATGTGGTCGCCACCCTGGAGTCCCCTCTCGCCTCTTTCCCAGCGTTTAGCTTCTCACTGAAGCAGACCACCATTGCCGCCCTTGCAGACACATGCCCCATTAAATGGGATCAAAACACCATGCCCTACCTCGGTATCCTACTGTCCTCTTCCATAGCTGAGACAAACACTCTCAACTATACCCGGCTCCTGCGCCAAACCAGACAGGAGCTCCAACGCTGGCGCCCTTTTAATCTTTCATGGTTGGGAAGGATAGCGGCACTCAAAATGAGCATACTCCCCAAGATCTTATATGTTTTCCAAACCCTCCCGGTGGAGCCCCCCCCGGGGGCCCTAAAGCAACTACAGGCTGAATTCATCTCCTTTGCCTGGGCGGACAAGAGACCGCGACTGAATAGGGAGGTGAGCTATAGGCCCCACGCAGAGGGAGGGCTGGGAATCCCTGACCTTGCTCGCTATTACAAGGCAACGCAACTGCGGGCCCTCCTGGAGTGGGTCCAGCCGGAATCCGAAAAGCACTGGCTCTTTATGGAGCGAGCGCTTGCGAAGATGGCCCTTTGGAAGGTTCCCTTCCTCCGTAGGACTAACAGACCCCCAGGGCTCTACGGCTCCCCGGTGGTGCGCGCCACACTAGCAGCCTGGGATGTGACAGCCTTCTGTCACGGCCTGACGTCTTTCCCCTCGCCACTCACTCCAATTACAGAGAACAGGGACTTCACTCCGGGACTCAATCGGGATGCGTTTCACCAGTGGGATATCGAGGGTCATAGATCTGTAGGGCATTTCTTTGACATTGATGGCCCTCGTCCCTTTGAAGACTTTAAGTCCGACTTCCAAGTGCCAGAAATAGAACGCTACCACTATTTACAGATACGACACTGGGTTTTGCAACCTCAGATTCGCCCGGGGGCGGGGAGGCTCCTCACCAAGTACGAGAGATGGCTGCTCTCCAAAAATTCCACCAAACGACTTATCACGGAGCTCTACCATATGTTGCAGCCCCCTGAGCAGTTGGCTAAGACTGCCGGCCAGAGACGATGGGAGGCAGAGCTGGGACGGACACTGACCCCCAAAGAATGGACAGATATATACTATTGCGCCCGACACACAGCGCGCAACATTAACAGCATTGAGACGGCCACCAAGATCACCACCTACTGGTACCTCACACCCTCCCGACTTCATAAAAGAGACCCGGACCGCTCCCCCACCTGCTGGAGGGGATGTGACTCAGAGGGCACACTCTTGCACCTCTTATGGGAATGCCCCATGTTTACTGCCTACTGGACGCAGGTGCTGGACGAGATTGACACCCACTTTAACACTACACTCCTCCGCTTCCCTGCGCATGTAGTGCTGGGGGTATCTGACAGACTCGCCTACCCCCTCAAGTCTTGTAGAGGCAAACAAATAGGTGTTGCCTTGGGGGCGGCCTTACAAAATATTCTATCATACTGGGGCACTGACACTATACCGCACATTCAGGGGTGGTTGCACCGGCTGTGGTATGTTCTAGGCATGGAGCGCATCACCTCCTCGCTTCAGGGAGGGGAGGACTCTTTTGCTGAGGTGTGGAGCCCTTTTATCTCCCTGCTATGTACTGAATTCCGCGAGATGTCCTGCCCTAGATACCTGCGACTGCTTCGCCTCCCCGACTTAGGTCAACCCGCACCTTGATCAATATCCCCAAAGGGCGTGGAGGACACGGTACATTCCTTTTCTATTACTTAGAGACCTGATACTGGGGTGAGGGCGGGGGGGGCATGCGGGGGGGTCGTTTTTCCTCTCTCTGTTTCTTTTGTTTTTGATTAGCATGCTAGTATTTTGATGCTCTGCGAAGCACAACGACTGCTGCAGGCCTATGTTCAGGCCACATTAATCCTGCATCTTGTTTAAACCTAATAAAAAGATTTCAAACTAAAATAACAAAGAAACTTGTTTGTTAGGATCAGTTACAGAAGAACATTGTTTCTACAGAGATGAATGATAGAGATTAATGAGCACATTTTGTCAGCGGATTAGTACTAATGAGCCACGGACAGCTGGTTTCACATCCAAGTTAAATATCAGTGGAGGCATCTGTGATGGAAAGGTCAAGCAGTAACCATACAATGGTATACAGACAGGAAGCCTCTAAAGAACTGAAAGAGCAAGAAACTCTTCAAAGGGGATCTCCTCTGGGAACAGATAACAAGAACCCACAGCCAAACATTTGAGCAACTCATTTTTACCAGTATATCTCCACAAATTTGGTGGAATTGAGTCAAGGATAAAGGATACAAGTAGACAAGCAAAAAGGTAAAGAGACCTAAATGTATAGCTATCTGAGCATAAATCAACGAAAATGGAGAACACTTAAAAAAGTGATAAAACCAAAAAGGAAAGCGCAAGTGATCGGTGAAGATAAAAACAGATAATCCGTACACTTGGTACTTCTTAGAGTACCTTGATGAGCTTCCAACAATGGGAACTAGGGGGCGTACACTGAAAGTCACTTAAAGTCAACTGGATGACACATTAGCGCTGCGGAATACCATGGAACTTTCCACATCAGATTTACTTGAACTTACTGGGGCATACTGTAGAACGTATGAGAATTATGAGATGTCTCTTAAGAACTACTGATATTTCCATTACTGTATTACGAACTGATATGTATGTATGACACCGAGGAAATTTAAGCATATATAAAGGTTAAAAAAAACAATTCAACAAACCTTTTAAAGGGGAGTTATGCATCTTCCACATCTACAGAAGAGAATGCCTCTAATGATATACGCTGTAATTTATTTTAATGACAAGATTTCATTTACTTTTAACATTCTTAAAAGTAGCAATGTAAATATTCTTACACACAAACACACACATGCAAATAAATCACAAACAAACACTTTTACATGATTAAATTATTAAATGGCTTAAATATTTACTAAATTTCAAACTTGCATATATGCAGATAGTCACTTATACTTAGGGCTCCCGGTTTTATGGTATTTATTTTGTTGCCATTTCCGTCATTTATTTTTTGCTAATTTTATCTGTATTTAACCATATTTATTTTGGGTTTTGTGAAAAAATTCAACTGAAACTAGTATATTTCCACATTTATTTAACCGCACTCATGTTTGAATGCTTGACAGGTTTCAATGATATGAACACTTGCAGAAGATAAATCAGTGCACTTATATGAAAAAATGCAAATTTATTTATCAACCTTGTGCATATCTACTACTGTTTAAACCTCTTTACTAAAATTCATTTGTTTTTGTACACACTTATCAGTCCAAACACACCTATTGGCCTGGCAGTCATGGGAGACAATATTTAGAATCACTCAAAAAGCAATCCAATGTATGCTTTTATCTACATTTAAAAATAAATGCAGACAAGAAAATAAATGGTTTTAGGTCTGTATTTATCTGTAAAAATCAGTAAAAACGGAAAACAGGGAGCCTCTATTATAGTACATATATAACAACGGTTGTATTTAAGAATATCTTTCACATAAACATAAATATTTTGTCCTAAATATCATTTACAAAAATATCAACCCATTGGGTTATATTTTCTACAATTAACTCCAAAGGGGCAATAGTTTGGTAGACAATATTTATGTCACAAATATGTCGGCCGATATTGTAATATTTTGGTACCACACCTTTGTGACTTGCTAAATGCTCATGCACCGCCTAATAAAAGAAGAAAAACAAATGGTTACAAGTACAACTTTTAACTCATGAAAATGGAATTAGCTAACTTACCAGGACCTACGATTAGGGACCCTCCTTGCTGAGCTGGATCTCCCTGAAAATCAAAGACAGGCCCAGTCACAGCTCTCCATAAGCTCTTAAAGCTTCCTAACAGCAAGTTGGACTTCACGTGAGGGCTTGGTGCTGAAACATCACAAGGGAACACTGGTGAGTTATTGCACAGTGACACTAGTCTATGAAACACAAATCCAAGATACCAGTAGTAAACGATGCCATGGCATCTTAAACACACTGGGGCAAATTCAGCATAATGGGTAAACACCATATAAATCTCACATATGCAGACTGCTGGTTCATATCTGTTTTGAACCACAAATACTACTTGGGAGTGGACTATAGTGAGTCCCCAAATATCAAAATACTGGCATGACTCGGAAGGGTACAGTGGTACGTTTATACATATATTAGGGCACCGAATGATGATGTTCAGATTCAAAAACAGAGTGGCCATGGGTAAACTATATGTTATTAAGAAAGGACCCTCGGTACTTGTGTGGAAAAAACAGCGGAATTACACATAGTACTAGAACCATAACAGTGAGCAGCAGGTTCCAGTAGTGGATACTGGAGAAATCACAGGTATGGGGAGAAAAACCTAAAAGAATTTTGTGGGAACATTGGAAAAACCTAATGGATTTGAACATAATATTGAAGGATGATGAATGTCCATGGGTTTTCAAAATGAAAGACATACCTACCATCATGAAAGATGAAATTGGGAATTGAATCATTGGATTGGCTGGCCCCTGCAATAGTAGCATGACAGGCCAGTGGGGAGGTAAGGTTTTGTGATCTGAACATCAACATTTTGACCAATTTCCCTCACTTACCATAAGAGAAATGTTAGTTTGGCTAAACTGAGTTACTTGGTTTTCTATCTTAGATCTAACTTCTGCATGCCTTTAGGTTTCAATACACAGTGGTACCAGAACGTCCCATTGACCATCTAGAACATGTGCATTCCTCATTGCACAATGCTACCTCGCCCTCTCTTTATACCTCTGTATCTGCTTCACCTATGTCTCACTATTTCGCCACTTTGATCTCTACATCTCATCACTCCTGCTAGCCTCCACCCAACTCAACACTGGGTGGATTGAAAAGCACTCCTCGAGAAAACTGAGATGGTGCTCCGAAGATTACAGCAGTGTAGTCCAGCAACATGAAAGCACATAAAGTAATTGTTCTGACTCCTACACCTCTGTGTCCTAAAATACAACTCAGCTAAGTTCTTAGTTTGGCACTGTGAAGTTTTACCATCAATGCCTCAGTTTTGCTACAATGATACATTCATTGCATCACATAGTGGAAAATGACTGACCCCGTCAATGGACATTTTCCTACAATTAAACATGCAAAGCAAAAGATGCTCCCAATCTTCTGTGAACAATAGCATTATGATGCCAATAAATCCGTGTGGATAGCCAGTGATGCCTCAATATATGAGTTGGATAGTCTAAGCTATATGGTGGAAAGAGAATAGTTCAGGAAGTGTGACAGCATCAAAAAGACATTACAGCTAGGTTGAACAAGAACAATTAGCTGTCTAAGACCACATTTCTACATAGATCTAGATACATCTATATGGCTGTAAAGCAGAGGTCTTCAAACTGAACTGTGAGGCGCACACTCCCTTGAGGGTCCGTGACTGCATTCCCGGGTTTGGGGGAGCGGGGGGGGGGGGGGGGTAGGAGGGGAATGCGTCTGCCAGGACTTGTAAAGGAAGATGGCCTGGAAGCACAGCCTTGTTTATTTGGCGCGTTTCCAGGCAGACTTCATTTATACAGGTTGAAGTGCATAAAAAGTGTGCAACTGTAATCCTGAGTGCCCTGGGGCACAGTCAGTGAGTAGGTTGACAGGTTCAAAGGTATGGCTAAAAATAACAAAATATTCATTAACTATTTTGTTATGCCAGGGCACCCTTGCTGTGCCTCGGAGTTTGGGACCACGGGATGGGAAAATTGAAGCAGAGTTGACACTTTAGTTTTGGCATCAGAGATGGCAGCGAGGATAGATGAAGCAAGATGAGGGCCCATGTTTTTAACAAAGACAGGAAACAGCCGACTTTACAATGCAGTAGGTATCATTAGTGAAGCAGGTGTAGCAGCACTGGGATCCAGGGGTCTGAGGGACCCACTAGATCACAATTATGACTGCCTTTCTCTAACAAAAGGTTAGGGGTTGATATTCCTTAGTAGCATTAGACCTGAGAGCAACTTTTCTGCAAAAAGATGGGGGCAACACATCGGGGCTCATTTGTTTTCTAAAAGGGAGAAGATGTGGCTTAAGGGTGAAATCTGCAAACCTTGGAACCAGGTTCAAGTCCTGGCGTCAGCTCAACATTCTGTGATTCTGGGCACATTACTTAATCTCCCAGTGACAAAACAAAATCCGACCTTGTGTAATATAACTGTTGCTCATGTAAAGTTTTTCAATGCTCTTGCGCCGAGTCTGCGCTACATAAAACTGGGACAGAGAGCCTGTTTCAAGATTGTAGTGATGGCCAGGCCTGGTGGGGAAGGGCTGAGAGGCAGAGGAGATAGACTGCCACTCAGATCCGCAGCTATTGTTAGCGCAGTAGCTGCAGTTGCGTTGGGGCCCAGCAGTGCAAGAGGCTCACAACACCCAAATAATGGGAAACAAAGCACAGTTTTTAGGTCACCTTCTGTTTCGTTTGCTGAATGTGCCCTGTTATAGGTCTCACATTTATTGTGGATTATGAGCTAAAGAAAAAGTATCCATGATTTGATCTTATATGCTCCATGCCTGCACTCAGCCCTGCCTCTCCCGCTCTCCCAATCCTTGCTGTAACATTTGGAGGGAGTGCCCGACTTTTGTTTTGGGGGTCTCAGAGCAAAAAAATGTGAAGACCTGTGCTGTAAGGTTACACTAATAACAGCTCACTGGACACGACGGGTCATGTTTAACCCTCACAATGAAAGTCTTTGATCTAGCTGTCCTTGTGAAGCACTACTCTCTTTTTCTAGCCCTATCCAATTAAAAAAAAAAAAAAAATCTAAATTTGCTCAAGAGGAAAATAATCGTCTAGGCGACCCTTCAGGACATTTTAGCCATGAAAATACATTGATCATCTGGTTGACCTCTGGCACACCCGGCCTTCACCAAATCAACAAAATGCCAACTGGCTGAGGAAAGCTGCAACAATGACAGCACCCAAAGCCCCCCAGATTTGTTATTTACTGAAACTACCCTGCCACCTGGGTCAGAAATGACACTTGCTGCTGCACGGAGTGGCCTAGCAAAGGAACCTTTTCACAAAGTCACTGGGGGCTGTTACTCGAGCAGTGGGACTCCTCTGGGGGCTTCAAGTTTTCATACCAGCGAGATCTCCACTACACACTTTCACCTAGCCGCACACGTCATCCCGTATTAAAGCAAGGGCCATAAAGTGTATGTGGCTAACTCAACTGATAAGTCCATTCAAAGTTTTGCCAAAATTGGGCTATCTGTAGTCAACATAAAAGAAGAAATCCAATCTAGCAAGCAGTACATGTAGGCATTCCGGCTTTGGCTTCACAGAACACTGTGGTAGTAGGCACACTTAGTAGCATTTGGTCTATTGACCCCGAGTTACATGGAAGACACCTCTTTGGGTTTATAGGAACATCTAGATGCGCTTGTTGCAATCCCTGAAATTTCTATTTGATCGTGTTGCAGTCCCTGACCTACTAGAGTGTGACAATCCTTCCTGCAATCTAGCATGGACAGTCATAATAGATGAATGCATGCAATTCTTTGAATCTGCTAGTTTCTATCATATCACTATCAGTTCCTTATTTTTGGTGCAAAGCGAAAACACAAAGAACTATACACTTCTGACAACTAAACACCTTGGGAAACTAAAAGATAGGGTAACGTCCTTCGCCCCCCCCCCCCCCTTTACACATTAGTTTTAACTCCCCAGGCTGACGCAAATTGAACTTGCCAATGTCAATTAATTTCATACCTGACATGGAGAAGACTTCACCCCTTTTCATGCCAAGCTTTTTATAAATTTCTCTCTCTGGATCCACATAGATTTCATGTGTATAACCTGTTAATTTGCAGAAAGGCTAAAAAGAACAATGTATTCAATCTTCGTCAAAAATTCACAACGAGCAACACTCCTAAATAAAGAAGGTGACAACTAGTTACTAATTTTAACATAGCAAAATAAGAGAGATCATATTTACCTCGATATGATGGAAAGATGATTGTCCAATAACTATCAGCTTGATATCAGCATCCTGTAAAGTAAGGCAAGGTTACAGGAAAAGAACTGAAAATTACTGGACAGGTTTTTTGCATGCACATGTGGACTATTTGATTTTATTTTTACAGAGTTTTATATAGCGCGAACTTGACCCGAATCGGGTATCAGAGCGCTTTACATAGCACCAGTTGCATTACATGAGGACACATTCATTAGGTCTCGCCTAGCGTTGCTGCGCACATGCGCAGCACGCTCGGCGAGATTTAATGTAGATGAGTACTTTTAGAAAAGGGCTTTAAGCCCCGCCCCTTATTTCCATTGGCTGGCGTCACCGTTTATGCTAAACGGTGGCCAGCCATTGGAAATAAGCTATCTGTGTTGCCTCCCTTTGGCTTTTTCTGCCGGCCCACTTGGACTGGCTCACCTGCTTTGCGTCTGTCGTAAGCGATTTCTTATCAAGAGATCGGCTGCAGCGTGGTCCTCTTTCACTTTCGGGACCGCGCTTGTATAATAGTGCTGTGATCTGCATGCTTCCTAGTTAGGCTTAATAGAGGCGTGGTTATATCTTGGAAGATTCTGGTTATTTTACGCTGTTTCTATGTGTTTTCATTGCAGCCCTCGTGTGTCCAATCGTTGCCAGATTCTAGTATTTCCACTTTTGAAATCTATTCTGGTTTTTTGTAAATTGAAAAAATAATGTAATTGCCCTAATCCCTTCAGCGGCTCATGTGCTACCGCAGAGATTTCTTTTTGAGCCCATCGCCCAATGCCAGCCAGCCGCACCTCCCGCCCACTTCTCTTTCCCACACAATCTGCCAAACTGTGCGTGACAAGTTGCTGCAGTGCCATGCTCGAACACTGACACTATTACAGTGCCCCCATCCGGAAGCTCACAAGCTGGAGGAGAGGGGGTGCCTGAAATGGGCACAAACCTTACCATTCCCCTAAAACAGTCACTACAACCGTTAGGACTCGGATGCGCGCGTACTCCTAATCTCATCTTTCATCTACATGCGCGTGTCATGTACCAAACGATAAACTACCGGCGTCTGTAAAGCTGCTCTAGAGCCTAAGAACCAGGTCAGCAGAGCTGCTCTAGAGGCAGAGAACCAGGTCAGCAGAGCTGCTGTAGAGCCAGAGAACCACGTCAGCAGAGCTGCTGTAGAGCCAGAGAACCACGTCAGCAGAGCTGCTGTAGAGCCAGAGAACCACGTCAGCAGAGCTGCTGTAGAGCCAGAGAACCACGTCAGCAGAGCTGCTGTAGAGCCAGAGAACCAGGTCAGCAGAGCTGCTTTAGAGCCAGAGAACCAGGTCAGCAGAGCTGCTCTAGAGCCTAAGAACCAGGTCAGCAGAGCTGCTCTAGAGGCAGAGAACCAGGTCAGCAGAGCTGCTGTAGAGCCAGAGAACCACGTCAGCAGAGCTGCTGTAGAGCCAGAGAACCACGTCAGCAGAGCTGCTGTAGAGCCAGAGAACCACGTCAGCAGAGCTGCTGTAGAGCCAGAGAACCAGGTCAGCAGAGCTGCTTTAGAGCCAGAGAACCAGGTCAGCAGAGCTGCTTTAGAGCCAGAGAACCAGGTCAGCAGAGCTGCTCTAGAGCCTAAGAACCAGGTCAGCAGAGCTGCTTTAGAGCCAGAGAACCAGGTCAGCAGAGCCGTTGTAGAGCCAGAGAACCAGGTCAGCAGAGCTGCTCTAGAGCCTAAGAACCAGGTCAGCAGAGCTGCTCTAGAGCCAGAGAACCAGGTCAGCAAAGCTGCTCTAGAGCCAGAGAACCAGGTCAGCAGAGCCGCTTTAGAGCCAGAGAACCAGGTCAGCAGAGCTGCTCTACAGCCTAAGAACCAGGTCAGCAGAGCTGCTCTAGAGCCAGAGAAACCAGGTCAGCAGAGCTGCTGTAGAGCCAGAGAAACCAGGTCAGCAGAGCTGCTTTAGAGAGAGAGAACCAGGTCAGCAGAGCTGCTTTAGAGCCAGAGAACCAGGTCAGCAGAGCTGCTTTAGAGCCAGAGAACCAGGTCAGCAGAGCTGCTCTAGAGCCAAAGACCCAGGTCAGCAGAGCTGCTTTAGAGCCAGAGAACCAGCTCAGCAGAGGCGTTGTAGAGCCAGAGAACCAGGTCAGCAGAGCTGTTCTAGAGCCTAAGAACCAGGTCTGCAGAGCTGCTCTAGAGCCAGAGAACCAGGTCAGCAGAGCTGCTTTAGAGCCATAGAACCAGGTCAGTAGAGCTGCTTTAGAGCCAGAGAACCAGGTCAGCAGAGCCGTTGTAGAGCCAGAGAACCAGGTCAGCAGAGCTACTCTAGAGCCAGAGAACCAGGTCAGCAGAGCTGCATCAAAGTCAGAGAACCAGGTCAACAGAGCTGCTCTAGAGCCTAAGAACCAGGTCAGCAGAGCTGCTCTAGAGCCAGAGAACCAGGTCAGCAGAGCTGCTCTAGAGCCATAGACCCAGGTCAGCAGAGCTGCTTTAGAGCCTAAGAACCAGGTCAGCAGAGCTGCTTTAGAGCCAGAGAACCAGGTCAGCAGAGCTGCTCTAGAGGCAGAGAACCAGGTCAGCAGAGCTGCTCTAGAGGCAGAGAACCAGGTCAGCAGAGCTGCTCTAGAGCCAGAGAACCAGGTCAGCAGAGCTGCTGTAGAGCCAGAGTAGAGCCAGAGAAACCAGGTCAGCAGAGCTGCTGAAGAGCCAGAGAAACCAGGTCAGAAGAGCTGCTTTAAAGCCAGAGAACCAGGTCAGAAGAGCTGCTCTAGAGCCAGAGAACCAGGTCAGCAGAGCTGCTCTAGAGCCATAGAACCAGGTCAGTAGAGCTGCTTTAGTGCCAGAGAACCAGGTCGGCTGAGCTACTCTAGAGCCAGAGAACCAGGTCAGCAGAGCTGGTTCAAGGCCAGAGAACCAGGTCAGCAGAGCTGCTGTAGAGCCATAGAACCAGGTCAGCAGAGCTGCTTTACAGCCAGAGAACCAGGTCAGCAGAGCTGCTTTACAGCCAGAGAACCAGGTCAGCAGAGCTGCTCTAGAGCCATAGAACCAGGTCAGTAGAGCTGCTTTAGTGCCAGAGAACCAGGTCAGCACAGCCATTGTAGAGCCAGAGAACCAGGTCAGCAGAGCTACTCTAGAGCCAGAGAACCAGGTCAGCAGAGCTGCTTCAAAGCCAGAGAACCAGGTCAGCAGAGCTGCTCTAGAGCCAGAGAACCAGGTCAGCAGAGCTGCTTTAGAGGGAGAGAACCAGGTCAGCAGAGCTGCTTTAGAGGGAGAGAACCAGGTCAGCAGAGCTGCTCTAGAGCCAGAGAACCAGGTCAGCAGAGCTGCTCTAGAGCCAGAGAACCAGGTCAGCAGAGCTGCTCTAGAGCCAGAGAACCAGGTCAGCAGAGCTGCTTTAGAGCTATAGAACCAGGTCAGCAGAGCCGCTTTAGAGCCTAAGAACCAGGTCAGCAGAGCTCCTTTAGAGCCAGAGAACCAGGTCAGCAGAGCTGCTCTAGAGCCTAAGAACCAGGTCAGCAGAGCTGCTCTAGAGGTAGAGAACGAGGTCAGCAGAGCTGCTGTAGAGCCAGAGAAACCAGGTCAGCAGAGCTGCTGTAGAGCCAGAGAAACCAGGTCAGCAGAGCTGCTGTAGAGCCAGAGAAACCAGGTCAGCAGAGCTGCTGTAGAGCCAGAGAAACCAGGTCAGCAGAGCTGCTGTAGAGCCAGAGAAACCAGGTCAGCAGAGCTGCTTTAGAGCCAGAGAAACCAGGTCAGCAGAGCTGCTTTAGAGCCAGAGAAACCAGGTCAGCAGAGCTGCACTAGAGCCAGAGAACAAGGTCAGCAGAGCCGCTTTAGAGCCTAAGAACCAGGTCAGCAGAGCTGCTTTAGAGCCAGAGAACCAGGTCAGCAGAGCTGCTCTAGAGCCTAAGAACCAGGTCAGCAGAGCTGCTCTAGAGGCAGAGAACCAGGTCAGCAGAGCTGCTTTGGAGGCAGAGAACCAGGTCAGCAGAGCTGCTGTAGAGCCAGAGAAACCAGGTCAGCAGAGCTGCTGTAGAGCCAGAGTAGAGCCAGAGAAACCAGGTCAGCAGAGCTACTCTAGAGCCAGAGAACCAGGTCAGCAGAGCTGCTTTAGAGCCAGAGAACCAGGTCAGCAGAGCTACTCTAGAGCCAGAGAACCAGGTCAGCAGAGCTGCTCTAGAGCCAGAGAACCAGGTCAGCAGAGCTGCTCTAGAGCCAGAGAACCAGGTCAGCAGAGCTGCTTTAGAGCCATAGAACCAGGTCAGCAGAGCCGCTTTAGAGCCAGAGAAACCAGGTCAGCAGAGCTGCTTTAGAGGGAGAGAACCAGGTCAGCAGAGCTGCTCTAGAGCCAGAGAACCAGGTCAGCAGAGCTGCTTTAGAGCCAGAGAACCAGGTCAGCAGAGCTACTCTAGAGCCAGAGAACCAGGTCAGCAGAGCTGCTTTAGAGCCATAGAACCAGGTCAGCAGAGCCGCTTTAGAGCCAGAGAAACCAGGTCAGCAGAGCTGCTGTAGAGCCAGAGAAACCAGGTCAGCAGAGCTACTCTAGAGCCAGAGAACCAGGTCAGCAGAGCTGCTTTAGAGCCAGAGAACCAGGTCAGCAGAGCTACTCTAGAGTCAGAGAACCAGGTCAGCAGAGCTGCTTTAGAGCCAGAGAACCAGGTCAGCAGAGCTGCTTTAGAGCCATAGAACCAGGTCAGCAGAGCCGCTTTAGAGCCAGAGAAACCAGGTCAGCAGAGCTGCTTTAGAGGGAGAGAACCAGGTCAGCGGAGCTGCTTTAGAGCCAGAGAACCAGGTCAGCAGAGCTGCTCTAGAGCCAGAGAACCAGGTCAGCAGAGCTGCTCTAGAGGCAGAGAACCAGGTCAGCAGAGCTGCTGTAGAGCCAGAGAAACCAGGTCAGCAGAGCTGCTGTAGAGCCAGAGAAACCAGGTCAGCAGAGCTGCTTTAGAGCCAGAGAACCAGGTCAGCAGAGCTGCTTTAGATCCACAGAACCAGGTCAGCAGAGCTGCTCTAGAGCCAGAGAACCTGGTCAGCAGAGCTGCTCTAGAGCCAGAGAACCAGGTCAGCAGAGCTGCTGTAGAGCCAGAGAAACCAGGTCAGCAGAGCTGCTGTAGAGCCAGAGAAACCAGGTCAGCAGAGCTGCTTTAGAGGGAGATAACCAGGTCAGCAGAGCTGCTTTAGAGCCAGAGAACCAGGTCAGCAGAGCTGCTCTAGAGCCAGAGAACCAGGTCAGCAGAGCCGCTTTAGAGCCATAGAACCAGGTCAGCAGAGCCGCTTTAGAGCCATAGAACCAGGTCAGCAGAGCCGCTTTAGAGCCATAGAACCAGGTCAGCAGAGCCGCTTTAGAGCCATAGAACCAGGTCAGCAGAGCCGCTTTAGAGCCTAAGAACCAGGTCAGCAGAGCCGCTTTAGAGCCAGAGAACCAGGTCAGCAGAGCTGCTCTAGAGGCAGAGAACTAGGTCAGCAGAGCTGCTGTAGAGCCAGAGAAACCAGGTCAGCAGAGCTGCTGTAGAGCCAGAGTAGAGCCAGAGAAACCAGGTCAGCAGAGCTGCTGTAGAGCCAGAGTAGAGCCAGAGAAACCAGGTCAGCAGAGCTGCTGTAGAGCCAGAGAAGCAGGTCAGCAGAGCTGCTTTAGAGCCAGAGAACCAGGTCAGCAGAGCTGCTCTAGAGCCTAAGAACCAGGTCAGCAGAGCTGCTCTAGAGCCTAAGAACCAGGTCAGCAGAGCTGCTGTAGAGCCAGAGAAACCAGGTCAGCAGAGCTGCTGTAGAGCCAGAGAAACCAGGTCAGCAGAGCTGCTGTAGAGCCAGAGTAGAGCCAGAGAAACCAGGTCAGCAGAGCTGCTCTAGAGGCAGAGAACCAGGTCAGCAGAGCTGCTTTAGAGCCATAGAACCAGATCAGCAGAGCTGCTGTAGAGCCATAGAACCAGGTCAGCAGAGTTGCTGTAGAGCCATAGAACCAGGTCAGCAGAGTTGCTGTAGAGCCCTAGAACCAGGTCAGCAGAGTTGCTGTAGAGCCATAGAACCAGGTCAGCAGAGCTGCTGTAGAGCCAGAGAACCAGTTCAGCAGAGCCGTTGTAGAGCCAGAGAACCAGGTCAGCAGAGCTGCTCTAGAGCCAGAGAACTAGCTCAGCAGAGCTGCTGTAGAGCCAGAGAACCAGGTCAGCAGTGCCGCTCTAGAGCCACAGAACCAGGTCAGCAGAGCTGCTTTAGATCCAGAGAACCAGGTCAGCAGAGCCGTTGTAGAGCCAGAGAACCAGGTCAGCAGAGCCGTTGTAGAGCCAGAGAACCAGGTCAGCAAAGCTGCTTTAGAGCCAGAGAAACAGGACATTGGGGCTTATTTACAAGCCCCTTGCGCCGCCGCTGCGTCACTTTTTCCCCACACAAAAGTGAAGCACCGGCAGTGCAAGGGACTTGTAAATAAGCCCCATTGTGCCCATTCGAACGCAATAAAACAGTTACGTAACCTTCACACCACGAAAAAGGTGAAATAAAGCACCAGTTTCTAAAGTTATTGCTCTTTCCACAGTTACTGGTAACTCAAGTCTCCTGCCTGAGGTCTACTACATTTATTGTAATTTAAAACTTCAGGTATCAAAATGCAAAGTTGTGTGAGGTACTAGCCTTACACTGGCTGAACAACTGCCTCCTACCATAGGACTGTTGCGAGTGTCTACAAATCTAAGATTGTATTTTGGGAAGTAGATGATGCACCTCATGCCTGCAACATAAAACAAGCATTTGCAATGCAATAGGGCTGGCATTACTAAAAGGTTGAGCTATTGGCGTTGCAAATGATAATGTTTGTTAGTTTTTGTAAAAAAATATTCCAGCAGTAGCATAAGTAATGAAATAAAATCCACGTAGACCACCAGTACCCACCACCACCAACACCACCAGTACCAATACCACCACCACTACTACCACCACCGCTACAACCACCACAAGTACCATAACCACCACTACAATTATTACTATTACTACTCTGTGGTGATAGTAATAATAATAGTGGTAGTTATGGTACTGGTGGAAAATTACTATTATAAATTACAATACCTGTTAATTTTTCAAAAGGCATTGCCATTTACAATACCAATAGCTCTAAAACTCGCAGTTGCGAGACCTATTGCATGGTAAATGCTTGTTTTATTTTTTGTTAGGCACGGGGAGATTAAATGATTTGCCCAGAATCACAGGATGTTCAGCGTCATTGCCGAGACTCGAACCCAGTTCCCCAGATTAGAGGTCGACCACCCTAGCCGTTAGGCCAACTCCTCTCCCTCTCCACTATTTTTAAAATGACAGCATCACGCTCCACATTTTTGCCAAGTAAGCCAATTGTTCACCATACAAACTTTGTAGGTGGCATTTTTTCTGGAAAATCTAATAATCCATGGTATTTCCATCCCTGGAGTTATCACGAATGACATCCCGCCGTCGCAAGAACTCTGCGACTCCCTGGCCACCTTCTTCCACCGCAAGATCGCAGACATCCACGACAGCTTCGGCACCCAGACACCGACGTCGGAGGCCGACATCCCCGACCCAACACCCACCGAACACACCAACCTCCTGCTCTCCTGGAACCACGTCAACGACGAAGACACCATCAAAATCATGAACACCATCCACTCCAGTTCTCCCTCCAACCCCTGCCCCCACCACATATTCAACAAAGCAAGCTCCATCATCGCACCCCAACTCAGAAAGATCATCAACAGCTCCTTCGAGACCGCCACCTTTCCGGAGAGCTGGAAACACGCTGAGATCAACGCCATGCTCAAGAAACCTAAGGCGGACCCTAAAGACCTCAAGAACTTTCGACCCATCTCCTTGCTCCCGTTCCCGGCGAAAGTCACTGAGAAGATCGTCAACAGGCAACTAACCCACTTCCTGGAGGAGAACAACATCCTGGACTCCACCCAATCCGGCTTCCGCAGCAACCACAGCACCGAAACCACCCTCATCGCCGCCACCGACATCAGGACCCTACTGGACAACGGCGAAACCGCGGCCCTCATCCTCCTAGACCTCTCGGCCGCCTTCGACACCGTCTGCCACTACACCCTACGCACACGTCTCCACGACGCAGGGATCCGTGACAAAACCCTGAACTGGATCACCACCTTCCTCACCAGCAGAACCCAGAGAGTCCGTCTCCCCCCTTTCAGATCCGAAGCCACCACGATCACCTGCGGTGTACCCCAAGGATCATCCCTCAGCCCGACCCTTTTCAACATCTACATGGCACCGCTCGCCAACATCGTCCGAGCACACCACCTCAACATCATCTCGTACGCCGACGACACCCAGCTAATCCTCTCCTTCACCAAGCAGCCGGCCATCGCCAAATCCAACCTCCACGAGGGAATGAAGGCCGTCGCTGAGTGGATGAAGACCAGCCGTCTGAAACTGAACTCTGACAAGACGGAAGTCCTCGGCTCCACCCCCTCCGCATGGGACGACTCCTGGTGGCCGGCCGCGTTGGGAGCTGCCCCGACACCCACCAACCACACGCGTAACCTGGGTTTCATCCTGGACTCAATGCTCTCTATGACCCAGCAAGTCAACGCTGTCTCC
The DNA here is from genome assembly GCA_963921515.1 of Calotriton arnoldi. NCBI lineage: Eukaryota > Metazoa > Chordata > Amphibia > Caudata > Salamandridae > Calotriton > Calotriton arnoldi. Next base: position 3,026,565 of record CAWUFW010000100.1, on the reverse strand, counting down.
TCTTCCTGCTTCAACACCCTCCGCATGCTTCGCAAGATCTACAGATGGATCCCCACCGACACCAGGAGGACGGTCACCCAAGCCCTCGTCAGCAGCAGGCTGGACTACGGCAACGCCCTCTACGCGGGAACCACGGCCAAACTCTAGAAAAGACTCCAACGCATACAAAACGCCTCCGCACGCCTCATCCTCGGAATCCCCCGTCACAGCCACATCACCGTCCACCTCAGAGACCTGCACTGGCTCCCGATCAACAAGAGGATCACCTTCAAGCTCCTCACCCACGCCCACAAAGCCCTCCACAACGCCGGACCGGCATACCTCAACGAACGACTCACCTTCTACACCCCGAACCGCCAGCTTCGCTCCGCAGACCTCGCCCTCGCCACCATCCCACGCATCCGCCAAACGACCTCCGGCGGCAGATCATTCTCCCACTTCGCCGCCAAGACCTGGAACACCCTCCCCATCTACCTGCGACAGACCCAGGACCTGCTGACCTTCAGGAGACTCCTCAAGACCTGGCTGTTCGAGCAGTAGCTGTGTCACCCCCCCCACGCCCCCCCCGCCCCTAGCGCCTTGAGACCCTCACGGGTGAGTAGCGCGCTCTATAAATGTTTTGATTGATTGATTGATTGGTAACTCTGCAGGGTGTAGCAAAAAGAGAGCCATTTTGTTCCCAACTCATAAAGGAGCTGTTGAGAGTTGCAATCTGCCTCGTTCTGGCAGGGAGGGTCTTTCTTGTTTTTACGTTTATTGTTAGTTTAGTTGTGTTACTATCATTCAATGCTTTGTGCTTGCTTCATATCTCAATAGAAAAGCATCAGAAACTTTTAATTATTTGTGTGAAAGTAAAAAGTTACTTCATAAAAAAAAGTCTTGAGCAATTTCCCCTTCATCTCCTATGTGTCAGAAAGCTGAAACACAAGTATACACAGCTCACCCTACATGCACTCGAGCCTCTTATGTGCATTCTTGGGGAAATCATGGGCAACTGCAACAGTGCTACCTGGAGTCATTGAAACCACAGGGAGCAGATATTAGAAGGCGCTTTAAGAATGCCAAAAACCCTTTGAGAGGGCGGAGTCTCATTCTTGAATGGTGGCGAGTGCTACAAAATTCAGCTAGAGATAGCATGTGAATGGCGTAAACTAAATATATTATTACTATTTAAAGAAACATATATGCTTGGAGTCGCTTAACTTCCATAGGCTGCATCTTCTCTGCTCCTGGGTGGACCATACCGAAACATGTGTGGTGATTATTAATTTCCTTGTGTTCCACACTCCCTTTAGACCAGGCTAGTAGCCCACACCCACACACCAAGCACAGTTATAGAGATCCCTTCTTATACAGTTAACGTAACATATAATGAAGGTAAATATGGTAAAGTAAATGTATATTAAAGAAGTTCAAACACTCGCATGCCTCCATTCCTTATGCCATGCTTAAAGCATAGCCCCAAGCGTAGCAAACTGACCAGCTATTTCTCAACCTTTGAGGCCACTTTAGAAGTAGAAAAGTGCTATAAAAATGGTACAACACAACTGTCCAGGCAGTTTTATGACGTCATCAAAAATATAATGAAACTTTATTCACAGTTCAAGATTCAGTAGCACAGTGGAATATTGTTTCTTCAGCTCAGAGTTAAATTGCTTCATTACTACAAACGTGGACAAGGTATCTGTCTCAGGTTAGCATTGGTCCTTCATGCTTTTTCACTAAGGATGCAGATACAGGCACATTAGCATCACACAGATGTGCACTATCTGGCCAACAGTGCAAAGTTAGAGATTCCTCTGTTCTAGGTGTGTCTGCAGATCTGGTCTTTCGATCAGCCATGTGTGCTTTTGATGCATGCGATCGGAGTTCCTTGTTAATGCAGTGTAATCGCTCTCCGCTAGACTGTGCTTCTGATCCAGCTCTCGTGCTGCTACGGTCCTCCGCGCATGGGCGCACCGCAGTTCAGTGCCGTAAGACCCCGATAGGCCGGGCCATGGGGCAGGCAGGGTGGGGCTAATGGGTCACAGCTGTGCGGGCAGGAGTCGTTTGCCTCTGCTGTACCCAGCCTGTTGTACAACCCCTTCAGCACTTGACTCTCGGTGGCACCGATGGCGAGCAGTCACCAGCTTCTCAGGGAGGTTAGTGTGCGGGTACAGAGTCAGCCCTCAACAAAACACCCAGCTGCTCAAGAACGTGATTGTCCAGTCCAGTGCTTTACGTTTGGGAAAGGACAAGAACTTTATTCTACATTAAGTCACAATAATAGACAGTGCACAACAATTTCTTAGATACCCGATATTGGAGTGCAAGCCCAATATAATTCAGGGTGGGACCCACTAGGCCGTCTATCCTCCCCCTCTACTCTAATGGTCTGGCGCTCATTGGTGTCATCCTTAGAACACGTGCAGTGCTTCACCCCTTGGCAATGGTCCTTTTGGGGATGGCCTGCATTGCGGCACGTGTCGGACTATGCATCGTCATTCTCTACAGAACACTCCACGATTTGGACAGTTTTCCTAACAGCAGGCACATAAACCGCTGAGCTTTTATTCTAAGCACACATCGCAGTCTACTGCCTCCTCCAGTTATAAGCAAAGCAAGTTTCTTTGCACTCCGAGTCTGGGCATGACTAGTGATGGGAGGTGAGACAATCTTTCTGTTCTTGGTGCAATCCTCTTCTGGTTGGGTGCAGAGCTTCTGCTGGAAGTAAAGGTGAACACTTTTCCTGGCTCACAGGGCCAGCCTATATTCTCTTAATGTGAACAATATGGGACAAACCCTGCTACTCCGGATCAGTCCTTCACTTGAATTTTTGGGCTCATCCAATTGGGTTCAAGTTCATCTTGCTTAAACTTCAGTTCAGTCTATTAGAAACGAACATCCTATATTGCTGACAATGTTCAGGTCCCATTGTGATGGCAGTCATCCCATTTGCCTTGATAAGTGGATTCAGCTTAGAAAGTCCTTGAGCCTGCCAGGTCATCAGTGCTGTGCATCAGTTCTCCTACACCCAGCCACTCTCTTCCCCATGATATTGCTGATCAAAAGAAGACCAGCAATTTCTCTATGAATCCTGGGAGCTTACGGGTCTAGTATTCTTTTACTAGTGCACTGAAGAATGCCTGTTTAAGGAGCCTATAACCTCTGAAAGGGAAGCATTGATGATGGATGCACTTGCTTTGCCAAAGAGTTCAGAGAACAGGTGGAGTAGCTAGCCAGTGGCTGCATCCTAGACTGCGTTTTTTTACTTGCTTACTGATGCCTTTCGACTCTTCCTCAAATACCTGGTTAAAATCGAAACAGAGGGCTTGGCGTCGCTGGCCTTTGGGGTCATTGGTAAAGGTGGGTGTCAACAGTTAAGTCCCTACAGGTTTAACAGTCATCTTAACAGAGTTGCAGAGTATATTAAGGTTAAATGTCTTACTTTAAAGCGTTTTACAATAGTATAACACAGATGTGAGTAGCATAGAGACATGCAGGCAGACAGTAATTGTTATGGCTTGTCACCAGTGCTTGCCCCCACTCCCATCCACCTCTTTTTCAGGGCATTGCCTCTGAGGATGCTGTCCGCTCTGCAAGAGAGGAGTCAGGCCGCCCAGGACTGCGACTGTCAAATGTGTCCTGCATAGTTCTTAACCCAATCACTAACACAGTCAATCTTGTCACCAAGCAGGAACCCCAAAAGCTGTAACTGTCTGCTCCAAGTGGCAGGCTACAGCTGGATTTGGAGATCCCAGGGTTTAAGGATCCTACAGTCCATAAAGGCCACACCCATGACGTGGCCAGGTGCTTGGCTTTGTTCCCTGTAGGTGAGAGGGAACCTCTGCTTGGGATCTGTTCTTTATCTGTGATCCTCTGCTTGGGCTCAGCTACTCATTTGTATTCCTGGATCTTAAGTCAAGATAATCTTGAAGCAGACGTCAAGAACGTCTTGCTAAAAGTTTACTATTAGTGGCCCTTTTTGACATTCCTTCTGCAACATCATCTCAAAAAGTTTACTTGCATCCTTGGAATTATTCGTCCTCTCTGAACGATGTCTTCAGAGGTCTCCGGTAAGTGATAACTAAGGCCAGTTAGATATTACGTGTTTCCTGTTGCACCCCTACACTGTCCCCTGAATACAGAAATACTGGGATTCTGTCACAGCCTCAAACTTGTGGTGTAACAACTGCCTCTTGGACCTCTGCAGTGGTTTATGCTGATCCTATGTGATCCTAATTCTGCATCTCAAGTTGTGTAGCATTAACAACCGATATAGTACACTGAAACAACACCAGTGTCATGACGATTTCTTTTGGTTCTAAGAAGATAAAGATACTGAGCCACTGATATGTCGAATGCTTAACATAGTGCATCAGTTACTGGAGCAATTCTGTGTGTGTGTCATTTCCTGTAGAATGTTACCATTCATGCAAAATTCATGTAAATGAAAAAACTGTGTATTTTAAGTAGATATCAGAGCAGAGAATAGTCTTGTGTTCTGTGTAATACAAAAAGCTGTAACTGATGAGAAACAGCAGAAAATCAGACAAAACCTATTGACGGGACAAACTGTGTGACTACAAACCAACGAAGTGTCTTGTCTGCCTTCTTGCATATTACTCTCCCACTCTTTGCTGAGGGCACCAAGTGCAATCTTCGATGTGTTCAGCACTGTTCCGGGAAAATTAGTGAGTTTCATGTAGTTTCTGCAGCAACATTCTGATCTAAAATTAGTGGTGGTCTGAGTCTGACAGAAAACAAAGCCCACAGAAACTTCCTAACTGAATGATATTGATGCATGACTTTCTGACCACACTCTGGACCCCGACCACATAGCTGCAGTTCTAGAGGATGACAGTCAGAACTCTCAAGCTCTCAACACTTAAGCTGGCATTTAGGCAAAGTTACAGGCCCTTAGTCTAGAGAACCAATCCCTTAGTACAGAACTAGAAGGTTTTGTCTCAGGAGAATACCCTAGTCCCTGCAAATGCCATTTGTACACTGGCCTCTGCCAGACCTTTCTTTAACCCCTTCGATGCTCATGACGGAGCGGTTCCGTCATGAGCATCTGTTGGGCTGTGCTCATGACGGAACCGCTCCGTCATGAGCACAGCCCATGGGGGAAGCGCTGGCGCTCCCCCCATGGGTTGCCGATCTTGCCCCCACAGAGGGGGATGGCAGCGGAAGAGTTTCCGCTGCCACCCCCGACCCCCCCCACGCATTCCCATGATGTCAGCGCGCACAGCGCGCGCCGACGTCATCAGGAACCGCTGGACGCGCTGGAAACCATTTGTTTCCAGCGCATCCAGGAGGAGGGTACGTTTTTGCTGCTCCGGTGGGCCGGGGGGGGGGGGGCACATTGCGGCATCGGGGGAGAGGAAACAGTATTTCCTCTCCCCTGATGTCTCAATACAGGGCATTCCTGCTGCACGATCGCGCATAGCGTCGCGATCGTGCAGCAGGAATGCCCCACTAGGCACCAGGGATTTCTTTTTCTTTCAAGGAAGCGACCCCTTGGGCAAGGGTCGCTTCCTCAAGGGGACAAAAAATGTAAAGACTTTTCTGCCCCCCCCTGGGGCCAGATCGCCTTGGTTTTGGGGCGTTTCTGGCCCCAATGGGGGCAGAAAAGCCCACTAGAGCCAGGGATCTTTTTATTTCAAAAAAGGAAGTGACCCCTTGGGGAAGGGTCGCTTCCGGGGCCCTAATTTTTTTAAAAATGTGCATTCTGCCCCCCCCTGGGGGCAGATCGGGCCGTGTATTTGGCCTTTCCAGGGGGGGCAGAATACCCCACTAGACACCAGGGAGTCCTTTAATTATTTAAAGGAAGTGACCCCTTGGGCAAGGGTCGCTTCCTTAGGGGCCCCATTTTTTTTAAAGACTTTTCTGCCCCCCCTGGAGACAGACTGCATGGGTTTTTTGGCGTTTCTGGCCCCAGGGGGGCAGAAAAGCCCACTAGAGCCAGGGATCTTTTTTTTTTTTTAAATGGAAGCGACCCCTTGGGGAAGGGTCGCTTCCAGGGGCCTCATTTAAAAAAAATGTGTATTCTGCCCCCCCCTGGGGGCAGATCGGCCCGTGTATTTGGCCTTTCTGCCCCCAGGGGGGGCAGAATACCCCACTAGACACCATGGAGTTATTTAAAATTTAAATGGAAGCGACCCCTTGCGCAAGGGTCGCTTCCATTTTAATGTGCATTCTGCCCCCCTTGGGGGCAGATTGGCCTTTTTTTGGCCTTTCTGCCCCCGCAGAAAACCCCAGTAGACACCAGGGACTTATTTGAAATTAAATTGGAAGCGACCCCTTGGGCAAGGGTCGCTTCCAGGGGGCAGATTTTTTTTATATGTGTATTCTACCCCCCCCCCCCGGGGGCAGATCGGCCTGTTATTTTGGCCTTTCACCATGGAGTTATTTAAAATTTAAATGGAAGCGACCCCTTGCGCAAGGGTCGCTTCCAAGGGGGCTTTTTTTTAATGTGCATTCTGCCCCCCTTGGGAGCAGATCGGCCTTTTTTTGGCCTTTCTGCCCCCAGGGGGGGGGGGGGCAGAAAACCCCAGTAGACACCAGGAACTTATTTGAAATTAAATTGGAAGCGACCCCTTGGGCAAGGGTCGCTTCCAGGGGGCAGATTTTTTTATGTGTGTATTCTCCCCCCCCCCCCCGGGGGCAGATAGGCCTGTTATTTTGGCCTTTCTGCCCCCGCAGAAAACCCCAGTAGACACCAGGGACTTATTTGAAATTAAATTGGAGCGACCCCTTGGGCAAGGGTCGCTTCCAGGGGCAGATTTTTTTATATGTGTATTCTACCCCCGGGGGCAGATCGGCCTGTTATTTTGGCCTTTCACCATGGAGTTATTTAAAATTTAAATGGAAGCGACCTCTTGCGCAAGGGTCGCTTCCAAGGGGGGCTTTTTAATGTGCATTCTGCCCCCTTGGGAGCAGATCGGCCTTTTTGGCCTTTCTGCCCCCAGGGAGGCAGAAACCCCAGTAGACACCAGGGACTTATTTGAAATTAAATTGGAAGCGACCCCTTGGGCAAGGGTCGCTTCCAGGGGGCAGATTTTTTTATGTGTGTATTCTCCCCCCCCCCCCTGGGGGCAGATAGGCCTGTTATTTTGGCCTTTCACCATGGAGTTATTTAAAATTTAAATGGAAGCGACCCCTTGCGCAAGGGTCGCTTCCAAGGGGGGGGGGGGCTTTTTTTTAATGTGCATTCTGCCCCCCTTGGGAGCAGATCGGCCTTTTTTTGGCCTTTCTGCCCCCAGGGGGGGGGGGGGCAGAAAACCCCAGTAGACACCAGGAACTTATTTGAAATTAAATTGGAAGCGACCCTTGGGCAAGGGTCGCTTCCAGGAAGCAGATTTTTTATGTGTGTATTCTCCCCCCCCTGGGGGCAGATAGGCCTGTTATTTTGGCCTTTCTGCCCCCGGGGGCAGAAAACCCACTAGGCCCCAGGGATTTTGTTTTAGTGTGTAATGGAGCGACATGGTTGCTTCCAAGGGGTAAAATTTGGTTAATGTTTTTCTGCCCCTCCTGGGGACAGATCTGCCCCTTTTTATGGCCTTTTTGCCCTGTTCGGGAGGGGGGAGGCAGAAAACCCTACTAGGCACCAGGGATTTATTTCTTTCGCAAGGGGGGCACATTTCTGTCTGCTGTTTTCTGCCCCACCCTCAGACAAGCTCACCCGATCCCTTATGCAAGTTCACCCCCATTTGTCACAGCCCTATTTGAAGGCCCATCTGGCAGATTGACCATTTGGGTAGTGACATAGCGTGTCATAATGTTAATTGTTTTATTTCTTGTGATTTGCAATTGTAATGCTTTATTTCTCCCTTTTTGTTCTAGGTGAAAGCTTTTGCTCTTTAGACTGTTGCAGGTTGCGGTTTCGTTACATTTGGTTCTGCTGTTTGTTTAGTTGCTTGTGTTTGGTAAGAGACTTTTTTTGTACAATGTAAATGACTTTCATTTCTCTGCATGAATGTGTTTTTTTGCAAATGGTGTAATAGCAGTATGTTTAGCTTCTGTTTTTTGAGTGTCAAAAACTTTTTGCATTTGTGCTCGATGTGTATTTTGTTGTCTTGTGAGTAATTGGTTTTGTTTTTTTCGTTCTAGTGGGATATCGTTGGTTTTTGCTGTCTCTCTGCAGAGTAGGTGCTGGTGAGTGTAGCTGTTTCTTGCAAGTGAATTGTATAGTTTGAGTATATAGGTCTTTGTGATAAAGGCACACATTTTTTTTTACTTACTTATTTTGCACAGTGTTGGTTGTTGAGTTGTTTGTGCATTCTCCTTTCTTAGTAAGGATAATGGCTAGCCGCAGGATCACTGCTCAGCAGGTTGTTGGTATGCTCTTTGAGTCTTCCTCGGACCATGGTTCAGAGACTGACTCTGCATCTGAGGCAGAGGAGGGAGGGGAAGATTCAGGCAGTGAGTTTTCTCTCCACATGGAATCATCGGATGATGAAGCTACTCTCAGTGCGGATGAAGCTACTCTTAGTGCGGATGAAGTGCCTGTGTTAGAGGAGGACATTGATGTGCTGATAGTGCGCCAAGAGGCATCTGGGCTGCAGCCTTGGGCTGCAAGGCTTCCCGTTGGTATAGTGCGGCAAGAGGCATCTGGGTTGCAGCCTGGGGCTGCAAGGCTTCCAGTTGAAAGTGATTACATCTGGGTTGCCCCAGGCATGTTGCAGCCGGCATTGCCAGACTTTAGTGGTGTTCCAGGGTGTAGAGTGAACACAGAAAATCTTTTGCCGATAAATTTTTTTCAGTTGTTTATGGACGATGTGTTTTTGGCAGAGATTGTTGAGCAGACTAATTTGTATGCCGAACAGTTTTTGAGGGACAACAGTGCCAGCCTTAAGCCCCACTCTAGAGCTACCCGGTGGACTCCCACAAATCTGGAAGAGATGAAGAAGTTCTTGGGTTTAACTTTTTTGATGGGCTTGCTAAGGAAGCCATCAATGTCTTCATACTGGTCTACTAGTCCCTTGATGGCAACGGCTATATTTCCGGCAGTCATGAGTCGTGATAGGTATTTGCTTCTGCTTCGGATGTTGCATTTTGTCGATAATGGTTTAGCGTTGCCACGAGATCACCCTGAGTGTGACCGTCTTTTTAAGATTCGGCCTGTCATTGATCAATTTGTTGATCGATTTTCTGAGATCTATGCTCCAGGCAAAGAAATAGCTATTGATGAGTCTTTGGTCCTGTTCAAGGGCCGCTTGGTTTTTAGGCAATACATTCCTAGTAAGAGGGCACGCTATGGAATTAAGCTGTATATGCTGTGTGACAGTAGGACTGGATAAGTCTCTAATTTCAGGGTGTACACCGGTAAGGAATCCAGGATTAACCCCCCTGAGGCGACATCAAAATTGCCTATCACAAAATGTTTTGGTCCCTTGCCTGTCGCGGGTACTTGGGCCTCCCACCCGAGTGAGGCACCATTTTTATCGGGAGACCCGGGGGAACGCTGGGTGGTAGGAAATTTGTGTCAGCCCGGTGATGCCACAACTTTCCCACACAAAAATGTGTGAAAAAAGTGATTTTTTCAGCAAAATTTCAGGTTTGCAGGAGATTCTGGGTAAGAAAACGTTGGGGGATCCACGCAAGCCATACCTCCCTGGAATCCCCCGGGTGTCTACTTTTCAGAAATGTGTGGGTTTGGTAGGTTTCCCTAGGTGTCCGCCGAGCCCCGGGCCAAAAAGTCATGGGACCCCCCCTTGCAAAACCAGGTCGTTTTGTGATTGGCAATTTTGATGTTGCCTCAATACGTTTTGGGCCCTTGCTTGTCGCGGGAACTTGGGCCTCCCACCCGAGTGAGGCACCATTTTTATCGGGAGACCTGGGGGAACGCTGGATGGTAGGAAATTTGTGTCAGCCCGGTGATGCCACAACTTTCCCACACAAAAATGTGTGAAAAAAGTGATTTTTTCCAGCAAAATTTCAGGTTTGCAGGGTATTCTGGGTAAGAAAACATTGGGGGATCCACGCAAGCCATACCTCCCTGGAATCCCCCGGGTGTCTACTTTTCAAAAATGTATAGGTTTGCTAGGTTTCCCTAGGTGCTGGCAGAGCTAGGGTTCAAAAACTACAGCTAGGCACTTTGCAAAAAAGGGGTCATTTTTCACTGTGAAAATGTGGTGCGTCCACGTTGCGTTTTGCGCTGTTTCCTGTCACGGGCAGTAGGCCTACCCACACAAGTGAGGTACCATTTTTTTCGGAAGACTTTGGGGAACACGGGGTGGGTGGAATTTTGTGGATCCACGCAGATTCCAGAACTTTCCACCACAGAAAAGTGAGGAAAATGTGGTTTTTTTGATAATTTTTTAGGTTTGCAAGGGATTCTGGGTAACAGAACCTGGTGAGAGCCAGTTAAGTCACCCCATCCTGGATTCCCCTGGGTGTCTAGTTTTCAAAAATGTATAGGTTTGCTAGGTTTCCCTAGGTGCTGGCAGAGCTAGGGTTCAAAAACTACAGCTAGGCACTTTCCAAAAAAGGGGTCATTTTTCACTGTGAAAATGTGGTGTGTCCACGTTGCGTTTTGGGCCGTTTCCTGTTGCGGGCACTAGGCCTACCCACACAAGTGAGGTACCATTTTTATCGGGAGACTTAGGGTAACACAGAATTGTAGAGCAACTGTTATTACCTATTGACTTTCGATGCATTTCTGCCTTCCAAATGAAAGACAATGTGTAAAAAATAAGTCAATTTGAAAAATGACCTATAATTCACATGCTAGTATGGGTACTCCCAATTTCGGAAATGTGCAAATATCTACTGTTTCTAAACTCTACATTTTGTTCCCATTTCAAAAATACATAGGTGTCTTTCATACCGATTTTTCCATGTATACATTTTCCCAAAATAATTGCTATATACCCGGGACATAATAAAAAACCATTGCAAGACGCTGCTCAGTTATTGGCTCTGGGTTCGTCGGGTTGGTGAACCTACAAGTCCTATATATCCCCACAACCAGAAAGGTCCAGCGGATATAACGGTATATTGCTTTCAAATAGCTGTCATAATTAGAAGAAGTTACAGGTGAAAACGTTGACACAAATGGCTGTTTTTTTCAACTAATTTTCAATTTTTCCTTTATTTAACTGTTAGTTTCTATAAAGAAAACTTAAAGGATCTACACAAATGACCCCTTGCTGAATTCAGATTTTTGTCTACTTTTTAAAAATGTATAGCTTTCCAGGATCCATTATTGCTTTCGTACCCATTTCTACCATTAACTGGAAGAAGGTTGAAAGCACAAAAAATAGCAAAAATAGGCTATGTCCCAGAAAAATGCCAAAACTGTAAAAAAAAAATGTGGTTTTCGGACAAAAGTCTGCTTGTCCCTGAAAGCTTCGAAGATGGTGATTTCAGCCCCACAACCCCTTTTTTGATACCATTTTCAGGGAAAAAAACCAGACGCTTTCATCTGTAGCCCTTTTTTCCGCATTTTCCCAAAAAACCCAAAATTTAGCTGTATTTTGGCTAATTTCTGGGTTTCCTCCAGGGGAATCCACAAACCCTGGGTACCTTTAGAATTCCCATGATGTTGGAAGAAAAGGACGCAAATTTGGCGTGGATACCTTATGTGGTCAAAAAGTTACAGGGGCCTAAGCGCAAATTACCCCAAATAGCCAAAAAAAGGCTTAGCACAGGGGGGGAAAAGGCCTAGCAGCGAAGGGGTTAACCAGTTTGCCTCGCGGCATCCAACCTGAAGTCTACCAGAGTCTCACTTCTTCAATCCTCACAGGACCCAACTTTTGGCTCTGACAGTGGTCATTCCACAATCCGTCCCTTTGGCCCCACCAGAGCACTTTCATGGCGATAGTGCGAAGTTCATCAGATTTATGGACCAATTTCACTTACAGGTGTTGTATCGTCCAACTGCATTTCTCGATGAATGATCCATGGTAACCTTTATACTGTGATGCTTAGGGAAAATGTTGTGACTTAGTCAATATTCTTAATTGAGTGAGATGACTCTTTGCTATACAACTTTGCCTCCTTCAAGGAAGTCTTGAGAAAGTTGTTCTCAAAATACACATATATGCAGGCAGTGGATAAAGCATTATTCTAAAGCAAAGCAATAATGATCTCCTTTCTCATCTAACTTTGTTCAATCAACTAGTTGCAGAAACAAACTGGCTGAAAGAGAAACATTCTGATCTCTTTCATCAGGCCATTCATGTCGTGGCACAGGTATCTGATCATTATGACTCATGTGATGACTTGATCGACTTCGTGGTGAAACTGGAGAGACAAAAGCAGACAGGACTGGTGGGACTCTAAAGTTGTTTTCATTTGTCAGAACAAAAAGGATAATGAGCTGCACCCCTCCACAAATGGTTCGAACCCTATGCAGTTTGGAGAGATGCGTGGTCAAATGAGCAAGGTGAAAAACAGGGAGCTTTAAAGCAAAATGTGTGCTTGTATTGCCAGAAAGCAGGACACTTTGATAAGGAATGTCCAGCAATGTCAAAATCAACTAAATAGGTGGTATTGGCACTAGATACAACCCTGGAGATCAGGAAAACACCAAAACTCAACAGTTGGACCCCTTGCTCAGGTGCAAATCAAATTTTAGTCTCTCATGTTCAGGCCAATATTTGACCCAAGAATACTGGCAAATTGCCATACCTGTTATATTGGCCCAGTCTACCCAACGCTGAGCAGCCAGTCCTGGAGTCAGGCATGACAAGGGAACTTCAGTGACATAGCGTATGCCAAGTCTTTAGCTATGCCTATTTTTAAGAAAGTAATACCGCAGAAAATAGTACTTTGCTTGAAAAACTTAAAAATCTCTTTGTGCAATGATCAAGATAGTTAATTTCATGATCAGATCAATAACTCAAAATTCCTTTACATGAATTTGAGACAATTCAAGGTAACTTCTTAGAAAAATTATACATGATAATTGACCATTAAAAATATTCAACAAGCAAATTCATAAGCTAATATACACCCTGTGTGAGCACAAGTCAACCGCGTGCTCAAATGTGCCTCTAGGCAGTTGTAGTTAGGTTGTCAGGCTCAGGAGATCCACACCTGGCTGAGGACCTTTTAGTACGATGTGAGATGATTACCCAGGTCTTCACGGTCTTGGTCTGCCAGAGGTATGGGAGATCCCTTCCGATATCCATGATGCCGCCGATGCTACGAAGCGCCTGAGAGAATAGGGCCAGATGTACGACTGTTTTTTGGGCCCGCAAAAGGGTATCCAACCATTTTGCGACCGCAAAAAACAGTGATGGTATGTACCTACGCTATTTTGCGAGTCACAGACTCGCCAAATAGCGCTTGCGACTCGCTTTTAGGAAGGGACTGATGAAGCGCTGCGATGCAAGGGCAAGGTAGTTCTCACATCCTTATATACACAAAATCCCAGGAAATGACATCAGAAAAAGAGGAAGCTATAATAGATTGGGAACTATGAATAGCCATCATATTGGACTGGGCAAGTATATATCCCAAGGGATTCTGGGAGGAAGAAACACTGGAAAAATTGAGGTACGCAAGGTACCTTGTAGCAGCCAGCCCCCCCCCTTCCCAGCCCCTCCCAGGGTTAGAGTGAAGGCACCAAGGACTATACAGGCGGGCCGGCCGTTGAGAGGTAGGTAAACATCAGGAGCCCCCTGTACCGCTTCTGCGGGAGATGCGCAGCGCCCACCCAAGCCTGTATCGGGAACTGGTGTTGGGTGCGGCTGCAGTGCCACATAGGTCTGCGTTTCTATAGGAAGAATGTTTTTTGGTTTGCTTATAACATTGGCGCTCTTTGATGAATCTTTACAAAACTTTCCAGAAAAAAATGTTTGTCCTCCACAGCTACTTCCTGGAAAGTTTCAGGGTGATCAGTCAAGCGGGGCTGAGAAAAAAGGGGGTCCAAAAACCAAATTTCCCCATGCATTTACCACAGACTTTTTAGGCAGCACTACATAGATATAGATATAAGGGGGCAGGGTAGAGATACCCCTCCCCCCTAAGCCTTGTGAGGGGTCGGGGGCAGAGGGACTCCTCATTAGACTAAAATTAAAAAAATTTAAAAAAAGATGCAGATCCGCTAAAGTCCTGTGGGATTGAAGCTTTTTAAAATAAATAAATGCCCACCAGCGTATAAATTATAATTAAAAGAGATCCCAGGTTTGGGCCTAGGCCCAAGGGTCTTTTCTTTTTTAGTTTTCGGGAGGGGGGTGTGGGTAGGGCCGCCCTCCCTGAGCCACTTAGGGCCCTGGGGATTTCATTCCCAAGGTTAAACCAAACTTTAAGGGCAGGGGTGCCTGAGGCCCCATTTTCCGAGCCTCCGATGGGCCCCAGGTACTCCACCCCCAGGGCCAAACGTAATTATGAAGGGAGGGGGCATGTGGCCCCCCACAATCCTCTACTGGGCTCCCATCCCCCAGGGCCAAATAATTACAAATAGGGGAGGGGGCCACGTGCCCCCACCCAGTGTTATCTGCCTGGGGGACCCCAACCCCCGGAGCAACATACAACACAGTGTCCCAGTGAGCCCACTATTAGGACACTGTGGTTTACAGCCTGGGAAAGTGCGGACATAACCTGCCTGGACTCTCTCGAGTAGGGAATTCCACTTTGCTCCCATCCGACGTAAGCAGTACAAAAAACGCTGCTCCCACCTTGGCAGGAGCAAAGGAAAGGTGCTGGCTCCTGCCAGAACCCAGTATGGTGCTAGTTGGGAAGCCACCTGGGGCCACAGGGGCTCCCACTGCGGCCCCCAACACACTGCTTTGTGGGTGCTCCAGGTGGACACCGGGGCATCCATTGGAGGCCCCAGGGGATGGGGTCCCCAGGGCCCTTAAGGCTCAGGGAGGGAGGCCGCACGCCCCCGCCCCTTAATATTTAAGTAAAGACCCAGAGGGACGAGGTCCCTGGGCCCTTGCTGGCTCACAGAGGAGGGATGCGCGCCCCCTTCCCTCATTAGTAAGCAAGCATTTGCAATGCAATAGGTCTCACACTTACGAGACTTTGAGCTATTGGCACTGTAAATGTCAATAGCTTAAATTCTCGTAAATGCGAGACCTATTGAATTGCAAATATTTTTTGTTTCCAAGCGCCTCATGCCGCGCTTGCACGTGAATAGAGGCCACGGCCCTTTCTTTAGACAAGCCACGTCTAAAGAAAGTGGCGCGGCCGCCATTAAAGTGAAAGCGTGTTATGAGGAGTTTTTACCAAAAAAGCATTTGTTTAAAAACCAAATGCTTTTTTTTGTAAAAGCTCCCCAAACAGCACTTTTATTTTAATGTCGGCCGTGCCCCTTTCTTTTAGATGCGGCTTGTCTAAAGAAAGGGCCGTGGCCTCTATTAACGTGCAAGCGCGGCATGGGGCGCTTGGAAACAACCCCAAAAAATATTTGCAAAGCAATAGGTCTCGCATTTGCGAGAGTTTAAGCTATTGTCATTTACAATGCCAATAGCTCACACTCTTGTAAATGCAAGACCTATTGCATTGCAAAGAAGTGGCCGCCGTTATCCCGGCTGCTAGGAAAGTGAAAGCTTGCATGGCGCGCTGAATGTTGCAGGAAAGCATGTCGTGCCTGCAGTAGGAGAAACTCATTAAAGAAAATAGTGCTTACAGACTAAATAAGACATACCGTGTAACAACAGAAGTAAAAGGGCCAGTCCTCATGGGAGGTTACAAATGAAGACAAAGCGGTACTAAGGAGGGACTAACAAGCCTATTAACAAATCAGAGGCCAGCATTTACAAAGGACAATGACACAGACCAATGAAAAATATGGGCGGAGAGTGGGTGGAGCTTCAAGTCTATACTCTAATACAGCATGCCTCGCAGAGCAGCGCATGCGCTGCCCAGGCTCAACATAAAAAAGGACTGTCAGGAAGAGCCCGCATGGGGACCCAGTAATGCTTACCTTGGTGCTCGGCCCTCGCTCACGGAGAGGAAAGGGTCCGGCATCCACAGGGTTAACAAATTCCTCACACCCTCTCCTCTGCAGGATGACGCGGAGTTCACCGGGGAAACGTCCAATCAGGGCTGGGAGAGGCGTGGAAAAGGGACCTCTCGCGAGAGAACGGGACGAAAGAGGAAGCTGTCGAGGACGGAGACAGTACATCCGAAGACGCCGAGGAGGAAAAGCAGGAAGATCCCTGGACGTCGAAGAGAACTGGAAGCGGAAATCCCGAGGGGAGAACACGCCGCCGCCGAGGAACCAGAGACGTGGAGCGAGGACTGGTGGATACCCCCGGGAGACACGAGTTTGCCGCCGTAACTCAGGAGAGTTACGGCCTTGGCGGTGAGTAAAAAGACACAGGGAGAACAGGTGGGAGGAGGGATACGGACGCGGGAGCCGGGGCGGACGTCTGCTAGTGGCAGAACAGTCCCGTTTTTCTTTTATGTTGTAGTCTGCACTTACCTTTGAGATTCTTTTCCCTTAGGGGTTTATGTTTTATAAGTTGATTAGGCCTTGCATTTTCTTTATGTTGTGAGCACCATTAAGGCCGAATACCTGACGGTTTTTGGTAAACCGAATCGACCCTGCACCTGTCCGCATAGACTGCTTAAGAGAACGCGGATTCTCAGCACCCTCTACCCCTCACGACCTTTTCCAAACCCCATACACTTTCCCTCACGTATCTCACCGCCGTCTGCCACTGTACAGCACTATCTGCACCGGGAATGGTGAAGGGTATCATAGTGCTAGAAGTTATAGAGACCAGAGAACTTACCGCCACTCTTTGTTTCTTGTCTTCTCTTTGAGTATCCTGGGGAACCACTACCAAGAGGAAGGATTCAAGACTCCGAAGGCAGAGACTCTCGACCAACCAGACAACCTCCCCATCCTCCTGACGGACTGTATATTGGCCTCAACAACCCCAACGGTGTATTTTCTGTTCTCTACCCTCAGCCATCCCATACCATCAATAAATACTTCTCACCATCACGCAACCTATACGGCCTCCTAGCTTTCATTTCCGACACTCCCTCCGACAAGGACCTAAAGGATGGGGTCCATGGGGCCACTATTGACTCTGGGAGGGGGGCCGCAATCCCCCTCTCCTTATAAAAATAATATATGGGTGTCCCGGGTGGGCCCTGGGGCACCCACAGTAATTTTTTTTTTTTTTTTTAAGTGAATAAATGAGCAGCAGCTCATTTATTATTCACTGCTCCTTTGAAGTAGTGCCCTGTAATGCCCTGCAAGAACTTTATTTTTTATAATTGTTTGAGGTTGCTGGTGCCTCTAGAAGAGGGTGGGGCATCACTAGGCCTTTTTTATGTTGTTGGGGGCTGAAGAGAGTCCAGCATCCCCCCAGTACCATTACAAAAAACAGTAAGTCTCCTGGGTCATTAAATTCATGACCCAAGGAGAACTTCACATATGCTGGAACTCATGGTCTTCAGCTGGAGTGCAAGGTTCTCTTGTGGTTATTTTCATGACTGCATTTTTTGAGCTGAAAAGTGTTAAAAGAAGAACTCAGAGTTGTTGTTTTTATTTTTAAAGAACAAAAAAACTCCCCAAAAATACAATGTCTCCAACTATCTATTTTGAACTTTTCACCCACAAAATGTATTAATAAAAACTATGAAAAAAGAGTCACTGAAATGTTTTCTATACTAAAAGTTATTAAAACTTTTTTATTGTAATCAAAATGAATAAAATTGTATTACTTGATTAAAAATATTGGTTATATTTGGACAAAAATTATAGATTTTCGTTATATATATTGATATGGTCACCCCTTGTTAAAGTCAATAGGCTCACTTTTTATAAATTTTGAGGGTGTAGGATTGGCTGCTCGCAGGCCACGCCCTGTGGCCAAACCCCCGCCGTGCATGACCTTTGTTATGCCCAGTTGATGGTTGGCTTTCGTATGGTAATAAAATATTACTTTAAAGAAAAACCTAGAAATGAAAAAAGCAAAGGTTAAAGTGACATAGTTAGGTATAAATTTCTGTGCCAACCCAACGTTTGAAACTAAAAGAAAACATTGAAATTCACAAGATATAGTTATCTCTAGCAACCATAACTTGTGCCCTAAGGTAACTATAACTCGCGCCCTCGCCATGAACCCAGAACATGTCACTGTAAGGAACACATACTTATTACACTGGATCCAAGTACTCCTGAACCAAATATCACAAGCAGTCATTTATACAAAACCGGACCTATGCAGGTTGTACCATCTTGTCAGAGTCTGAGAGGGAAAGGACTGAAAGACTGCATTTCATATGAAATACAGGCATTATGAGTACTCTGCTATGTCCTTAGGGCTGCGTAAAGCTCCAGAGACATTGCATTTTTATTTATAAATGAGGTCCTTTGGGACTTTCTGAATGGAAGTGTGATCATATACATGTGTAATATTTTAATCTACTCCAGTACTGAAGCTGAGCATGTGAAACAAGTGAAGGCTCTCTCTCAACGTCTACATGAGCAACATCATTTCACTAAGGTTGAAAAATAAACAGATTACGAATGTTGAATTTCTAAGCTTTATCACCCCATAAGTCAAAGATGGAGGAAGGCATTTTGAACAGGTCTTCACCCTTATATCAAAGAAGTTCAAAGCTTTCTAGAATTTGTAAATTTTCTTCAGGTTTATTGCTAATTTCTCTAGTATTGTTGCCCCTATAACCTTTGTCCAGAAGAAAGAAGTGGTTTTTTTCTTGGATCTCAAAAGTAAAAGCAGCCTTTTACACGTTGAAAGAGGAGGTTTTCACCTCAGTGCCTACCCTCAGACACCCAGATCTTGCACTTCCATACGCGGTGGAGGCTGATGCCTCTTAAGTTGCGAGACCTCGAGCCTGGAGAACTTCACCCTCATATGTTTTTTCCCAAAACATTTTCCCTACTAAATGCAATTATACCAGCTTGAAGAAGGAGCAGTTAGCCATTAAAGTAGCCATCCAAGACTGGAAGCATTACTTCATAGGGGCCCACCATACCATGACCATTTATTCAGACCACTAAAACCTGTAATGTCTTCACTCAGTATGAGCACTGTGTCACAGACAATTGAGCTCGATGTTGTTCTCAGTTTCTTTTACAGGGGACCTTAGATGAGGAACCAGAGCACAGCATTCTCCCCTGACCATCCTCCAAGAAGGAACCAGGATAGGTCCTATAGCCTCTAACAAATTTCTTGATGAGGTCAGTTCTGCTTCTGTTCACATAGATCCCCTTAAGTGGCTGCAAGGTCCTGAAAACTCTATGGTCTGCCCTTCAAATTTGTGCTTTTTGAGACGTGTATGGATCCTAAATACAATTCCTCTTATTCCGCCATTTCAAAAACATTTAATGGTACTGTTTCCTGTTACAGTCACAGCACATTATGTTAATTTTACATGTATACAAATCTGGTTTTCCAACACATTTAGCCCACATTCCAGTTTTCCACAGTCTCTTTACACTTCTAAAGGCCTTGTTTTCACTAACCGAGCAGCTTTGCGAGTTTAAGTAGTTACTATTCTACATATGTGTCAGAACAAACATGCTATTCAGTGATGCATGTCTCTACGCCATACAAACACTAAGAGTAGAGTGTGCACAATAGTGAACACAACACCAGCAACAGGAATTCACTCTGAACAAGCAAAGGAGGCAAGAACAGCAGTGCAAGTTTCATTTACATTCAAATTAGGGGCAGCATGAACATCATCAGTGCAACAGAATAGGCATAACCTGGACAGCAGAAAGACAAGTGAGATGGCATAGGTGTACTATAGGTCATCATCTCTCTACAAATATATACAGCCAGGTGTATGGGGCAAGGGCCTTTGACAGGTCCCTTCTTTTCCAGACAGGGTGCGGCAGAGCAAGGATGAGACCAGGGGCCTGCCTAATTCAGGGAACTCCTGCCACCACCAATCAATGCAGGAGGGGTGGAGGAACCGTGGGCTTCTGTTCCACCCTCAGACATGCCTTGCAGCTCCTCTGGTCATGCCTCAGACCCTTTGCAAGCCACCCATCCAAACAGAAAAGGGAGTCTAAGTATGTAATCATCCTCACTCAGCTCTTAAGATCTGCCTTTGCCATGAATTACCATATTATTATGAATTACCATATTATTAGGAATAGCAAAAGTGAGACATTGTACAAACTTTGACTCCTAATGGCATAGCAGGGTTGTCTCTTTGTCCCACTCTTACCCTCTTACATGCTTTTGAGAGGCTAGGGGAAGAGCAATAAGTGGAAACTACACAAAGTACAGATGACTCTTAGGGCCCTAGTTTATTTTCTATTCCAGCTGCTGCCTTCATGACCTCTGATACCAAATGTAGCAACTGCAGTGCCAGGGGTAACCAAAGGCAATCCGGCATAGCATCTGCTACACTTGGCTATTCAAAATTGACATCCCTGGCCTCAGCTTCCCATGAAAGATCATATTCTGGCTCTCAAAAACCCTAAACTAGTAGTCACATTTACCTCCTCCAAGCCTCAAAGAGATTCATACGCCCTCACAGCCTATCAAGCAGCCAATAACAAACCTCAGCTAACTTTAGAAGATTCCAAACGAAACCTTTGCCAGCCATAAGCTAGTGCCCAGCAACTCTCAGCCAGAACTGAAAATCCCTTGGCTGGCCCGCAGTCAGATCCTTGGGGCCAGCGATCAACCATCTCACATGCTCAGCTCGCACCAGTTCCACCACTGGCCCTTGGACACTCAAAAGTGACCTTCAGACCTAATTTGCTGGTGCTTAGAGTCTGTCAATCCAATCTACTGTGCCTCAGCCTTTTCTGCGACACCCTCAGCCTCCCTTCAGGCTATTTTAAGCTGGCCACAGCTGAACCAAAGACGCCTTAACCATTTTAGAGAGACTCTGACCTAACTATAAAGTCCTTGCTAGCCCTCATAAACCCTCAGGCGGTCATCAGAGCCCCAGAGAAATCATCTACTCCTTAGAACCCATGGGACAGCCCTGAAGGACACCTCAGATGGTGTTCAGACTCCGCTGACCCTCAGAAATTGTAAAAACACATCTGCTACTGTTCTCACACTCACCTTGAGCCCCATCAGATTCGCAGTCCCTCCTTATGGCACTTGTAGCCCTTGTAGCCCTTTAGATAACCTCTGCTTGCACACAAAGCCCTTTTCTCATGTGACTTCATGCCAGTCCGCTCTGAGCTCCACAGCAAACGGAGTCCACAGTCCTCCCCCGACTGTGTAGTGAGGCACTTCATTAATCAGCAGCTCCTTGGGTGCCACCTTAATACAAGCAATCAAGACTTTAAGACGTGCACATGGGAGTGGGACCTGCTCCTTTACACTCACCTTATTACATTCAACTTGTTACCACAGTAATTTGTGACTTTTGTAGGACACCGCATCTCACCTGCAGGTAACAGTTTGAAATACAACTAAGGCATTTCAGCAGGATCATGCAATTGTTGTAGAGATCCTTGTGCAACCTACAGGTCATCAGTTCCAAACATGGGGAAAAGTTCATGGGACACTTTACAGCTGGACTGAACCCTCACCACAACAATCCAATCGCGCAGCACACCCAAAAGGACCACTTCCAATATCCTCTCTTCTAAAGATATAGCCGATCTCCTGCAATGTATGAAAGGCACAAGAAACAATTTAATTCCTCCCATTATAATAAAGGGGAGATCTGGAGAAGACTTGTCTCCACTACTGAACCTTATCCGCAAGTCACCTGCACATGACACAGTCTCAGATACCTTTAAGACTGGATAGTATTATCGATCACTCACATACCTATCACAGGAAAAATCTTTAAAAAGGATGTTGCCATAGAACCACACTAACTTCCTCTCATTGTTTTCCAATGATCATGTTATTCAGCATAATAATAAACTTGCTGGAATTCTTAATGAATTATCTCAGTTTAGGAAGAAGTACAGTTCAACAGAGAAGACAGCCTCATGGTCTACCAAAGACATTAACACTAAGAGGAGGTTCATGCCTCTGAAACAAGGTAAAGGAAAGCCCAATTTTATAACAAATGTTTGAATAATATTCATGAAAGCTGTACCAGTCCCAAAGAGATCTTCAATATTTTATGCAAAAAGTTTTACCACATCTCTTCAGGAATCTAACTAAAAGCACTTAGCCAATCACTTTGCCAGGTTCAGGACAAGAGCAGATTGCCCTTACCAGGAAAGCCCCTGAAATATTGTGATCTACCTGCGGTCTGATTACTGATAAGGACATTAAACGTGTCATTCACAACATTAAACTGTTCAATCCTCTTCTGATGATATATCTCCATCCCTTGCCAAGGATCATGATGATACACTCATTCTCATATAGCTCGAGATCATCAATGCATCTCTGGAAAAGTGCCCTTTCCCTCTGTTTACCAAAATTGGACCTGTTCACCTTCTTCTGAAAAAAACAAATGATGGCCATGATATGCTTGTAAATTACAGACCCATTACAAGACTGCCTTGACCTTCCACAACAATTATAGTGTTGTTGCAAATCATTGTCAATTTTGTGTTTTTTTTAATGTGTTTAAAACAGTATGGCACTCTGCCATCCCTAATGTGGTTAGTAGCTCTACACTAAGAACTACACATGAATAAACGTCAAGAACAGCACCCTTTCACAAGACTACCAGTCCATATCATATTCAGACTGCAGTGTGGCAAGGAAACGTCCACCACTGAAGCAGCCGATGATGCTCTTCAGATCTCCGGAAAGAGATCCGTGCCTATTTATCCTGCTAGACTTCTCCAAGACCTTTAATGCTGATGAACATTAAATGCATCTTGACATACTCACGCTGTGAATGGCACTTGACAGAATAGTCCTGCAGTGATTTGCAGCAAATTTGAAAAATGAAGCCTGGCTGGCCAGATACATTACCCCATGTATAAAACTATTAAAGTCTCTTGCAGCATCCCCTAAGGCTCCATTTTCTCACCAGAGACCTTCAGCATATACATAGGGCTGTCAAGGATATTAATAATTAGAAGTTGGCAGATGACACCCAGCTCTGCCTGAGGTCTCTTCCGGACCGGACATAGATTTTTTAGGGAATGCCAGACAACCACTTAAGTATCTCTAGGCTGTCCTCTTTTCAGTGTCTATTTTTAGTGGATTTCAGTGGTGTGGTCTCTGTATTTTCAAAACATTTTTAAACCCCAGAATAGACAAAAACTTTGTTTTTCCAGTGTTTACAAAACATGTTTGGTTTTTTGCAGCGATTGTTAAAAAGCACATATTTAATTTAAAGGAGAAGTAATGCAGGATATGTGGTGTCTTCCCATTGTCAGTGTCAAATGGACTTAAGTTAGACTGTTTTGAGCATAGAACGTCTGTCTATTGAACTCACACCTTATTACCCTTGCTCACATCTCATTACCTCTCACGTTCACTCTGTTTGGGATCTGTCTGGTTTCCAGGACAACTAATGGATTAAAAAAATCAAGAGTGCTTTATTCAAATGTTTTCATAAACAAATTCCTGGACACAGTTGAGGGTCATTTGCTTACTCTTTATTGAATATTATGACATTGTATGTGTGGTAAACCCTGCCTAACAGCATAGTACCTTGTGAAACCTTTGCAATTTTGAATTACACCAGATTGATTTGTAGGATTTCCTTTTAAGGCAACTAAAACTTGATGCTTTAAGTATGCTTGCCACTGATTTTCTGCAGTCTTTGTATGACTACATTAAGGTGGTGTTGCTGCTGTGGACATTCATAGAAACAAATGTCCCGATGGTAAATGTCACACTTTAAGTCAGTCCTGACAATTTAACAGACATCACATTGTATGCTGGGAGCTAAAATGTTGCTGTTAACATTGTAACTATGGGCTCAGAAACCCGAGTTGTAAAGTGCAGTTGGGTAAAAAGCCAGGATAAGAGAAGGTTTCACACATAGCAATGTGATATTTTGATTGTACATGGAAAGTCTTGTATCATGCTTTCACCACTATCCCATGTGCATGATGACAGCTCTCTTTCCAAAGATATCTGTCACTATATCTTGAATTGAATGTTTAAAGCCTCGGGTGCTATCAATATAGACTTGTTTGAATAGGGGGCTGATGCATCAAAGGGTTTTTACCCATTCTAAGTCTATGGGTAAATGTGATGTTACATATTGGCCAAGATTCTTATGAAACAGCCAGCTCACCAATAAGTGAAAGAATTAAACACGGGCAAAAGATCAAATATGATTTTAATATTCTCAGACTCGCTACAGTGTATAAACTGACTAGATCAGACCTAAAACATGCTTCTAAACCCAGCACCTTTAATTCAAACACACAAAACTGGAGAAAACAAAAGGAGGAAGAAACCATACTTTAGTGATATCCACAAACAACAAAACACAAGATGAATAATTCTAAGACCAGTCTTTCTTGCTGCTAACTTCTATAACAAAGTTGGTCCCTTCAGGAGGAAATAAAAATGACTTATTCGCTTGCACTTTCCTATCTTTGAATGGCTTTTTAGTTTGTGGTTGTGCAGGTGTTTATCAGAGTTTATATGTTTACACTGATGGGGCATGTTTCCCTTTCGGTCAGGTTTTATCAGTTACTATAGGTTTAAACCTAAAATAGGGTAGCCCAAGTACAAATTGAACTTCACCAACATGGAATTTGTGCCATCAGCAACGGCTGCAAACAGCAAAACGTCTAAGACTGGCTTTCAAACACCAGTCTGAATGGCTTGACCCCGTGACTTGTCAACAATTCCACATCACTAGTTTAGCACACTGACATCAGCTTCTGCATTGTGCACAAGACAGCCCGCCATCAGGCCACGCTTGCCAGGGTGAAGCCTTATTGCCAAAAGCGGACTACAGGACTGCTGCAGATGTGATGCTTCTAGTCCATCATAATGAAGGCAGTGCGGTTAGCTGACATCTTCAAGATCAACATAAGACACCTGAAGAGCATGGTACAATTAGCAGCACGTCACAACAAAGGCCTCCGAAGGTACAACAGAATCACATCTACTTTTAGATAACACTACCTGCTACCTCTGCTTGTTGGTATGAAACTCAAGACCTGCTGCGTTGTGTAGAAATCAGACAACTTCAGTAGCACAATGTAGCTGGCCACTAAGATTAAGCCCTTACGTGGCACATGCACGATACGTGGCACCACCACCAGACTGGAGATGCATATAAAAATGCAGGAAGCATATTTATAAGGTGCCAGGCCCTTTCCTGTTCTTTAACAGTATGGACCTTTATCTTGGTTGAGAAAATCACACTGCTTCCCTTCTGCACTTATGGAAATAAATGAGACCCCTCCTTCAAGCAATACTTCTGAGAAAGTACCCATTGGAAGAGAGTTCCTCATCTCCCTGCAGATAGCTGGACTCTCCCTACACCTTCTCAACCCAATCCTTGTATTTTCCTCACCTCAAACTGCTATACCCAAGCTTTTTCCTCCTGCGCCATGTCATGCCACTTCCACGGATTGATCCCCCTGCATCTGCCTCACCCATCCTTGTATTACACCCGATTCTCTATATGGCTCTGTTTTAAAACTAGATATGCACTATGTGAGCTTCTTACTTACAAATATTTATTCATGAATTACACTGTTCTGCGATGCTAGTAGAAGGCCACCAGCCAGCATATAGGACCTGGCACTAATGCCAAGATTTGGGGTACAAGGGCCTTCCTTCTGGCACTTTCATTCAGCAATGTATTATCTTATCCCTACAGCGGTACTATGCCACTATGAAGCCAGCGCCCTGAGACTGTGCACTGGAGTGCGGCTGCCATGACACATAGCACAATCTCTGGGAGGGCTGCAATAAAGACCATAGTGCTATTTTACAATGTGTTGCACCTTCCAAATAGCCAATTTGGTACAACCGGTGGTCCTCCCTCAGCAGGCCAGCATCTGTGAAGTCATCTAGCTCGGGTAAGCAGTCTTCATTGCTGCTTAATCTTCTGAAAGCGTATATCACTCCTCTTTCTTTCAACTTATTTATAATTGTATTACATTTATTAAATTTGATATTTCTTTGTGAATTATCAAACATTTTGATCAATCGTGTTATTTAATCTGCATTCAATTGTATAACGTTCATTCTTATTATCTATGTTCTCTGAAGGGGTCTCGTTCTCTGCCCAATTATTAGAAATACCAGTAGCTTGCCGACTTAAGAAGATACAGTTTGCCCAGCATCATCATTCTGATTCCAATTTGAGCATGTTGACAGGGCGAGAACAACTATCATGATTTTGTACAAGTCAAGGTATCACAACGCTTTGTGGTGTCACAACCCCTGTTGCTCTGTTGCATTTTTTTAGTACCAATACTAACATGGAGTCTGGTATTCCCATTTCAATCTAAGGACTCTATTTTGACTTTGGCAGGCAGGAATTCAAGACAACGGAGTAAAGTACTCTGTCGCCCAGAGGGAGCACCCGCCTGCCAAAGTTAGATATATCCTCCAGCCTAGCAGACATCTTGGAGTCACAACGGTTTCTATAAATGCTTTGAAGGGTTGACAGATGGCTCCCCCAAGCGGGATTTTGTTTTTGAAAATAAAAAAACAACAACCCCCTCGCCATGGGAGTTTTTTTCCCTAGCTCGGGGAGGGCGGGGTCATTTAACAGTTTCCACTGCCCCTTTATGGACAGTGAAAACTGGCCATGTGTTTGCCC